>CM066315.1:9042500-9642500 GCA_033807775.1 Saussurea involucrata | reverse complement strand
GGAGGTTCAATGGAGACTCCGAAAGGGTTCCGAGTGGACTTGGGAACCTGAAGCGGAGATGCGAGAGAACTATCCGGAGCTGTTTGCAGGAGTAGACTTCGGGGACGAAGTCTAATTCAAGCGGGGGAGAGTTGTAAAGCCCGTGTCCCGATATGGTTTTTAAAATCCTTAATGTATTTTTTTAAAGCGAGTCTCTTTAACGGAAGTTGTCAAAGGGACCTCGAATGTTAGGTATGGCAAACCTTACTCTTTTTTTACAATGTTATGGAAACCTAGGGACCAAAAGTGTCAAAGTGTTAGTGTCTAGGGGTCAAAGGTGGCCAAAGGGAATTGTGGTGTGTTGAACGGCCAAGGAAGGGGGACCGACCCCCCCCCCCCTCTTCCTCTTCTCGACAGTTTCAGCGACGCCAACAAACAACCCCATTGGTTTGTGGTTTGTTTTTCTTTTCCTCTTGGATTAGTTTGGCCGGAATAGTAAGAGAGAGAGAGATCGCGATTTAGAGAGAACCGAGCAAAGAGAGAGGGAGTGGGTCGCCGGAGGGTTTTCCCAATCGCCGGAGATCGCCACCAGCACCACCATTCGCCGGAGATCGCCACCAGTCGCCGGAGGAGTCGAGGGAGGAGGAGCAATCGTCGAAAGGTAAGTCTCTCCCTTGTTCCGTTTAGTTTCTCTTCTTGTTCGTTTTTCCGGCGAGGCAACCACCGCCGCCCGCCGCCACTACGGTGGCCGTGGGTGGACGGCGGTGGCTGTGTGCAGGTGGGTATATGTGTGGGTGCTGGTAGGATTCGCTTGTGGCAGCCGTGATGGGGAGCGAGAGGGTGAGGGTGGTACGGAGAGACGAGGGGTGTGTGTGGGTGTGGGTGTCGCCGGAACGCCGCCGCTGCCGTGCCCCACTGCCGGAGGTGGCAGTGGGTGGTGCCCGTGGCGTAACCCTAAAACCACCCTGACCGTAACCTTAAACCTTAAGCCGTTAATCCTAATCTCGAACCGTTTTATCATTTCATGTGAATTAGTGTAATCTGCCTCTGTTTCGCGTAGTTCATAACTTTCTGCTCGTAGCTCCGATTGAGCCGAAATTGGTACCCACGGTTCCAGTACGGGGTCGGCCACGTTTTCCGTGTTTTAGCGGAAAACTGGTTCAGCCTCTAGCTAGGTGAAAAAGTGGTCGTAAGTTGGTGATTTGTCATTTTATGTGAATGTCGATTTTCTGCCACTGTTTTGTCGTGGCCGTAACTTTTTACTCGTAGCTCGGATTGAAATGAAATCGGTGGCCGAAGTTCACTAATCGAGTCAGGAAAGTTTTTCGTGTTTTGCTGAAAGTCCGTTTAGGCCTGTAGCTAGGCCGTATGGGGCTGTTTATACAGCCTGGTCCGAAAAACTTCCAGCTTTATGTCCCTGTTTTGTTTTACGCATAACTTTCGTTTGGAATGTCGGTTTGGGGTGGGATCGAGGGCTTGGTGGGACTAAGCTAGTACAACAATTTTTACTCGGTGGGACCGAGGGCTCGGTGGGACTGAGCTTGTATTAATTACTCGGTGGGACCGAGGGCTCGGTGGGACTGAGCTTGTATTAATGTATTTTGTGTACTCGGTGGGACCGAGGTTCGTGCTTATATAATAATCGTTATGTGGTTTGATATTCGTGATGATGGTGATGTTGCCTACTTGCGAGTAGGGGCGATATGCGTGGGGTTGCTACCTACGTGCGTGATTGAATTCACTAAGCGTTTAGCTTACCCTTTCCCAATGTGTTGTTATTTCAGGTGCGGGCGGCAGTCGGGCGTGACAGTACACACATGGAGCGCGGAGTGTCAAATATTATTAAACTTTCACTTTTGAACCCTTGAATTTAGTTATGAAATTTTCCGCTGCATAAACTTTGTTGATGGTTTGAAGTAACGACGTTAATTTTATTTAAGACGTGAATATTTAAATCATGGTTGTTTTATAATGAATTGTATGTTTTAAAAATTTTAAATTTCCTTGTAATTTTTGGGACGTTACAACTTGGTATCAGAGCACGGCTTGAGTGAATCAAACACATCTCGGTGTGTTTGGTCTCAAGTTGCGGCTAAGAGATCTTTAAATTCTTTTATCAAAATCTTTGTTTTAAATGAAAAGAGAAAACCCGTTTGGGAACGGTGATCGTGGGCGCAGTGTGTACAGTCAGCCGACGCCAGCTGGGAAGGTAAGGAACTTAGTGTACCTATTGCTTCCAGGTGTAGTGTACGCATGCTAGATTGCTTATGTCACTGCCCTTTGCCATCTCAGGTTGTGACAAACAATCCATGACAAAATATGGATCAAATTCATCAAATACGTCAAATGGATCAACCCCCTTTCCCTTGTCAATTCCATTCACCTCAGGTTCATTAAACAATAAGTTAAGGTCAAATGGGATATCCATATCATTCCCTTGTTCATACAACATGTCACTCACATCAAGTGGCCTATCCATATCAACCTGTTTATTTAAGTCAAAGCCTCTGTTTTTATCCACAACTCTCTCTTTATCTATATTAGATGCCTCACCTTTATTGTCAATCCACTCAAGAAACAGTTTTTTCTTGCATGTCTTCTTAACAAGTTTTTTCTTTGATCCATATTGATTTCCAGGTTCATCAAGTTCATCTATCTCCATTTTTCTAGCATCTGGTGGTGAGTTGTATGTATCAACTAGTGTTTTCCAATGCTCTATAAATACATCTACAAATTTTACCTTAGGAACAAATTTCATAAGCTTCAGCACATCACTATCATTCCTTAAGGCTTCTAACCCAAAATCCATGTCACTTCCTAGAGTCAAGAAATGGTAATACATTTTCTCATCTGCTTGGTACCCTAACTCTAACATCATAGCATCAATCTCATGGACTGATAACAAATCAGTGTCAATTAAGTCCACAAATGAAGTCTTACCATGGATGTGTCTTCTACCAGGGAACTTTGTGAAAACACCTCCATGGTTTATCCTCATTATTATTAGAGTAGGATAGTGATCTGTAGAAGGAAAAAAATCGATCATTAACATGTTTACAACTTAAATGTTTGACTTAAATAAACAGCTCGATCATTAACATGTTTACAACTCAAAGGAAGGATTTTATGAAAAACAGAGACATACCATAAACGAGTTCGGGATAAAGGTCATCCTCTTTCTCCTTTCTGATCACCCACGTATGAGAAGACATGGAAGTAAAGTTGCATTAACAAGATGAAGCTCAGGTTTGCTTAGATTTTTGCTCAGATTTGAAGCTCAGATTGAAGCTCAGTGTGTGTTAATGTAGATATGTGTTAAGGACCAAAATGGAGGGTTTCTTGAAACAAGTATGGATCAACGAAATGGTGTTTAAATGAGAGGGAAAGGGGGAAATGACCAAATTGCCCATCACGTGTGATGCACATGAGGCCTTAAACGGCCATTTGTTAGACGACGTTAGAGCTTGGGACTACTTTCATAGCAAAATAAGGACACCAGGGACTATTCTTGCACTTTTTGAAGTTTAGGTCCCACTTTCATGGTTTTTGGTAAACCTCAGGGACCAAAATTGTAGTTTACTCTTTAATTTTTGTTGAAGTATATATTATTTGAATGCAGTAGTTAAACTCACACCTTTAGTTGATAAACTAACTGATGAACAAATCACGTTTGACAAAAACTAACTGATAAGTTAGATAAAAAATATAAAATGATCAAAAAGGACATTTTAAAAAAATTAGTCAGTTATAATATGATTATAAAAACCCCTAATAATATGATAGGTTAATTAATACGGACAAGATAGTAATAAATACACACACACATATATATATATATATGGTCAGGTTCAAGGGAAAACCCTAAATAACTGGAAAACCGGAAACCCACGAAAATACGGAGGAAAAAGTATACCAATATGGATGTTAAATTAACGAGAAAAATATGATCGTTTATTTGGTGTAAGTTATTTCGTTCGATTTTTGTTTATTTTTCGTCTTTTTTCGAATAAAAAATAGGGGGTGAGGTTTTTTAATTTAATTAATATTGTTGTAATCGCCCGTCTAATCACATTCATCAGATCATCTAATCTAACGGTTGATAAAGTGTTTTTTAGTTTTCCATTTATTTGAGGTTTTCCCCTGAACCTCCCTCTATATATATAATCGTTAATTAGAATAATTTCAAATTATTTACATATTATAAACTTTGGATTTGTTAAAAAAAATTTATAAAAAAATACATTAATGTATTATTTTAAACAACCATATTAAAATAAAATTGATCAATCTTATATATCTTAATTAATTTATATTTTAAAAAAATATAAGGAATAATTAACTTTAAATATTTTATTAAAATCATTTAACACATTTTATTATTTATGAAAGAGTAAATTACACTTTTGGTCCTTGTGGTTTACACCTACTATCAAATGTAGTCCCTCTTTCAAACTAATTACAATTTTGGTCATTGTGGTTGCCATTCTTTTTCAATGTTGGTCTCTCAGATTAACTTCTATTAAATAGGTCCATTAACTCAAGGTTATTTTTGTCTTTTTATATTTTTATTTCATTTTCTTTTAAAAATTAATAATTAAACTTAAAATTTAAATTTAAAATTTAAAAATTAAAGAAAATATTATATATATATATATATATATATGGTCTTCTTCTTTTGTTAACCGTCTAATTGGTGTTAACCATGTTAACTTTTTTGGACCAATAGGAATCAAGATAGGTTACTGGTTTGATAGGGGTAGTTTAGGAATTTCAGAATTTTAATTATTTATGGGTTATTTACTTTCCTAATTTCATGCACAAGATATTTTTGGTAGTTATTAATGATAATCTTAATCTTTTAAAACCAATTTTCATTTTTGGTAATTATTAATGATAATTTTAATCATCTAAAACCCATTTTCAAACATAATCTTCATCTTCACGTTCCATAGATTCTTTTCACATTTTTTTGCATAGATGCACGATTTCAAACTACATATATGCACATCATAGAATTGCATATATGCACATATTAATACTGCATATATGCATACCTTAGAACTGCATATATACACATCATAGAATTGCATATATGCACAAACATAAATCTACGTAAAATTGCATATATGCACAACCATAACTATGTGTAAACCATAATCTATGTAAAATTGCATACATGCACAACCATAAATCTGTGTAAACCATAAATATATGTAAAATTGCATACATGCACAACCATAAATCTGTGTAAACCATAAATCTATGTAAACTTGCATATATGCACAACCATACATTGTGTAAACCTGCATATATGCACATATGCACATAAACAAAATAGTGTGTATCCATAACAATAATCAAACCAACATGACAAATAATCATATGCACAGTGTATGTGCATATATGCACATCAGTTGCATATATGAAGATCAAAAAAGTGCATATATGCATTTAAAACTGCATATATGCACATCATAGAATTGCATATATGCACTTCTTAGAATTGCATATATGCACTTCAAGAACCATCCAACGGCTCAACCTAATCTCCTCATTCCTCCCTCTTCTCTTCTTCTTCTTCTTCTTCCCGCACTCCTCATCCCCAACCGCCGTAGTCTCACCGTCGTTCGCCGCCTGATTCTCCTCCAAAATAACCGGCAAAATCTCAAGCAGCAAGGAATTATCAGGGCTCCAATCGTGAGATTTTAGGTTTTGAACGTTGGTACCGTGATCATTACTATTGATACTACGAACAATGTCCGTGATCACCGGAGGTGAACGGCGCCGTCTTCTGGTGTAGAGAGAAAACAAGAGGAGAGAAAACAAAAGAAGCGAAACGCAGAGGAACGGTAACATAAGGCGGTGGTTATCGTGGATCTCCATTGTTGGATTCAGATTTAGGA
This sequence comes from Saussurea involucrata, assembly GCA_033807775.1. Lineage (NCBI taxonomy): Eukaryota > Viridiplantae > Streptophyta > Magnoliopsida > Asterales > Asteraceae > Saussurea > Saussurea involucrata. Next base: position 9,636,618 of record CM066315.1, on the reverse strand, counting down.
ACTTATGAAGAGCAAAAGGTATGATCGACGGCGGCAGTAGGCATAATTTTGCAGAGAAAACAGTAGTGATGGTGGATTTGTTGCAGTGGTTATTAGTGGACAGATATGGCGGAGATTGAAGAAGATATTTTCTGTGAGATGCAAACAAAAGAGGCGCCCTGCAATCGAGATTGGAGAGATAGTAGATATGAGTTATCAGGTCCTTAAATGTAGGAATTGGGTTAATTGTTTCCTTATCTGATAGTTATCCAGATTTGTTAAATGACAATAATAACCCTATGCATATATGCTGCAAATGAAATCAGCCGTGTGTTTTTTTTAATTATGAGTTAAAAAATGCTTTTAATCTTATCCATTGATTTTGATGATTAATGGTCCAGATTAGTTAACATGGTTAACACTAATTAGACGGTTAACAAAAGAAGGGCCCTCTCTCTCTCTCTCTCTATATATATATATATAAAGTTATAAACACATGGTCAAAACCACCCCTATTTCCCTTTCTTCCAGAGCCCCACCCCTATTTCTTCTCTTTCCTCCATGAACACCACAACTGCCCTTTTCCTTTCTCCATGAACACCACCCCCATTTCACTTTCTTCCCCTTGCTGCTGCCACATCTACCATAGAACATATTCTCTTAGTTTGTTCCCTTTCTTCCCCTTGCTATTACCACGTCCCTTTCTCCAGATTTGGGTTTTGAATTTTTTTTTTTGGTTCTCAAGGGATTTGGTTAATACCTTTTAATCTTCCACTAGAACTTCCATAATATTGTTTTCGAATCTTACTTCTGGTTTTTATTTTTCTTCCCTATGGTTCAACTTTATTAGTTTTGGTTTCTAGAAATGGGTTTGATTCATGGCAGAGAAAGATGAAAAGTAGGGGTGACTTACTCTATCAAATACTCAAATCCAAAATCAAACTCAAATCCAAATATCAAAAATTCAAACCAAATTGAAATCCCGATTTCCAAAATCAAACCCCACTTCCAAAATCAAACCCAAATGCAAAATCAAACCTAATTCCAAAATAAAAGAACAAACCATACAAGAAGCATCACGCTGGACGAAGTAGACCATCGTTGATGAAGCTGAACCATCGAGGGATTTTTTTCCGAGTTCTGGTCGTGTTTTGATCTGTGTTTGATTTGGAGTTGGATTTGTCGCTGGAGAACAGGAACAAATGGGTTGTTGTCGGAGAAGACTACCGAAAGGGGGGGGGGGGAGGGGAGCAGAGGGGCTGTCATCGAAAAAGAAGACTGAAGGGGGAGGAAAGGTTCACAATAGAGTTAGGGATGAAGAAGATGCATATATATATGTACATTAAAACTATTATATATAAAAATATTATAATAATACAATATTATAAGAAAATTAGTATTTCATTTAATTTTTAAATTAAAAAATATAAAAAAGACAAAAATACCCTTTAATTAACATACCTTTTTAACTGAAGTTAGTTATAGGGACCAAAATTAAAAAAGAATGGCAACCACAATGACCAAAATTGAATAAGAATGCCAACCATAATGACTAAAATTGTACTTAATTTGAAATAGGAACTACATTTGATAGTAGGTGTCAACCACAGGGACCAAAAATGTAATTTACTCTTTATGAAATAAAACAAATATAAAAACTTTTATGTAACTTACATAAATATTTTAAAAAGAGTTAATTGCATTTTTGGTCCCTGTGGTATGTTGATTTTCGTACTTTTGGTCCCTAGAAAGTTTTTATTGCAAGAAAAACTATGTGGTATGCAGAAGTGCTCGGTTTTGGTCCCTCGGGACTAACACCGTTAGGTTGCTTCTATTAAAGCCCCTCATGTGCAAGTCACTTGAGGGCATTTTAGTCCTTTTAGTTTATTCCTTTTATTTTTTACTAAAGACAAAAAAACCCCAGGGGCCAAAAATGTAATTTTTGTTTACTTAAATTTCTAATTAAAAATTAAAAACAAATATTTTATATATATATATATATATATATATATGTATCGTCTTCTCACTTCCCTCACTTCCCTCCCGTTTCTACCTCTTCATCTGACTCCTCACTTCCCTCCATATTTTAATAAGAGTTTTTCATTTGATATGAGTGTTTCTTGCCAAAAAAGAAATATTGACGTGAGTGTTTCCGACGACAAAAAAAACCCACCACCTCCCGACAAAAAACTCTGACGACAAAAAAAACCCACCACCTCCCCTCACCCCCACATGGAAGGAAACGGAAAGAGAGAAGAGAGAACAAATCTGGAACATATGGTATCTGTGGGAAATTGGCTGATATAGCCATCTCAGAAACAGAACTTGGAAAAATAGCCATTCCCTCTCCCGTTTTGCAAAAATAGCCATGGGTCCGCACTTGACCCGACCCGACCCGAGTGCGGACCGCATTATATAGCTAAAAGACAAACAAATCAGCCTTGACACGTTTTAGGGCCGGCACCGCACTTGCGCACCGCAAGTGCGGAGTGCGCACCGCAAGTGCGGCCCGGCAGGCCCAATGCGTTTCTTTCTTATAAGCACGTGAACCCTAATATTTTACTCTCCTAAACCCCACAGCCGGTCCCCCCCCCCCCTCCTCCCCACCAAGATCTCTACCGCAATTTGAAGTTTTTTAGCCATTCAACCACGTTTTTTAACCATTCAGCCACAAATCTGTTCACGTGAAGTCAATGTCGAACGAAGTAAGTATTTTTGTGGTCCCCATCTTTCGTTGAACTTATAATTTTATAGTTAAGTTTATGTATTGTATTGTATGTATATAATGTATGTATTCTATGAGGATAATGATGTTTAATGTTTACATAAAGTTTGTTCTTTTGAAGTTGTAAAGTTGCAATCACATTTGTTCATATTTGTTTGTTCTTTTGAAGTTGTAAAGTTGCAATCACATTTGTTCATATTTGTTCATTGTTGGAATATTTGTAACTCAAGGTTTTTTCACCATAAATTATACAACATTGAACATTGAACACTTATAAAAAGTTAAAGTTAAAAGTATCTATAATAAAAAATACAAATTGTTATTAAAAAATCCATTCAATTTATATAAAACAATGTGAAAAGAATACGTAAAAATTGTATAGAACAATGTCAAATTTAGACATTAATTTAAATATATAATTATATTAATCTGGAAATTTACAGCCATGGTCCCTATAGTTTGAAAAATGACGGTTTTGGTCCCTAAACTTTCAAAATTGTCACTTTAGCCCCCTAAATTCGGATTTTTCCCAAACTTTCTAAGTTATCAGTCCCATGCAATTAGAATAATCTGTGATTCTGGAAATTTACAGCCATGGTCCCTATAGTTTGAAAAATGACGGTTTTGGTCCCTAAACTTTCAAAATTGTCACTTTAGCCCCCTAAACTCGGATTTTTCCCAAACTTTCTAAGTTATCAGTCCCATGCAATTAGAATAATCTGTGATTCTGGAAATTTACAGCCATGGTCCCTATAGTTTGAAAAATGACGGTTTTGGTCCCTAAACTTTCAAAATTGTCACTTTAGCCCCCTAAATTCGGATTTTTCCCAAACTTTCTAAGTTATCAGTCCCATGCAATTAGAATAATCTGCGATTCTGGAAATTTACAGCCATGGTCCCTATAGTTTGAAAAATGACGGTTTTGGTCCCCTAAACTTTCAAAATTGTCACTTTAGCCCCCTAAATTCGGATTTTTCCCAAACTTTCTAAGTTATCAGTCCCATGCAATTAGAATAATCTGTGATTCTGGAAATTTACAGCCATGGTCCCTATAGTTTGAAAAATGACGGTTTTGGTCCCTAAACTTTCAAAATTGTCACTTTAGCCCCCTAAATTCGGATTTTTCCCAAACTTTCTAAGTTATCAGTCCCATGCAATTAGAATAATCTGTGATTCTGGAAATTTACAGCCATGGTCCCTATAGTTTGAAAAATGACGGTTTTGGTCCCTAAACTTTCAAAATTGTCACTTTAGCCCCCTAAATTCGGATTTTTCCCAAACTTTCTAAGTTATCAGTACCATGCAATTAGAATAATCTGCCATCACTATCGGGAGCGCCATCACGACGAGCGCCACACGAGACATGACGGATCTCGACCGGTCCCACCACCCTTCAGTTTCTCTAATATTCCCTCTTGGGACATTCCGGCCGATGACCCTTATTCAGTGTATTGGGAACACCAGCGTCAGATGCATCAGGCTTACACTGGGCTTGAGGTGCGTGTTCAGGACCTTGAGGTGGCGCATTTTGGTACTTATACACACGAGCCATCACAGATGCATGAACCATCACCGATGCATGCACCATCACAAATGCAGGCGGCATCACACATGTAGGCGGCATCACAACCACGCCCTTCTTCTTCTACTTTGTCTCATTGGTTGAATTTGTACTCCCCATGGATTGTTTAGCCCATCTCCTCAGGGGGTGGTCACCCCGGTAATATACTTTTTTGTTACATCTTCTATATATATATATGACTCGTTTGGCATTCTTTTGAGTTTATAACAATTTAATTAAGCAGGGCCAGGATTCGCCGTTTCGTCCAGTAGGATCTGTGAGACCTCTTTTGGCTACCAATTCTGTCGTTTATGGTTCTCCATATCAGATGGAGGAGCCCCTTGGTAGGGGGCAAGTCAGCGTAATGTTTCGAGATGGTGCACGTCTCCTTATACGCAGTGCCCTGATAGTACCCCCGTCATGGCCCGTTCGACTGGGATACGAGGACGTTCAGTTGAGGACCTCTACCTCCAGAACCTGTTGCCGGCCACTATGAGGCTTCCTTATTTGCCTCATATTGAGATAGAACCACGGTTTTGGGGCCAAATATTGGGCCACGTAAACAATGGATGGCTTGAGGACCATGTTAGTACATTGTTTCCCTTGACAAATTGCTTGCTAATGACACATGACTACAACTAATCATTGAATGGTTTATTTATAGCATATGGAGGCATGGGTTCGAATGATGCTCTCTTCGCGATCTGCAAATTCCGAGTGGACAGTTGTTAGCCCAGAGTTTTGGGGAAGGCTGGCACTTGGGCACCTAGATGAAGCAGCTCAGCACGCGAACGTGTCAATGAGCCAGACACATTTATTTCCGGCTTGGACGTCTAACGTGACAAGGGTATGTAAAATTGTTTCAGGAGGCCCAGCCGGATGTACGACCTCTGAGTATATTGCTCGCCAGTTACTTGTCGTGAAGTAATCGAGCGTCAGGTGGGTGACATCTGTACACCGGAGATGTCTTGCAACGGCGATTGCATGACTGCAAGGTAAACCGGACATCTGCCACTTTTTACAACTGCAACTACGATTATTATAAGCCACCTTGGCGTCCCTGCGCATATCGCAAACTTCGTATAAACCATGACCAATTTCATGGACAGTAAACCCCGTTGACTTCATTTGTCTCCTTTTAACTTTTGTCATTGCAAATGGGGTTAGAAAATCTACCCATTTGGCTGCAGAAACAAAAATAGTCAAAAATACTTAAAATAATCTCAGTTTTTGATAACAACAGTAGATTGTATGTACGTTGATGTACGTAAAGATGATAACCTGCGTTGTTCCGACGCTTCGAATACCAGTCTTGTTGCATTGATCGAAAGTAATCCATCAGGGACACGATAGGTAACCTTCGAGTGTAACGAGACAGTGCATTTACAGACTTTGCACTGTTTGAAGTCATTATGTTGTAACAGATTCCAGGAAAATGGACCCTAGACCATCTTTCTGGTGTAGTATCTCGTTCCAAAACTTGGACTCCCACAGGTACAGCAGCTCGTAGAGCAGCCATTCTAAGATCAAAGTCACGTTACGTGTACGCTTTACAGGCCTTCCAAAACAAGGTCTTATAATGGTCGATCCTGTTATCTCTGCTTTTCATGTTTATCATAAGATGGCGGGTACAGAGCGCATGATGGACACATGGGTACACCGTATTGATAGCTTGGCGTGTTGAACCGGCCCTGTCGGAAATGAACACCAACCCTTCCGGTTCGCCAATACATTGCCTCAGGTTGGACAAAAAATAAGTACATCCCTCTCCACTCTCAGACCTACCAATTCCGAAAGCGAGCATGAATATTTGATTATTGCCGTCCATAGCAACGGCTAAGAACATTGTGCCCAAGTAAGGCCCCTTCAAATGAGCGCCGTCTGTTATAATGACCGGGCGCAAATAGCTCGTAAACGATCGGATCTAAGAAATGTTATGCTGAAAACGTTAGAATACTATATAATATAATGAAAGTGTAGACTATATAACAGGAAATAATATATACCGTGCAACCAAGGGCGTAAAAACAAAGGTTAAAACGTCCTGTAATATCTGTCTGTATTCGGGAAAAGGTACCAGGGTTTTGAAGCTCCAAATTATAGAAAAAACCCGGGGAGTCGTCTGTAAGAATCATGGGGGTCGCCCCGCACCAAGGCTAGAGCAAAAGCTTTCGCACGCCACGCTTGCCAATACGAGATATCTACGTTGTATTGCTCCTTGATGTCCTTCACAATGTCGGATCCACGGAGTTTACGGCTTACATCCTGTACTTTAGGCAAGATTATATGACCTAGTACTCTTCTATTGGCGTTACGGTGGTTAGGATGCATCTGGGTCCTTGAACAAACGTGTACGTCATTCAGCCTGCGTACCTGGAACATAATGCTATCTTTCACATTTGCAGCATACAAACGCCAATCACAGCTACGATCCCTACACCTCATTTCAAATCGGGAATTTGAAGATCTTTCCACATAATATTGGTAACCCTCTTCAACAAACTTTTTTCCAAGGGCGACTGTCAGGTCGTCTTTCGTGACGAATGTATCCCCTTCATTCACTCTATTACTACGATTATAACCTACGGGCGCTTGGGGTGGTGTTATCAAGTTGTCATCCCGATCTGGAAGGGGAGGAGGTTGGCCAAAAAAATCATTTATTCCAGCATATGATTTAATAGGACTGCTTTCACCGTCTTCATCTTCTTCATCGTCTTCTTCATCGTCGTCTTCATCGTCTTCTTCCTCGCCAATAATACCAGGAATATCCAAATGGTAAACATGGGACTCATCGTCTTCTTCTTCTTCTTCTTCTTGTGGTTCTTCTACAGGTTCTTGGGTCTCCGGAACAATTTCGGGGTTATACTCACTATAACAGTAATTATTTTGAGTAAGAAAGTCATTATTATACCCATACACAGGTTCTTGGGTCTCCGGAACAATTTCGGGGTTATACTCACTATAACAGTAATTATTTTGAGTAAGAAAGTCATTATTATACCCATACACACGCTGCTCATCTTCATCCTGAAATTGAGGCACGTAAGATTGAGTCTGCTCAACGGCAGAGACATCTGGTTCTCGTACAGCGTTCGAACCACCACCAACATAAAAGGAAGATTGACTCTCCTCAGCAACAGACACACTAGTCTCCCAACCGCTGCTGGAACCACCCCCAACATTGTTTGTATGGAAGCCTTCAGGATCGACATATACAAAAAGTGTTGGTGGATTTCTTACAGCCGCAGCAGATTCCATAAAACCTTGTACATCTTCAGTGTTGAGTAACTCATAAGTTTGGCTAGAAAATTGGTACGCTATTTTTAGCGTACCAATATTCGGGTTGATTCCACATTTGTGTTTGTAACATTCCGAAATTTCGTTATATTATGTTATAATATAAATGAAGTTATTTTGTAATTGAGTTGTATCTTTGTGCTATATTTGCAAGTATTTGAGTCTTTGGGGGTTAAAAGTTAAGTAACCAAAGTTTGATGTTTTTATGTAAAATTAGAAACTTGGAGGTGTGTTTGGTCTTTTATTGAAAGTATGTGGATAAGAGGCTGAACTTTGAGGAAATATCTTATTTCCTTTTGTTGGGGTCGGTTTAGAGAAAAACAAGAGAAAGAGAATTGGAGAGAAAAGAGAGAAAGAAGAAAACAAGAGTTTGGCTTCAAATTGGTAAGGAAATTGATCATGTTTTCTGAGGAATTTGTTGTAGATACATGGTGGTAAACGAATCTGTGATTTGAATAGGTTCTCAAAATCGTTTACAACATATTGGAACAACAGATTGTGATTAAAGTGGGTTTTCTTCAAAAAGGCGAGTTCATTCACTTTTGATTAAATACATGCTTTATGTCAAATTAATTGTTAAGACACATGTATAAACTAGTTATGAACTGTATGGGATGGTCTGGAATGAGCTGAATCAAACAGACATCGAAGTAGATTGGATTTTAGGCTGCAGTTCGAAGGTTTCCGGATGAAACGTCGTATCCGGAAACCCTGGTGATGAATGTTTCTGGACGCAATAGTATCCGGGTAAGTTTTATTTTATTGCTTTAGTTTTCCGGATGATTGTAGTTACCGGATAGTATCCGGGTTGCGTTAGTTTCCGGGTGTTATCCGGATTAGTGAAGCGTCCGGAAAACTTAAGTTGTCCGGATTAGATCAGTATCCGGAAAGTTGTGTTATCCGGGAAGTTTAGTTGTCCGGATAGTTTTGTTATCCGGAAACCCCTGTTGTCCGGGCTCTTTTGGAGAAATTGAGAAAGGTTAGGTTCTGAGTTCTGGATGCTGTCTTGGAACCCCCGTGTCAAGTCGCCGAAAGGGAAACAATTGAGGATGAGGACACGATAGGTTATTTAATATTCTTAGAATTGAGAATATGATACGAGAGTGGCATGATATGTTGTTATGTATAATTGTTATTCCTGTTTATAGAGGAATGTAATGGATAGGCAAAGTAGAATTGTTATCCATGTTGAAATGATGGAATAGGCAAAGTAGAATTGCTATCCACGTTGAAATGATTGAATAGGTAAAGTAGAATTACTATTCATATTACAATAATAGAATATGCAAAGTATAGTTGATATTCTTGTTAAAAAGGAGGAATCGGCGAGGTATAATTGCTATTCCCGTGTATCCTTGGAAATGTTTGAATAGGCAAAGTACAATTGCTATTCACATTGATTGATGAATAGACAAGGTAGAATTGTTATTCATGTGTATGATTGAATAGACAAGGTAGAATTGTTATTCATGTGTATGATTGAATAGACAGGGTAGAATTGTTATTCATGTGTATGATTGAATAGACAAGGTAGAATTGTTATTCATGTGTATGATTGAATAGACAAAGTAGAATTGTTATTCATACGGAATGTTGGAATAGGCATAGTATAATTGCTATTCAGGTTGAATGTTGAATAGGCATAGTATAATTGCTATTCAGGTTGAATGAGTTAATGGGCAAAGAGAGTTGCTATTGATAATTGAGATGTGGGAGTGTGAATTAGATGAAGTGTAAGTGTTGTTTGACGGATTTGAAATAGGCAATGTATATATATAAGTGCTATTTATGTATTCCCTTTTCAAAGAGAAAGTATGATGTTTGAATGTAAGTCTGTAAGATTGATTGATAAACTAGAATCCGTAAGGATTCGTAGTAGGTTATTGGATATGGTGATACGACTTTATGAATGGTAGTTATACTCGTGGGTTTGAGTATGGTTATGTCATCATGAGACAAGTATGAGCATGGTAAGAATGGTGATAAAGCGAGTTTGAATATATGCGTTGATTATCTAAGATTCCAATGCTGTTAATGTGTTAATTTAAATTGGATGTTCTCACTAGGCGTAAGCCTAATCGTTTCAAATCAACTTTTCTTACCAGGTACTAGCTCAGAGAAAGTAAAGGGAAGAGGGACAAGTGCTTATGGGTATTCAACTTGTTGATGTTAAGAAGAGAAGTTGGCTGATATGAGGATGTTTTGATGAATGACTTAGGCAGTCCGTTTAATCTTTTCATAGTGAACAAGATTGGATTAATAAGTTGTTTTGGAGAATTTGAATTGTATGTATTAAACCTCATAGTTAATTCTCTAATTATATATGAAAGTTGGATGATTCTATAGTTAACCTTGATAAACTTAAGGTTTAAATTGGCCCTGATTTTAGATATGATGTGATTTCTTTTACTAAAGTAAGAGTGAATGAGAAGAATTGTTGTGTGGAAGAACCAGAGGCAATTTTGGAAAGATCGGTTAGAAAGCTACGTATTGGCAAGGAAGTAGCTATGTTGAAAGTAAAGTGGAAACACCATCAAGGTGCTAATGTGACTTTAGAGTCGGAAGAGAATATGAAAGAGAGACATCCCCATTTGTTTACCTGATCTTGATTTCGGGGACGAAATCATTTTCAAGTTGGGGAGTATTGTAACATCCTGAAATTTCAGTAATAGTGTGTAACACCCTAAAATTCAGGGCCAATTTAAACCTCAAAATACTCACATTATGATCATCAAAATATCAGACTTTTATAAACCAAAGGATCATAAGTAAGTTTCTATATATACATAAAGTCATCTAACTTAAATAATCTGATCAATCTAATTATACATCACAATAAGATCAACTAGATTATCTACGGCTTGTCTCAAAAGTCATCAAAAGAATATCCTGATCCTTCGTTATCGCCAAGTCTGACTCCCTTCAACTGTCGTCTCATTTCCCAACTATTTCCCAGAGCCTGTACCTGGTAAGACAATTTAATTTTGAAACATTAGGCTTTCGCCTAGTGAGATTATCCAAATTAAATTAAAATTTAACAACTAAATATTAACAGATATATCAAACCTGTTATCAACCATCTCACCAAACCAAGCTCTTATCAACCATTGGAATCCACCTATTCCCTTACTTATGACTAATTCATCTAGTCATCATATTATCAACGAGAATTACTATAAATCCCACCGGACTTATAAATAACTCTAACTCCCAGAAATTACAGTTTCCAAACCTTCTTCTTTCTGAATTAGGATGTCAAATCCTCAACAATAAAGATATCTCATCTTTCGCTTGAAATGGGAATTACAACTCCAAGTCTGCCATTCCTCATTTCATTTCCTCCCCATCTTGAATCACTGGTCTCAAATGAGATTTCCTTTTTATCGCGATCAACAACCACCAGAGACCCTCACAGATGATTCAAGATTCACTCCAACAACTAGAAATACATCCTAACGGTCCCCAGCTAGTAAACGGTTCTCATTACACCGCACTTTATGCCCACTAGACCAGATGTATATTTCTAGCCAACGCCACACAATAATTGTGTATCATCACTCTTTCTATTGTATACCAAAGTTATACAATACAACATATATTCTATATCTCTATGTACAGAATATTAATTTCAACGATTATCCCTACTTTGCCATTTAGCATCGGGGATCAACATCTCAACATTTAACTACGGCTCCGGACTCATAAATAAGTCCTTACGATTTAACATATCATGGTTTTTACATCACCAACAGAGTTATAAACATATAACAAATAGCATATACATATCAGATTGCATGTCACATAACAGCCTCAAAATACTACTGAAAGTCAAAACTTTTCGCAAGCTACTGTAGCGAAAACCCCCACTTTTCGCAAGCCAAAGTTGCGAGAAGTCTAGAACTCGCAACCCTCTGTTGCGAAAACCTCGAAACCCGCAACCCTCTGTTGCGAAAACCTCACTTTTCGCAAGCCAAAGCTGCGAAAACCTCACTTTTCGCAAAACACTGTTGCGAAAACTTTACTGTTCATCGTCACTTTCACCTGTTAAGCTTATTTCGATTTTTCTTAACCATTAAGCATTCTAAGTGATTCAAATACCAGTACAACACATCTATTAACATTCTTATTGCTTAATTTTAAAGAAAGTTGAATAACTCACCTGGGTATCTTCTGAATACAGTGTTCCTCCACACAGTGGCTTAATCGACAGCTTATTCACAATAAGGGCAAAATATTACAACTTAAATCTCTGGAGATGAATGATAACAACACAGAAACAAGTTCTTACCATAAAATCACCAAACTGATTCTTCTTCTTTTCTTCTTTTCTTCCGATTCTATCTCTCTGTCTCGTACTCTCTCTCTCTCTCTCGCTATTCTCTCTGTCTTTTTAGAATATCAAAACAAAATCAGTATTATCAAATACTGATTTATTCCTAATGTGACACCTCACATAAAACATGAGTCATTAACTCATTTTCCACCTTAAACCCCAAACTTTCAAATAAAGACAATTCAACCCTCTAAGTAATTTTCTCATAACTAAATTGTACCAAAATACAATTTATCTTTTATTATATTACAATGGAAATTTCGGGATGTTACAATACTCCCCAACTTGAAAGGATTTCGTCCCCGAAATCAAATTAAGCAAACAAATGAGGGTATTGTTCCTTCATTTCTTCCTCCGACTCTAAAGTCACATTACTACCTCTGTGATGTTTCCATTGAACTTTCAACATAGCTACTTCTTTACCACTACGTAGCTTCCTAACTGATCTTTCCAAAATTACTTCTGGTTTTTTTTCCACACCGCGACTCTTTTCATCTACTCTCACATCAGTGAGTGACATCACATCTTCCTCTTCAGCCAAACATTTTCTGAAGATAACATACTTGGAAGGTATTATGTACTCCTCCCAATTCTGGCGGAAGATCCAAATGATATACTTGTAAACCAATCCTCTTAGAGTAATTGTCATCATCAAATCCTTGTTTGATTACTTCTTAGTCTAGCATACCGTTATCATTTCTCTCTTGTTTACACGGAATATCCACCACACAGCTACAGTCCAAAAGGACAGTTTCTCTAAAAACGTTAGTTAAGATCTCTAGCCAAATCCTCGTTACACCGAGAACTGCATTCGATGTATTTCTTTTACACCTACTGAATGCTCCAACACTATAGCTTAACGGTTACAGTATTCTCTTCACCTAAACCAATGGGATTGAGAAGAACAAGAGTTTTCCTTTCACCTCATCATCATCACAACTCACTCTTCAGATCTCAAAATAACATTAACATGTATTACCTGAAATTTCCCCGTACACTGTAAATTAAGCATACTCGTTACTATTAAATATTTCAACAACCACGGCAGTCCATTATTACATCCATGACTTACACGTTGCTTCGGTACAAAGTGTTACTACTTCCTTACACCACTATCGCACCAAACGACCACATTACAACCCAACACAAAAGTGTAGTATATCAAGGGGATAATTTCATTGAACTTGTAATATAATTGCATTCTTTGGTCTGATCTTTCTATCGTTGTTTTCCCACATTAATATGGAGTACTATTCTCCAAACATTACTTGTCTCTTTCTTCCAACTTTTCCACATACTGATAACACATCCTTATTACTATACAGTTGCACCAAAATTCTAACTTAGGGCATTTAACCAAGTCACCTTGAAACTACAACATTGATCGAAGTTACTACATATTCTTTGGAATTCAACTAATATTCTCTAAAAAAAAATTCTATCATATTTAAGAAGCAACTCCCACTCCTTAAAGATTTGCATCCACTACACCACATTTGACTAACACACCCATCATTCACATTAAATTTTCAATGTTTCAAAACATAAACTTACTTACCGACTCACACAACCAAAAATCAATTTGAATAAACACCCACTAACGCTCCGACGCTCTATTCCGATATTAACCATATTACTACGCATCCTACATACCACATGTTCCAATAACTTTATTGACAAAAATAATACCCTTCATTTGAAATCTCCGAAAGACTTCCATCAGATACTTCCATACTAGTTGACACACTATCTTGGCAATTCCTGCCACTACTCGTTCATACAATCTCCACCCATAACATTAACCACAGACTAGGCCTCTCACAGACTCATACATAAAACATTTTATATTCATGTTTTCTTGCTCAAATAACCGAGTTTATTTCACTAAATATCTCCTCCCCAACTTTAATCGAACTACCACTCTTGATTTGCTAAATAACTTGAACTTAATCGTTCATACCAGCTCCTTGTGATTCCAAACCAATACCAAGACATGGTACAATCCTTCACAGATCAACATTTTCCATACCTTACTTCATTTGTGCCTAATACTTTCTCCTTTGTAAACCATCCATATCGCCCGTAAAATACTTCTATAACACAACAGTCTTTCAAAATCTTAACATTCTTATAAAGTGGTCCTTCAGCTTTTATTCTTTTGATTTAAGACTTAACCATAATTAAATCCAAAAGAATACCCAAAACATTCACATCATGCAAACTTCTATTTTAATACAATCCATGTAATCCCAACCTAAGCCTTCAACAAGCTTATTAAATCGGGTCAATGCTCTCAAGACTCAATTGAGTTCAAAACCGAGCCATCTACTCCAAGGATCAATGATCATTATGCAACATACGTTCCGAGGCATGATAAATCTATGACTCCTTCATTGCTACTTTCCCAACGAAGTCAATTTATATAGGTATATGCAACTCTTATATGCTTCACAATGTATATACTCCGCTAAGGTTCATTAGTTCCAAAGGTATTAAGAACGCGAGAATTATCAGACAGTCTTTACACTTAAGACCGACACTTATTTAAATAGAATGTAATTAAGCATATAACTCAACCAAGACTCCATCTCGAGTCATTAAATCTGACAAACATTCAAAAGACTCATTTGAATATCAATCAAGCCTTTAAGGCCAAAATATTCGTTTGGTTAAACATGTGCCACTCACACGATTTCGTAAAAATGCCTCTTTACTCAAAATCTTTACCTTATTAATCCCTTAATTGGCCATCGACCCCAAAACAAAGGTTTACACTCAAAACTTTACATGGTCGGATTTGCCAAAATCCCCCAACCCACATGTTCATATTTTAATACGTAATATATCATAATTATTGCACATTCACAATATATTTTAAAAGCGTGTTTTGACTACATGTCTTTCACTTGTGTAACAATTAATCAAAACTTCTTTCATTAATAATTTACTCGACAATCATCCAAAATCCCCCAATCGTGTTGCACACACTAATAACCACCTTGCGCATACCCTCTGCATAACAGCATACCGGTATCGCTCACGGTTTTGTTCCTATCCGCACAGGCATACGCAGGACGCATCCAAACCGTACCCAGTGATAAACAAAAGGCCTCACACACCTTACACAACTATCGCCTTCAAAGTCAAAGCTTGACATGTCAGTACTTCCTTAACCCTGAACCTAATTCCTTCCTCCAGACACGACCGACCCTCGACAACTGTATTATTAGTCACCGAACAAGGGTACAGACCCTCACATTATTGTTACTAAAGTCCACTTTCGACTCTCCCACTATTCATTTCTCATTTGAATACCATTACTAAAACCACAAACTTTCTCCCAAGGTTTATCCAACACCTCTCCACTCTTGGAGTTCTTTCTTAGCTTATAGCGTAATACTCTACGACCTAGTGAGTTCATAGCCTTCATGCATGACAATATAATAAATAACTCAGTCCACACTTTTCTCATTTAAATAAACAACATTCAGAACAACGTGGGCACACACGACCCTAATCATTTTCATAATTCCCATGTGCTACACAACGATCTAAAAAAAATTGTTTGTATATAAATTTCCGTAAAACTCAATCTTTTTCAACCAAAAGATGTTGTTACAACAGTAATACGAAGATCTTTTTATACGACAAAAGTTTAAAATTTATTGACACAAAGTAAACTAGTCGATTCTCACACTCATTTATACGATATCATCAAATCAATACCTTTGTTGGTTATAAAAAGTTTACTGATCAACACTTTCTTGACCTATTTGCTATCATACAACTTCTTATGTAAAGTATGAAGTACTTTGCAAGTTGCTAAGCTCCAAAATTTCATGAGGCAGCGTAATTGAAATTGCCCTTTTTCTTTAAATACATACTTGCACTACTAATTCATCCTTGAATAAAACTGTTATTTATGCATTTGGATTGAAATCAAGAAAACTCATGAAACACACACTAAAACACCATGCACAAACTTACTCGCAATGAAGGCTACTTACTCAAACAAGGTCAATCGTTTTACTTACGTAATTTATCATTGCCATTCTATCTCCGACCAGAGGTCGCCCTCTCGGCCTTATAATAATTGCTATACATGCATTCCATGCCCCCCCCCCCCATACTCAACCATGTCATACTAATTCCGTTTTAATCAATCATCTCATACTCTATCTCTGCACACATCAACCACCTATTAAAGTTTACCTTGGCGGACGTTCATGAGTCCCGCCAATTCCAGGTTGTCCTTCCAAACCCCAATCATTTACTGATCTGTCCTCCAAAGGATTTTAGTGGTATAATCACCATCGTTCTACTATAACCTAAAGGGATAACCATAAGAAATGGTTATGCACATACCCCTATACAAAATGTACTTACCGATCGTTAGTCACTGTAACAATTTAGAAATAAGTATGCTCGCGTAACAATATATTCATAATAACAGTAGCTAATTGAAATTGTGAATATATCATACAGGAGAATCCTCGTTACCATTGTCACCGTACCAACTTCTCGTATTTCCGTCAATTCTAAGACTATCCCGTCTTAGTACTTCTACCCATCTCTCACAATCATAACTTATTTTCATCACAGCTTAAGTCTAGGCATATCAGGTTCATACCTAGTTCGCTTAAACTAATGCTCTGATACCATACTGTAACACCCTAAAATTCAGGGCCAATTTAAACCTCAAAATACTCACATTATGATCATCAAAATATCAGACTTTTATAAACCAAAGGATCATAAGTAAGTTTCTATATATACATAAAGTCATCTAACTTAAATAATCTGATCAATCTAATTATACATCACAATAAGATCAACTAGATTATCTACGGCTTGTCCCAAAAGTCATCAAAAGAATATCCTGATTCTTCGTTATCGCCAAGTCTGACTCCCTTCAACTGTCATCTCATTTCCCAACTATTTCCCAGAGCATGTACCTGGTAAGACAATTTAATTTTGAAACATTAGGCTTTCGCCTAGTGAGATTATCCAAATTAAATTAAAATTTAACAACTAAATATTAACAGATATATCAAACCTGTTATCAACCATCTCACCAAACCAAGCTCTTATCAACCATTGGAATCCACCTATTCCCTTACTTATGACTAATTCATCTAGTCATCATTTTATCAACGAGAATTACTATAAATCCTACCGGACTTATAAATAACTCTAACTCCCAGAAATTACAGTTTCCAAACCTGCTTCTTTCTGAATTAGGATGTCAAATCCTCAACAATAAAGATATCTCATCTTTCGCTTGAAATGGGAATTACAACTCCAAGTCTGCCATTCCTCATTTCATTTCCTCCCCATCTTGAATCACTGGTCTCAAATGAGATTTCCTTTTTATCGCGATCAACAACCACCAGAGACCCTCACAGATGATTCAAGATTCACTCCAACAACTAGAAATACATCCTAACGGTCCCCAGCTAGTAAACGGTTCTCATTACACCGCACTTTATGCCCACTAGACCAGATGTATATTTCTAGCCAACGCCACACAATAATTGTGTATCATCACTCTTTCTATTGTATACCAAAGTTATACAATACAACATATATTCTATATCTCTATGTACAGAATATTAATTTCAACGATTATCCCTACTTTGCCATTTAGCATCGGGGATCAACATCTCAACATTTAACTACGGCTCCGGACTCATAAATAAGTCCTTACGATTTAACATATCATGGTTTTTACATCACCAACAGAGTTATAAACATATAACAAATAGCATATACATATCAGATTGCATGTCACATAACAGCCTCAAAATACTACTGAAAGTCAAAACTTTTCGCAAGCTACTGTAGCGAAAACCCCCACTTTTCGCAAGCCAAAGTTGCGAGAAGTCTAGAACTCGCAACCCTCTGTTGCGAAAACCTCAGAACCCGCAACCCTCTGTTGCGAAAACCTCACTTTTCGCAAGCCAAAGCTGCGAAAACCTCACTTTTCGCAAAACACTGTTGCGAAAACTTTACTGTTCATCGTCACTTTCACCTGTTAAGCTTATTTCGATTTTTCTTAACCATTAAGCATTCTAAGTGATTCAAATACCAGTACAACACATCTATTAACATTCTTATTGCTTAATTTTAAAGAAAGTTGAATAACTCACCTGGGTATCTTCTGAATACAGTGTTCCTCCACACAGTGGCTTAATCGACAGCTTATTCACAATAAGGGCAAAATATTACAACTTAAATCTCTGGAGATGAATGATAACAACACAGAAACAAGTTCTTACCATAAAATCACCAAACTGGTTCTTCTTCTTTTCTTCTTTTCTTCCGATTCTATCTCTCTATCTCGTACTCTCTCTCTCTCTCGCTATTCTCTCTGTCTTTTTAGAATATCAAAACAAAATCAGTATTATCAAATACTGATTTATTCCTAATGTGACACCTCACATAAAACATGAGTCATTAACTCATTTTCCACCTTAAACCCCAAACTTTCAAATAAAGACAATTCAACCCTCTAAGTAATTTTCTCATAACTAAATTGTACCAAAATACAATTTATCTTTTTTTAAATTACAATGGAAATTTCGGGATGTTACATAGTGTTTTAATGAGAATTGGGATGTATTTGTATTTTGGTGTAACCTTGAATTATATAGAAGTTTTATAATTTATTAGAGTTAAAATACAAAGGTTTGATGTTTGGTGTTATTTTGGAATTAATGAAACTAGAAGGTGTATTTGGTCAATTGTTGAAAGTGTGTATATGGATAAAGGACTTAGATTTGAGATATCATCTCATTCTTGTGGCTGGGTCGGTCAAGAGGCAGAGAGAAAGAAAGAAATAGGGAGAAAAGAGAAAGAAAGGAAGAAAACTAGAATTGTCTTCTAATAGGTAAGGAAATTGGTCATAATTTCTGGTAAGATTGTTGTTGTTGATAGATTATGAACGAATCTGTGTTTTAGATTGATTTACAGAATTAGTAACAACAGATTTGGAGTAGCAGATTGTGCAGAAAAGTGGGTTTTGGAAAATAAGGTGAGTTCATTTGTACTTTGCTTAAATCAGTGTTCTTATGTTAAATTGAACCGTGAAATAGTTGTATAAAGTGATTATGAACTGTATGGTTGTACTGGGAATGAGCTGAATCGAACAGACAAGAAGTTAGATTAAATTTTAGACTGCAGACCCGACTTTTCCGGATGAATCGTCGTATCCGGAAAAGTCCAATGATGAATGTTTCCGGACGCAGGAAGTATCCGGGTAAGATTTATTTTATCGCAAGAATCCGGATGGTATCCGGATGACTATAGAGTCCGGATGTTGTCCAGATTTGAATATTATCCGGAAATTTAGGAATTTACCGGAAATGATGTGTTGTCCGGGTGTTGGGATTGTCCGGGGAAATTATGGTATCCGGAAAATGGAAACGTCCGGATAAGATGGGTTATCCGGAAACTTTGGGTTGTCCGGACACTTTGTGCAGACTGGGCAATTTTTAGTTCTGTTAATTGTGAATCGTCGTGATTTAGTGATTGAGACATAATTAGTTTAGCATGAACATACGTACATTCGAAGGGTAGTATGTTAGGCTTGATAACTGTGCCGGTTTGATACTAGGCAGGTGTTTGGTATAGGTAAAGGATATTGGCTCATATTGAATGATATGAGGAATCTATATGGTATAAAGGTGATTTGCTCATACTGAATGATATGAGAAATTTGTATTAAGCATTTACTTGCACGAGTAGATAGTGTAATGGATCCATAGGCACTAAAGTTTGGCAATCACATGGAATAGGCGTGTGGTACTTCTCGTTTAATCGTTATTCCAGTGTGTGTGGGAAATCATGGAATAGGCGTGTGGCATTACTCGTTTAATCGTTATTTCTGATTTCTAAGGAAGAAAGTGAGGTTGACATAAGCACTTGTAATCTCCGCTTCCTTACTAATAAATGGGCGTGTGTAATCGCGATTTATTGGTGGAGAGCATTGATCTAGAATCTGTAAAGATTCATAGTGTGGCTCTGGGTATGATATGCTGATGGAATTGTGGTCAGTCATAGTCATGGGAGTGGATAAAATCGTATAACGGAGTAGAGTTATACGTACGGTAAGAAAAGGAGCAACCAGGTTTGTTATAACTTGTTTACATTGATTTTTGCAAATATTATTATTGAAACGAATGTTCTCACTAGGCGTTGGCCTAATCGTTTCATATAATGTTTTCTTACCAGGTCCAGGTACAGGCTCAGGCAAATAAAGGGTTGTGGGACGAGTGTTTTTGGAGTAGCAGAAGTGGCAATTAACAAAGAGGAGATTTTTGGAGGATAGCTTAGATAACTCAATTAATCTGATTATAGTGACATGATTAGATTGATAGGTTATTCGAAGTATCCTGTATTGTAATTACACTATTGATGGTTAATTCCTTTGCTATCTATATAAGTTGAAGTTTTGTTATCATAACATGTTGTAACTCGAGGTTTAAATTGGCCCGGATTTTGGGGCGTTACAATAAGAACACACCTAACCAGCTTAGAATGTGTAATATTGGGGGCCACCATGACCCGCATTATAGGGAGTGCGGAAACATACTCCCACTCCGTCCCATTCTGTTGCCAATAACCCCCAGGCCAAATACGTAGCTTAACTTTATCAGGTAATGAACTCATTTTTAGAAAGGCTAGAAAACAGAGACAAGAATCTGAATAATTGGAGAAGGGTTTGAAAATATTAGTTTTATAGCAATTGAAACAATTTGGCAAAAATCGTATAGAAAAAATCAGTATATATAGCAATTAGGGTTAGGGTTTCAAATTAGGGTTTTAGGCCGGTGCGCACTCCGCACTTGCGGTCCGCACTCCGCACTTGCGGTGCGCAAGTGCGGTGCCGGCCCTAAAACGTGTCAAGGATGATTTGTTTGTCTTTTAGCTATATAATGTGGTCCGCAGTCGGGTCGGGTCGGGTCAAGTGCGGACCCATGGCTATTTTTGCAAAACGGGAGAGGGAATGGCTATTTTTCCAAGTTCTGTTTCTGAGATGGCTATATCAGCCAATTTCCCGGTATCTGCACCACCACCACCGATCGCCGGAAACAAAAACCCACCGGTCTGAAATCTCCAAAAACCCACCGGTTTCGATTTCGTTTCGTTTCCGAACTACTCTCTCAGTCTCTCTCTCTTCTATTTCTTTTCTCGTTTATATGTAACCATTAGCCCCGTGATTTTGTCCTGCCAGAGAAGATAACCGGAAGACGGGTGGGTTTTCCGGTGATGGAGATGGTCGACCGAAACCTCTTCATTTTATTGTTTACGATTGGGTCATGTGATGGGTTTACGATTTATGTAATATATATATATATATATATATATATATATATATATATATGACGATAATCAAATGAAAACCACAAATAGGTTATAAACCCGTGAGAACCAATGTAAATTTTTTTGTTTACATGATTTTTTTTCATCAAAACCTATGATTTAAGATATTGTTACACATATGTTCGTGTTCACCATATGATAAGTTTACATGTGAAAAACGAATTTTGTTTCACCTAGTGAAATGAAAAATACTCGTAAAAAATATTCATATGGTGAAACAAATCCATGTGAAACTATCATATTATGAAACACATATATTTGAAGTAGAATATAATAAATCCTAGCATTTGATGAAAAATTTTCATGTAAAAAAATATTTTTTATATCGGTTCTCACGGTTTATAACATATTTGTGGTTCTCACATGATTTAACCCCTATATATATATATATTATTGAAACCTCCATTTTTGTTTCATTGTTGAAGAAAATCAAGAAATGGTGGTGATGAGGATGGTGGAGAACACCTTTGGCTATATATATATATATATATATATATATATATATATATATATATATATATATATATATATATATATAATTTAAGAGTAAATTTCAATTCGGTCCCTATAGTTTGTTGCTTTTAATGAAAAACAAAAGAATGAGCAAAATGACTGATATACCCTCATGTGCCTTGCACATGAAGGGGTTTAACGGGAGAGCAACTAACAGAGTTAGTCTGAGGGACCAAAACCGAGCACTTCTGTATACCACAGGGTTTTTCTTGCAATAAAAATTTTCTAAGGACCAAAAGTGCGAAAATCAACATACCACAGGGACCAAAAATGCAATTAACTCTTTTAAAAATGATACATTTGCTTTTTGATAATAATATATGTTCAAAAATAATTGAAAACAATAATAATATAAAAATAATTGGTATGATTAAAAATAATTTTAAATAATAGTAATTATTAGTAGACTAAGCTACAATTTTGGTCCCTGAGGTTTACACGTTTCTATGAAAATCGTCCCTAAACTTCATTAAGTGCAGTAAAAATCCTTACTGTTTGAATTTTGCTTTGAAAGTGGTTCCTTGTCGTTAACTCCGTTAAAAACTCAGTTAAATGAGGGGTGTTTTTGTCTTTTTACACTTTTTTGTCCTTTTCTATTAAAAATTAAAATAAAATATTTTAAATTTTAAATTTTATATATTATATTATATTATATTAATATATATATATATATATATATATATATATATATTAAAACCCTAAAATCAGGGCTAATTTAAACCTCAATTTATAACAAGATTTAAACATAAACTTTCTAAACCTTTATACATAAGCAGAGATTTAACCTTGAGGATCGTATTTACATATATAGAATTCTTCAAATAACCTATTAATCTAATTATGTCACTATAATCAGATTAACTAGATTATTTAAGCAATCTATGCAAAACCTCAGTATTCAATAACTTCACTGCTAATCCAAAAGCTCTCATCCCACATCCCTTTTATTTTCCAAAGCTAGTACCTGATAAGAAAACATCATTTGAAACTATTAGGCTAACGCCTAGTGAGAACATTCAGTTTCAAAATAATATTTATACAAATCAATGTAAACAAGGCATAACAAACCTGTTTACCCTTTTTCTTATCACACGCGTAACCATCTTTCGATAATGGGGTTAAACCCGATTCCATGACTACGACCTGACACTAAGTCAGTCATTTCTCATGGTCCAGAGCCACACTACGAATCTCCACGGATTCTAGATTAATGCTCATATCCAAGAAATCGCAATATACACATGCCTATTTCTTGGAAAGGAAGTAGAGATTACAATCACTCTTGTCAATCCCTTTTTCTTCCTTAGAAATCGGGAATTCCGAATAAATCTACGTCTATTCTACGATTTCTCACACACATCAGAATAACGAATAATCCTCATCTATTCCACGTGTTCATAACCACTAGTGCCTATGGATCCATTACACTCAACCGTATCAGGAATTCCGAATAAATCTACGTCTATTCCATCATCTCAAGGGCACACGGGAATAACATTTGTCTATTCCTCCTTTTTCAAGGATACACGGGAATAACATTTGGTCTATTCCTCCCTTTCAAAGATACACGGGAATAACATTTGTCTATTCCTTACGTTTCGCTATAAACAGTAATAGCAATGATACTTTACCGATCCTACACTATCCAATAAATCTAGTGTATATGGATTCATTACCCTTAACTGTATTCGTGCAGATTACTATCTGTAACACCCCAAAATTTTCATTGTAATTAATAAAAGATAAATTGTATTTTTGGTACAATTTAATATTGAGAAAATTAACTTAGAGGGTTGATTGGCAATTTTTGGAAGTTTGGGGTTTATTTTGGAAATTAAATAATGACTCATGTTTTTATGTGAGGTGTCACATTAGGAATTAATCAGTATTTGATAATACTGATTTTGTGTTGTATTCTAAAAAGAAAAAAATAGAGGAATATCGAGAGAGATAGAACGTATCATAGAGAGAGAAGTCGAAAGAAAGAAAAGAAGAAAAGAAGAGAAATCAGTTGGTGATTGTTGTGGTAGAACATGTTTTCTGTGTTGTTATCATTCATCTCCATGGAATTGAGTTGTAGTATTCTGCCCAGATTTGATTAAGTTGTTGATTAAGCCATTGATTTTGGAAGAACACTGTGTTCAAGAAAGCCCAGGTGAGTTATTCATTCTTGTTAAAATTAAGCAATTAAAAGTGTTATAGATATGTTATACTTGTATATAATATCAATGGTATGATTTGATTAAGATATGGTAAGCTTAATGAGTCAAATGGAGAACTGAATCAAATGAAAGTGACGATGAACAGTGACTTTGCGCAACAGTGTATTGCGAAAAGTATATTTTTCGCAACCAAGGGTTGCGAGTTCTGAGGTTTTCGCAATAGAGGGTTGCGAGAAGTGGGGTTTTCGCTACAGTGGGTTGCGAAAAGTAGAGGTTTTCGCAGCTTTGGCTTGCGAAAAGTGTAGCTTTTCGCTACAGTGGATTGCGAATTTTGTGGACTTTCAGTAGTAGTTTGAGGGTTGCGAGAAGTGGGGTTTTCGCTACAATCTGATATGAATATGCTATTTGTTATATGTTTATAACCCTGTTGTTGATATAAAAACCATGTTATGTTAAATTGTAATGACTTATTTATGAGTCCGGAGCTGTAGTTAATTGTTGAGGTGTTGATCCCCGATGCTAAATGGCAAAGTGGGGATAATCGTTGAATTTATTATTCTGTACATAGAGATATAGAATATATGTTGAATTGTATAGCTTTAGTATACAATAGAATGAGTGATAATACATATTTATTGTGTGGCGTTGGCTAGAAATCTACATCTGGTCTACTGGGCATAAAGTACGGTGTAATGAGAACCGTTTACTAGTCAGGGACTGTTGAGATGTAATTCTAGTTGTTGGAGTGAATCTTGAATCATCTGTGAGGGTCTCTGGTGGTTGTTGATCGCGATAAAATAAAATCTCATTTGGGAGACCAGTGATTCAAGATGGGGAGGAAACGAAATGAGGAATGGAAGACTTGGAGTGGTAATTCCCATTTCAAGCGAAAGATGAGATATCTTTATTGTTGAGGATTTGACATCCTAATTCAGAAAGAAGCAGGTTTGGAAACTGTAATTTCTGGGAGTTAGAATTATTTATAAGTCCGGTGGGATTTATAGTAATTCTCGTTGATAAAATGATGACTAGATGAATTAGTCATAAGTAAGGGAATAGGTGGATTCCAATGGTTGAAAAGAGCTTGGTATGGTAAGATGGCTGATAACAGGTTTGATATAGCTGTTAATATTTTAGTTGTTAAATTTTAATTTGATTTGGATAATCTCACTAGGCGAAAGCCTAATGTTTCAAAATTAAATTGTCTTACCAGGTACCGGCTCTGGGAAATAGTTTGGGAAGTGAGATTACAGTTGAAGGGAATCAGACTTGGCGATAACGAAGGATCAGGATATTCTTTTGATGACTTTTGGGACAAGCCTTAGATAATCTAGTTGATCTTATTGTGATGTATAATTGATCAGATTATTTAAGTTAGACGACTTTGTGTATATATAGAAATTTACTTATGATCCCTTTGGTTTATAAAAGTCTGATATTTTGATGATCATAACGCGTATATTTTGAGGTTTAAATTGGCCCTGAATTTTAGGGTGTTACACTATCGCAATTAACTATGGCGATATTCATAACTGTCTCAACCCACTGAATTCATACCTAACCCATAAATCTATAGTTTTAAGCCATAATAAATTCTACAAAAGTGCAGATATGCTTAAGACTACCATTAGAACAGAATTATAAACTCAGATTTCTCATTCTTTCCAAATTATCAAAACCCATTTCTAAACTCATCTTAAACTTTATCTACAAGAATGAAGAATTCAAGTTAGATGGATACCTTTGTTCCACAAATTGTTGTTGATCTTTTCTAGCTGAACAATTCTGTTTTCCTCTTCTTCTTTCTTTTCCCTTCTTAATTCTCAATTCTTTCTCTCTTTCTCTCGTAAAATACACACACACATACAAAGAGGCACCAAAAAAATAGCTAAAAGAGTGACACCTCACCCCTCTTATTCTAATGAGGCGGTGGAAGTGTAAATGGTTTTCACCATTTAAACCAAACAGCCCCTTGACTTCCATCAAATGACGATTTATTCCCTCAAACTTCTAAATTAAAATTAAAGTCTATCCCTTAACTTATAATTCCATAAAATAATTAACAAACTTAATCGGGGATAAACTCTAATATTAATTTATCACATAATAAATCATAATTTATTAATAAAACCCATCTTAATACTTGATACAAAAATTGAGATGTTACATATATACACACCGTGAACCACGCATCGCCCCTCCCCCCAACCTTCTCCGATGGTCTTCTCCATCACCGACGAAGAGGGAGTCTCTTGGAGTTGTGGCCGGAAAACCGCCTTCCGGCAACCATATTGTGGCGGTCGAAGAACAAAACACCTGTCATGCCTCCTATTTGCGTTTGTAGATCTGGGTTGTCATCTGTTAGTGAATGTAGAAATTTTGCACCCATTTTTCTTCACTTGAATTCCTTAGTTGGGTGGTTTAGCAATCCCAATGGTTGTCACCCTTTCAACATACCAAGAAACCACGAGCTCCAATCAATCACGATGATGAAAATTGGGGTAAAAACTTAGGAAAGGGGCAGATATCGATGAGCAGTGGAGTTTCAGGGGAAGGGATCGAGCGTTCATCTGGGGAGCTAGTTCTCATTTTCTTGATCCTCACCACCACATGGACTAGGCTTTCTTGTTGGTTCTCATTTTCTTGATCATCATTGTCCCACGTCTTCCCAATCTGACCCAAAAAACAACAACGATCATCGAAATGAGTTTCGGAAGTCTGAGACGTTGAATCTACCGACCAAAAGTCCATGAACAGGAAGATGATCTCACGGTGCACCAACAACCTCTCTGGTGGTTCATAATGGTTAGTTTAACAAGTGGGCCAAACCCAACCTCTCTTTTTCCCCATCCCGCCACTAAATGGAGAAGAATATAGATGATTCAGGTGGTTGTGATTCGATGACTTCAAACCCATGAATAAACCCAGAAAATCAGGTGGTGGTGGTTCAGTGGATGTGGTTCACGGGGGAGGTACAATGGAAGTGGTGGTGGTGATTCTGTGGAGATATAGCGGTGCTCGGTAGGAAAGGGATATGGGGGGGTGAGGGTATGTCGTCGGAGATGGTGGCGGTTTTGTGGAGATGGGCGGAGGTGGTAGTGGTTCTCATGGAGATGGTCGGAGATAGTGGTGGTTCTGTGGAGATCGCTGGATGTGGTGGTGGTTTTGTGGAGATGGTCGAAGGTTGTGGTGGTTATGTGGAGACCGCAGGCCGGCAGTGGGTGGTCACATGTATGTATACATACATACACACACACACACACACACACACATATATATATATATATATATATATTAATTTAGATTAAATTGTAGTTTTGGTCCTGTGGTTTGTTGTTTTTCTCACTTTTGGTCCTCACAAAAATTTTATTGCAAGAAAAACCCTGTGGTATGCAAAAGTGCTCGGTTTTGGTCCCTCAGACTAACTCTGTTAGATCTTCTTCCGTTAAACTCCCTCATGTGCCATGCACACGAGGGTATATTGGTCCCTTTGCTTACTTTTTTTATTTTTTTACTAAAAACAATAAACTATAGGAACCAAAAATACAATTTACTCTTAATTATATAATATAGATGTATATATATATATATATATATATATATTACACACCGTAAATCGTAAACCCAAACTCCCGACGACGTTCTGACTGGTCATCTCCATCACCGGTGACCCAATCACTAACCATCTCATCGTCTCTGACGTCTTCTTCGTCTTCTCCACTCCGACATCAGTGTCATACACACCTACAGCCACACCCCACTATGTTTCATATACACGCATATATACCCACCTCTATTTAGGTCTTCTTCTTCTTCTTTCACTTTCACAGATCCATCTCGTCGATGTCCCTTTCCATTACCATCACTAGCCCCACTTAACCCTTTTTAAAGAGTAAATCAAGAGTAGGGGTGATGTTGGTTCCAGGAACAGGGTTGTATGGTTGAAACTAGGATGTAACACCCTAAAAATAGGGGTAAACAAAAACTTCCATAAAAGGAAGAGTGGTATAATATGCCATAGCATGAGCTTCCCAAAAGAAATCCCTAAAGCTCACACTAAGTAGTCTATACTTTCTTGGTAACGGCGCCGCTAGAACCTGAGATACACATCGACATCACACAAGTGTTAGGCCAAAAAGCCTAATGAGTTGAACAACACATAATAGAGCATGTAGAGGTGGCATTTTATAAATGTTATTTAGGGAAAATCATTTCAACAAGGAATCAATGGGGGAGACCCAAAACACCAAACAAGTAGCACCCAAAGGATCAATACACCTTAGCATCTACCCCCACGGATAATACCACAAGCCCCGGCATCACATCAAGGATTACCCCTAGGGCATTGTCCCGGACCGCAAGGGTAGGCACATACCTCCAAGGTGGCGCCCCCAAAGACTGTAATCACCGAGTACATAATTTTTTACAAAAATACCATAAGACCAATTATAAACCAAAATAGCATAACACCGCTATCAATTATAAACCAAAAATGTTCTGATACGTCGTTAATGCTCAATCGATGTTATGTCCGCCTCCACTTAGTCCTTTTAGATGGTTTTTCCCTTTCTCTTGCTTCAACTTCAAATAAGAAAAAAAATCACGTTAATTAACTAATGAATAACAACTCCGGTAAATTTAAATAAAAAACATATAGAATCACAAGGTTACTTACCACATTTGGTGGAACTACCGGCTTTTAAACCCCTACTTGAACCACCGCCTCTTGAACCCTTACTTGAACCACAACCTTTAGGCCTACCAACTGGATTTTTTGCTTAGATGGTGCATCCTTTTTTGGGTTTTTACAACCTCTTGAATTATGTCAAACCTCCCAACAATTTTTGCAAGTCATTTGCCTCCCTTTTCTTCCTACCTCATCATGTCCAAAGTTGTTAGTCCTACTTCTACCACCACCTTCACATGCATCCTTTCGTCTAGATATTGAAGGTCTACCGGCCATTCTTCTAAATTTTGGTGGCAAAGGCTTGACAAAATTTGTGGTCGGCCAAAGCTTGACGCCATTCAATGGATTGACCCTATGGTTGTTTGTGTTTATGAAACATGATTTTGAAAAAAG
The DNA here is from genome assembly GCA_033807775.1 of Saussurea involucrata. Classification (NCBI taxonomy): domain Eukaryota; kingdom Viridiplantae; phylum Streptophyta; class Magnoliopsida; order Asterales; family Asteraceae; genus Saussurea; species Saussurea involucrata. The sequence goes on along the minus strand of CM066315.1, from coordinate 9,607,584 downwards.
GTGAGATACATACTTATCTGGATCTTGGGAACATTGGGATCATATAGGAAATTCATTTGGTTTTGTCCGGACAATTTCATTTTCCGAATCAACTTCTTCTTCCATGAATGCATCTCTATCATAGCCCTCACACGTCTTGGTCAAAAGATCGTCATGTTGATAAGCTTGTGTATGTACATCTTCCATTACTTGCACACTATCATCAACGCCCATCATCGGTACATCTTCGTCACCATCTTCAAAATCTTCCACGTTTTTTTTGTTTGTTTACTATCAGGGTTCATCATCTTCAATCGGGCTTCCCTAATTTCATCATCTCCATCCGATAGATAATCTAAACTAGCAACATCATCTTGATCGACATCGGAAAACCCATCATTTAACCAATCTTCATTCAAGTCTATTGCACCTCCAAGGTTATCATCACTACTAAGCAAATAAACACCAAAAATCAAAATTGCAACCCAATAAACATAGCCTACATATAGTTAAAAACGGCTAGTAAAAGAAAATTTAATCACAATAATAAAAAATTCAACTAGTTGGTTAGCTCATTAAAAATAGTTGGTTAGTTCATTAAAAATAGTATACTTTAAAAAAGGAAGACATGGCTGGTAGCTTACCTCGAATAAAAAATCCGAAGAACAGAAATGGCAGAATGAATTCCAACGAATTCCAAGGGCATCAATGAATTCCAAAGGGAACTAAGGGGGCGTTTGGTTCGCATAATATTTTTGGATGGAATGGAATCTGTCAAAGGAATTTGACTTTGAAGGAATTGGAATGGAATGTTGTTAGGTTTGACCAGCTGTTTGGTTGACAGAATTGGAATGGAATCTGTTAAAGGAATTAGAATCTGTCTGTTTGGTTTACAGAATGTAGCTGTGGAATTGGAATGAAATTTGGGTAAATGACCAAAATACCCTTTTGAAGAAACAACAAATGACTAGAATGAAGCTATGGAACTGTTTAACACCATTTAACAAGCTGTTAATAACTAGAATTGTTCAAATGTTGTTGGTATCGATTGATTCTAAAAAAAAGAGTTATAAAATTGTCCAAATGTTGTTGCTGTTGTCCATTAAAATTGCAGAACTTGTTCAAATGTTTTTGTTGTCCATTAACAAGTGTTAATAACCAAATCATGGGAGAAACAAGTTGTTCAAATTATCCAAAAAAAATTAAGCTGTTAATATTAACACTTAATATTAACAAAACATGGTGACCAAATCACAGTGACAATTAATGGAACCTGTTTAACACCATTATAGAAACAGATTGTAAATTCCATAAACCACAAATCGAACCATAATAAGATGGAAAATCGAACATAAATCGAAATCAGTTGGAAATACGAGCCATAAATCAAGCCATAAATCGAAATCAGATGGTAAATCCAAAGCATAAATCGAAAGCATTACCTGTTCAGCTCTGGAATCGAAGCTTAGTCGAAACAGCAGCAATGGTGATATGGTGGAACATATGTGATGGAGAAGAAAGAGAGAGAGAGGGTAGCAAATTTCATATGTCTGCTAAAAAGGTGAGATTAGGGTTTGGGGTAATTTTGGAATTTTGAAAATAACAAATTCCATTCCTTTGAAATCCTTTGTTTTTATGAAGGAATGTTTAAATACATATTTGATGGAATTGGTTGGAATTTGAGATTCCATTCCTTTAAAAACCTTGAACCAAACAATGGAATTGAATCTGGTCAAAGGAATTTGAGATTCCAATTCCATTAAATTCCTTCACTTTCTGTGAACCAAACACCCCCTAAGGGTCCGTTTGGTTCGTAGAATGATTTTTGAAGGAATGGAATCTGTCAAAGGAATTGAAATTTGGAAGGAATTGGAATGAAATGTTATCAGTTTTGACCAAGTGTTTGGTTGACAGGAAATGGAATGCAATCTATCAAATGAATTGAAATATGTCTGTTTGGTTTATGAAGGAATTGGAATGGAATAATGAAAATTGACACAAATACCCTTTGTTTGATATATATTTTTTAGTTGTTTTAAAGATAAATAATGATAAAATTAGTATTTAATTATGAAAAAAGCTAAATTACTATTCTTTTCATATATATTGTTTCCAACCCATCGCAGCCCCATTTTTGAAAAAAAAAAGATAATTATGAAATCTATCAAAATACCCTTCTCCCCTTTTTCGACCTAGATCCTCCAACCCATCGCAGCCTCATTTTTTCAGGCCACCATCGATGCACCGTTATCAGGCCACCATCGCAGCTCCGTTATCAGGCCATCATCACAGCACCGTCTCTTTCTTCTTCCCCATCGTAACGGTGATGCATCGTTTTTAAAATCGTTTGTAAAATCGTTTCTAAAATCGATAGCTGGAGAGAAACAAAGGAAGAAGTCGATTGATGGAGAAAAATTAGAGGAATTATTCCAGATGAAGAAGTCGATCCAAGAAACCAGAGGAAGAAGTCGATAGATTGCTAGGTTTTTTTATGGGGGTATTTTTGTCATTTTCAAAATCATAGTTGGAATGGATTTCAATTCCGTCTCTTTTGTGAAGGAATGGTGAAATCCACATTTGAGAGAATGTTTGGAATTCAATTCCATTCCATGGTTAACCAAACGTCGGAATTGAATTTGGTCAATTAAATTGACCATTCCAATTCCACCAGATTCCGTCGGAATCCGACGAACCAAACGCACCCTAAAGGAAGGCATCAATGATTCCAAGGCTGGTAGCTTACAACGAAGGAACAAATATGTCAGAATGTAAGACCGTGCCACTAATTGACTTAGTCAAAAATCCAACAGCTAACAGTAATAAAAAAATTCAATAGCAACATTGATGCAACATTTTGTAAACCACAGTAATCAAAAATCCAAAATAACCCTAGAAATCAACAAAACCCTAGAAATCTCAAGAAGACGACACTAAGATCAGGATTCGATCGATGGCGAAGAGGAGAAGACGGGAACCCTCACGACGACGGCGGGAGAGCCCACCAATCGACCGACGACCAGAACCTCAGATCGCTGGCGACGAGGGACTATCTAGAAGTAGGCGACGAGAGAGAGAGAGAGAGAGACGATCTGGAAGCGACGTTTCAACTGGTTTAGATCGATCTGATTTTTAGGCTATCAAGAACTTGGAACAAATTGTATTTTTGTTACTGAAAATCTCTCAATCGGTTATCAGATACAACATATATATATATATAATGGAAGGGGGGAGACCTAAACAACTAGGGAAAGATAGGGAGAGACCTAAACGACTAGGGAAAGATAAAATAGAAAATAAAATAAAATAAATGAAAACGTGAGACGTGTAATACGCCCCCTCAAGATGAGCCTTCAAAGATGTTGTTCAAGGCCATCTTGGATAATAGCATTTGAATCTTAACTCTAGGTAATGGTTTTGTGAAAATATCTGCAATCTGATGTTGAGAGTGGATAGGCATCAAACGAATGACTCGTTGAACAACTTTGTCTCGAACAAAATGGCAATCAATCTCGATGTGTTTCGTACGTTCATGAAAAATGGGGTTGGATGCAATTTGCATTGCCGACTTGTTATCGCAAAAAAGTAACGCATCGAATGAATGCAAAGGAACACCTAAGTCGGCTAGCAATTGTCGTAACCAGATTACTTCGCATGTGACGAATCCCATAGCTCGGTATTCAGCTTCGGTAGAGGAACGAGAAACAGTTGTTTGTTTCTTGGATTTCCAAGAGATTAGCGAGTCTCCAAGAAAGACACAAAAACCTATCACGGAACGTCGACTGTCCACACAGTCACCCCAGTCAGAATCGCAAAAGGCACGTAATTGCAAAGAAGACGAGGCAGAGAAAAATATGCCTTGGCCTGGTGCGTTTTTGAGATATTTCACAAGATGTAAAGCGGCAGACATGTGTGAAGAACTTGGTGCAACCATGTATTGAGCTAACTTATGTACCGCAAAAGAAATGTCAGGTCGTGTAATTGTGAGATAAATGAGTAGACCAATGAGACGACGATATGAAGATGGATCTTGAAGAGGGTCACCATCCAGATAAGACATGTTGACGTTCATAGGCTCCATAGGTGTGAGAGCGGGTTTGGCAGCTAAAAGTCCGGTTTCTTCAAGAAGTTGCAATGCATAATGTCTTTGGGAGATGAATATGCCTTTGGTTGATCTGGCAACCTCAAGCCCAAGGAAATATTTTAAAGGACCAAGGTCCTTTAACTTGAAAGCATTGCTTATCTGTTGTTTTACTTTGGATACGTGGTATGGGGATGGACCTGACACAATTATGTCATCAACATATACCAAAATAACAACGTAACTTGATCCTTTACCTTTGTAAAACATAGAATAATCAGATTTAGACTGATTAAATCCAGTAGCGATCACGAATTCGGAAAACCGAGCATACAATTGTCGTGATGATTGACGAAGGTCGTATAATGATTTATTCAACTTACATGCCGGCGTATCATTTGGACCAAATGTTCCTTGAATTTGATAGCCCGGAGGAATACTCATGTAAACTTTTTCGTTAAGGGTTCCATTAAGGAATGCATTGTTAACGTCAAGTTGAACAAGATCCCATGATTTTATAGCAGCCACGGCTAATAGTGTCTTCACAGTAACCAACTTAGCCACAGGGGAGAAGGTGTCAAGAAAATCTACACCTTCTTGTTGATTGAATCCTTTGGCCACCAATCGTGCTTTGTAGCATTCAATTTGACCATTGGCAGTGTATTTAATACGATATACCCATCGACAACCAACTACATTTTTACCTTTTGGAAGGGGAACGATATTCCAAGTTTTATTACTCTCCATAGGATCCAATTCATCACGCATTGCAAGTTGCCATTCGGCGGATTTCACAGCCTGGTTATAGGTTTTAGGTTCGGCGACGGACGAAACATTCATCACAAAGTTCTTGTATTTAGGTGATAATTTGTCATAAGACAAAAAAATCTTGTATAAGGTATTGAACTTTCTTACTAGAGGTCGCAAGATTACAATGATACTCTCGGAGATAAGAGGGACGATTACGAGTCCTCATAGATTTACGTGTAGTTGGTTGTGAATCAAATTGAGTTTCTGAAGTTGCCTCTTGAATTCCAGAATCATCAGATTGATCTTCTTCTCAACCACCAAGGCCGTTAGATGGAGCAGCGGAAGTGTAGCACAGATTCGTCATTAAAAGGTACTGGAAGTACCAATTGTGGAAAAGGATCCGCATTTTTAAGTGAAGGATCCAAACCAGAATTGTTTAGTGTATGAAACGGAAATGTGTGTTCATGAAACACAACATCTCGAGAGAATATCACTGTCCTAGACGGTAAAGCGAGTAATTTAAAAGCCCTCATGTCATGAGGATAGCCAATGAAAACACAAGGTGTGGCTCTCGGACTGAACTTGGTCCTTTGAGATGAAACTGTTGAAGCAAAGGCTAGGCAACCAAAGGTTTTCAACATGTGATAGTCGGGAGCTTTTCCACTCAAATGGAGAGACGTTTCCCAACAACTTGGATGGCGTCCTATTGATCAAATAGGTAGCTATTAATAAGCAATCTGTCCAAAACTCAACAGGAACATTTGATTGAAATAGTAATGCCCTTACGACGTTGAGAAGGTGCTGATGTTTCCTTTCAACCACAGAATTTTGTTGTGGCCTATTGACGCATGACCGTTGGTGCACAATTCCCTTTTCTTGAAAGAATGAAGTCAAGGCCAGTTCTTTCGCATTATCAGACCGAATAGCCTTGATTTTCTTATCGAACTGAGTAAGTACCAAATTGTAAAATTTTGGTAAAATATCAGCAACTTCGGATTTATGCCTAAGAAGGCAAGTCCAGGTATATCTACTAGAATCTTCCACAATGGTGAGGAAATAACGGTGTCCATGATTATTAGTAACATTGTAAGGACCCCATATATCATAATGGACCAGTTGAAAAGATTCATGAGACATATTATTGAAAGATTGGAAAGGTAATTGTTTTTGCTTTGCCAAAGGGCATACATGGCATATGTGTTTTGGAATAGAAACATCCTTGATACACAATTTGTCTTTGATAACCTCTAGTCTATCATAAGATGGATGTCCGAGTCTATTATGCCATGTATCAACAGAAACTAAAGCAGCAGTATGATGTAAATCAGTTGTTTGCAGGGCATAAAGTCCCTTGTGTCTCTCAGCTTTGCCAATCTTCTCTTTTGTCTCCGTTTCCTGAATGACAGCATAGTCATATGAAAACTTCACCTTGAGAATCGGGATCGATACTTCAAACTTATCGACGCTCTGATACCATATCAAGAACTTGGAACAAATTGTATTTTTGTTATTGAGAATCTCTCAATCGGTTATCAGATACAACAAATATATATATATATATATATATATATATATACAATGGAAGGGGGGGGACCTAAACAACTAGGGAAAAATAGGGAGAGACCTAAACGACTAGGGAAAGATAAAATAGAAAATAAAATAAATGAAAACATGAGACGTATAATATGGGCGTTATGTTTTTTAACCTTAGAGTTTTATTAGTTATCCACGTCATTAATTCCATGCCATTTTTTATTTCCATGTCAGCAATAAAAAAATGACATGTCATTTATGGTGACCGGTTAGGTAACCCAAGTATTTAAAAGTTTGATATTTTACAATTGATGTACCAAAATAAAGGTTTTAAAATTACATTACCCAAAATAGGAATCTGATGAAAGTAAGCAACTCAATTTTTGATTGGTAGATTCAGTATAATGATCTGTTGTGCCTTTAAAATTGTTGCCAGATTGGAACGATTTTTGATCGCTATTGAAGGAACGCTTTATCAGGAAACAGCACGACTTGTTTCTAGTTGAGTCACTACCATCACCATGGAAGCAGAGTAGAAATTGCAGAGGCTAAATCTTGCAGATTAAAAAACTGTTGCTTTTGGGTTTGCAGTTATTACTTATTTACCTACTTGTTATTCATACCTGTAAATTGTTGGTTAGGATTTCGACTTGATGCTGTTAGCTGTATGGAATATGTACATGTAGAAATAAGTTTTGCCAAAATTTCTATCCAAAATTACTAGTTTCTAGAGTTTTTTTTCTTTTCTTTTTCAAGCAAATTACTCTAGTTAAAGCGTATGTCTGTTTCAGTGATGTTTTCTTGGCATTGGAAGTACTTTGGGGGATACCTTATCTCAGCCCACAATGCTAAATATAAAAGAGCATCTTTATGTTTCCTAATACACCATCCATTAATCATTTGGAACTTTCTATTTGATCGATTCCAAGGATCTTGGAAAGCCAGAGGCCTGGCTGCTTGCTGCAGCCTGGAAACTTCTGTCAATGTGGGTGAAAGATGGTTGAATTACGGGCGACTAGTGTGTGAGAGCTACACACACACACACACACATATATATATATGCACAAATCATTGATCAAAATACTTTGTTTATTGAAATCATCATGCATCCAAGTGAAAATAAGTCTATGATATCATTCTAAGCAAGTGCAGAAAGAAACATGAGAAATTCATCACACACAAATTTGGGAAAATCATACAAAAATCGTCGGTTTTAATCAGCTAACGTAGAGATGGATCTTGACAGCGAACAAGAAGAGGCAGATGAAGCCGAAGTAAAGCAATGCATGCATGAGAACGGCAGCTCCGCTAGTCTGAAAACTGCCAAACTCAACGCAGCGCCTGTGTCCTGGCAGCTCAAACAGCAACCCTGGCGTCAACAATACGAAAAGCACCACCGACACGAAAACCGGGCCCCAATCCAACATCTCGAATGAAATGAAATGAAATGATGTTTGATGTGGGTATGTGTTATTGTTTGTTGGTGGTTGTTTACTGATTCGTTAATTGGTTATTTATATATATATATATATATATAGTAAGTAATTAATTAATTAATTTATGAGAAAATGAGAGGCATAGACTTTGGTGAGAAGCAATGTAAGAGTAAGGCGTGGGAGGGAACCTAGTGAACCAAGTCACTTGGGATTCACTGCCAATGTCTCTCATGTGATAAGATCTTGTTTTCACTACTATTTTATTATTTAAATTAAGATCTAAATTTGTGTAAATTTGTTTATATTCATAACTGCTCTTGTTTCATATCCAAATCTCTAGCAAGCAAGTATTTGGAAATATATATATATATATACTTACTATTTTGTAAAAGAGCCTACAATCTTGACCCAATTGACTTGTTTCTTGTCGGTTCTTGATTACAATGCATATTAGTATTAGTTTTTTTTAATGCATTAAAAAGCTAGCCAGAAGCTACTAAAAAACACTACAAGGTGCCTAAACAACTAAAGGGAGAAACTCTCCACAAAGTAACGCTTTCTAAACTCTTCTTTTGCTTAATCACCAACCATCTAAATGTATTATCAACGATGGCATAAACAAGGTCTCCCCTATAAGGAGTAATTTTGTCGAACACATTCTTATTCCGAAAGCCCCAAATCGAACAACACACCATGAAGAAAATTGCTTCGAGACACTTCCGCTGCAAAGACAACATTTGAGCAAGGTTCTAAATGGCGTGAGGCGTGGCGTGGTGGCGAGGCCAAGCCTCAAGCCTTATGGCGTTTTCAAGGCGTGACTTATAGCGTCAAATTTCTAATTCATATATAATATTATATATAAGATATATTGTTTTGTAGTGTTACTCAATAAGTCAATAGTAATAAACAAGTTAAATTAGGTTATATAATAAATAAACTTGCAAATAAGACGTTGAAAACGTAAAGAAAAATCAAATATCGCATTACGAAACCTGCGCATTAGGCCATGGCATGCCATGGGCTTAACGTGGCGTGAGACACAAGCCTTGTGTCATGGCGCGTCATGGCGGCTGTGCGGCGAGTTTTTTAGAACATTGCATTTGAGGCGCACTAACTTCATCCAAGGCCGCTACAAAGGAAGGGTAAGAAGAGAAATAATGTTTTTTTAAAGGCAAAGCATTTTATTACCACTGCATAAAATTTACAGATAAACAAAAGGTTTATAGAAGCCACACCAAAACCCAAAAACAGAAAAAACGCCCACAACAAAAGAGTACCACTCTGGCCGGAGAACATACCAAAATAAAGCATCGACCTTCAGAACACGCGTCCATTCCGAAAATGACACAGCCATACCAAGTCGCGCTGTCAACAACTCCTCCACAAAGCATCCAACCGGTACTCCCCAACCTATATCAACAACGCAGCGACAATGTTGACTACACCACCACGACCCTAACCTTCAACTTTTCTTCAAATAGGTGTAGAAATGTCACACAAGAAAAATACATGTTCATCTGCTTTGAGTCCTTGCTTACACAGAGGACAAATGATGTCGACTTCGATACCCAATTTAGCAATCCCATTAGTATTAGTGAACCTAGCAATAGCATGGGTGTAACAACTTTTAGTGGTCCTTGGGTTTGTAAACTCGATCTCATGTCAATTTCGAATTTCGATGGTTCGTACGTGTGATGTTATTATTTAACCCCCAAAATTGTCGGTAAGATGGTGGTGGAGGTTAGATGGATCCAATTAACCGGAAAACAACAAAAACCCAATGGGTCATATGATGTGGTCAAGACTCAAGACCAAGTCATCAATCCATTTGTTTTTTAATGCACATATTCTTCACGTTTCACTATTTTATTTTATATTTTATTTAAATATTTTCTGTCAATTTCTTTAATAAATATATATTCTCATGTGTTATCGTGTATTGTTGGTTAAGTTTGAATATATGTAACTAGGGCCGTAAACGAACCGAACGTTCAGCGAACCGTTCGTGAACCGTTCGGCGGGAAGTTCGTTTATGTTCGTTTATTTAATAAATGAACGAACATGAACTCAATTTCTTGTTCGTTTAGTTAAATGAACGAACATGAACAATTGTCTCGTTCGTTCATTTACGTTCGTGAACGTTCGTTCATCTATGTTCGTTAATGTTCGTTCGTTTACGTTCGTTTAAGTTCGTTAATGTTCGTTCATTTATGTTCGTTTACGTTCGTTTACATTTGTTTATATATATAAATATGTTTATGTAGTATGACGTTAATATGTATATTCATTAAGTAATTAATTCTTAAGAATTCTTTTTTATTCCTCCTAAGTTACCCGATTTTTCAATTTCTTATGATATTTTTTATGAAAGAAATGATGAGTAACATTGGTTATTTTTTGTTCATTTGCGTTCGTTCATTTATGTTTATTTAAGTTCGTTCGTTTACGTTCATTTAAGTTCGTTCGTTTACGTTCATTTATGTTCGTTTACGTTCGTTCGTTTACGTTCGTTTAACGCTTAATGAACGAACATAAACGAACACAAACAAACAAAATTTCTTAACGAACGAACATGAACACAAAAACTTTCGTTCGTTTACCGTTCGTGTTCGTTCGTTTGTTCGGTTAAGTTAAACGAACGAACACGAACAAGCCTCCGTTCGTGTTCGTTCGGTTCGTTTACAGCCCTATATGTAACGATTGACTATAACAATCATTATAATATATTATCAAATTATTATTTTTTCAATTTTAACATATCAATAAAAAAATTATAGTTTAATGATTAATTAAACACTTTTAATAAAGATGTCATTATCTATGATTTATATTCTTTTAATGACATTATTTATATAAATACTTAAAAAGTGTAAACCTTGAATGATAGAAAGTCATGTTACTATGTCGACTTAAACAATCCATGTAGTGTTTGAGAATCTTCAACAGATTCCTTAAAATTTCTTCGCAAAAATCAAAAGTTAAAATCTCTAAAAGGTATTACTTTTATCTCATTCTTTATTTTGGAGAAAACAAACATTGGTTATATTATTAAAATATTTCATTCATCTAATAAAATATTATTTCTTTGCTAAATATATATTTTCAAGAGTAAACTCTAATTTTGGTCCTTAAGGTATAGTGATTTCTTTGAAACAAGGACATGTGGTTTCATAATTAGACTTTTGGTCCTCATGGTTTTGATTTTGCTCTAGAAGGAAGACCTTGCCACTAACCCCGTTAAAAACCACCGTTAGAGTCAGGGATATTTTCGTCCAATATGGTTTTCTTCCTCTTTTTGCAATTCTTTTTGTTTTTTCTTATATTTGTAATGTATATCAAACTTTAGGGACCAAATAGGATTACTTCTAATACTGATCGATTGTGTTTTCCTTCAAGTTGTTCCCCCGCCGGCGTGATCCCCTCTGGCGTCTACCAAAAGTCTAATTATGAAACCACAGGTCCTTGTTTCAAAAAAATCACTATACCTTAAGGACCAAAAGTAGAGTTTACTCTATTTTCAAAGATTTCTATTGATGTTCTCATTTAGTAATTATTTTTTTGGTTATCTCCATATTTGAATCTCTCTTGCTTTCTTCATTTTAGAGATAATTTTGAAAAAGCTATTGGAATAAAACTATAACTTAAAATTCTCACATTATCAGTTTTCTCCGAAATGAAAAGTTGTTAAAGATGGTCTTAAGGAACATCGCAAAAAGATAAGGAAAAAGAAAAGATTTTTTAACGGTATAAAATAAAACAAAATGTAATTCTAAAAGGAAAATATGTCGACTTGAGTTCATAAACTTTGTCCACTAAATAAATAAAAGAATTTACTTAAAATAAACAAAACAACATCTTACAAAATCATTAATTAGGTTCGATAGAAAAAAATATTCCTTTTTTTGTTTCCGGCAACCGTTATTCCGTTCCGGCGTTCTTCGCCGGAGTTTTCGCCGACCACCTACCACCTCCTCTAACTCTAAGTCAACAAAATATTTGTTTTTGTTTTTGTTTTTGTTTTTGTCGTCGTCCTCGTTATCCAAACTCTGCAACTTATTTACTTTATTGAAAGCAGCGATCTGAGTTCCTCCGTCACCGTCAGATCGCTTTCCGGCGTACTCTGCACTTGTCTAGTGTGTCAACTTAATCTGAAGCTCCGTATTCTCCGGACGAATCCGAATCGCTCACTCTTCTTGTCACGCCTGGAGTATACAAATGATGACGTCAGGTGAGATTAATTTGATTTCCATTTCCCCCAAGTTATTTGAAGTTTTTTCATCCTAGTAAAGTTGTTAAGCGCTGCTTTTATCCATATGCTTCCTATATGGAGTATACTTTCCTAAGCTGAGCTGTTGAAACTTTGGGATTATACTTGATTTAGTTAATATCCATGGTTCAGTACTTCAAATGCTTTCACAATTTTAAGCACACACAATTAGAACTATCAAATTGTTAACGTAATTATGATATATTGATTTATGTGATCAACAATCTGCTATAGAATGTATGGAGAATTTTCTGATGTGTCGCGGGGGTTGACTTGTACCGAATTTCATATCAAATATTTGCTGAATTTCATATCAAATAGGCAATTAGACCATCTCCTATGGGGTCACTAAATCTTACCCTAAACACTAAATTTGGTGTAAATGACACTATTTACATCTCCAATGGGGTCTATATTTTCCACACTAAATTTAGTGTAATGAATAGTATTACACTATATTTGGTGTGACACTATTCATTTACACTACTTTTTAGTTTTTACACTACTTTTAAAATATAGTGTTGTCCATTGGAGAAGATTTACTATTAACACTAAAATTTACACTACTTTTTACAATATTTTTGAAATTTGGTGTGAAATATAGTGTGGCCCATTGGAGATGCCCTTAGAACTATCAATTTTAAGGTAGCTACATATTGTGAAGTTGTTTCCTGGAAAGGGTAAATGTTATATATATAATTGTTACAAATCTAAGTTCCATAAGAACATATATTTATACCAATCACTCCTTGGGATCTATACATTTCCTGACTGTGAGGTTCTACATCTTTCTTTTCAATTTCAATTCTCAGGGTATAACATCATGGATCTCATTCGAGAAGCACACGTCCGGTGGTTAAAGCCGGCGGAGGTGCTCTTCATACTGCAACATTTTGAGGAAAGTCAGCTTACCCATGAGCCCCCTCAAAAGCCATCCAGTAATTGTTCTTCATTTTTACTTTGGTGTTCATTTTGTTGAAAAGATATGTCTGTTACAGTTCGTTTGTTGATATCATTGTTATCTTGTTGATTCAATGCTTCTACAGGTGGCTCTTTGTTTCTCTTTAACAAGAGGGTCCTACGGTTTTTCCGTAAAGATGGTCATAGTTGGCGGAGAAAAAAGGATGGAAGAAATGTTGGGGAAGCACATGAACGTCTAAAGGTTTTTCCATTCTCCCTTTTGATACATGGTTATAATTTCTTCGCCTAGGAGTCAAATGTAGATTTAGTTGAAGTTAGGATCTTTTGAAGCACTAATGTAAATTAGTCTTCAGCTATGTTGAAGTTTCTGCAACATGATAAGATCTTTTGAAGCACTAATGTAAATTAGTCTTCAGCTATGTGGGTTTGAGGCTGTATTTGTCTTTCATTCCTGATTTAGTTCCGTTATTTACCAATTTTATGTTCATTTTCATATAGGTTGGAAATGTTGAAGCTCTAAATTGTTACTATGCACATGGTGAGGTGAATCCAAACTTCCAGAGGCGTAGTTATTGGATGTTGGATCCGTGAGTGTCTTTCATCTCTTTGTGGATCTGCTTATCTCTATAGACACATACTTTTGCTTTAGTTTACAGCTGGCAACTTAGTTTTAAAAAGAATTTGGTACTGAAAATTGAAACATTGATCTCTATTTCAAAGAAGTTGTACTGATAGACTTACATTTCTTGATCTTATGGTGACAGATCAATGGATCACATTGTACTTGTTCATTACAGAGATATAACCATGGTATGTCTTGTGACTATGGTAAAAGTATTGTTGTTTATTTCTATTTTCACTTATCTACTAGAAGTTGCTTTTTCTCTATAGGACTAGAAGTTGCTTTGCACACAATTGCTTAATGAAATCACGAATTCCCATCAGATTTTTTTGTAGCCTGAATTATAATGTAATTCATATATGCAATCAGGTCTTTGAGCCATCTACATAGGCATACATATACATCATAGACTATATGTATTTGCACACACACACACATATACATATAGCAGTAACATAATTGATAATTTAGACAATCTACCCATAACAGATTAGCTACCTCCAAATGCTTCCTTTTTATGCATATAAATAACAGTAGTATAATCAACAAAGCCTTCATATATACATACACATATATATATATATATGTGTGTGTGTGTGTGTATGTAGAGAGAGAGGGGGGGAGGTTAAAGAGAGAACCCCAAGAAAAGGAGAACAAGGGAACCCCTATCAACCGTTAGGTCTAAAACATCAATGACCCAGCTTCGAATATAATCTCTCCCTATAATCATGGATTTAGTTTTGGCAAAATGTAAACGCCTCTGTTATTCACAATTGTTTGATTCAAGTAGATGGATGGTTCAGATCATCAGATGTGTTCCCTTGTTCTCCTTTTTTTAGTGTTCTCTCTTGAATTGTTGAACCCACCCCCTATACATATATATATATATATATATATATGTAGAGGCTCCTTCAAATGTAAACATTCTTTTTTATGTAAACAATGAAACCTAGGGTATTTGGGTCTTTTTCTCCAAATTCATAATTTTAGAAATATCCATAATTTTAGCAACTAACAAACTTCTTTAATTTTCTCAATTATCTTCATCTCTCTCTCTCTCCGGCGACCTACACTCCAGCGACCTCCTCCTACTCCGGCGACCTCCTCCTACTCCGGCTATCTCCAATCCGGCGACTTGCTCCCACTCCGGCGACCTCCCCCAAAATTCCGGCGAGTTTCATATTTTTTTCGAGTTTCATAACAGTTTTTTTCATAAACAATTTTTTCATAATTCGAGTTTTTTAAGTTTCATAAACCGTTTTTTCGAAATTTTCACATTTCATAGAATAAAAACAATATGAAACTGGCGAGTTTCATAATTTTTTCACGTTTCATAGGAGAAAAAACAATATGAAACCGGCGAGTTTCATAATTTTTTCACGTTTCATAGGAGACGTTTCACGTTTCATAGGAGACGTTCTGGACAACTTCTCCGGCGAAGGTGGTTGTGATGGTCACGGCCGCGGTGGCAGTAATGGTGGTGGGCGGTGGTTGTGATGATAACGGATGGTGGTGGTGACAATCTGTCGTGGTGAGCCGTGATGATCTCTCTCTGCTTTATATTCACTGGATAGCTTCTTCCACATGAAACCATTGTGTAGAGATTGTTTTTGACTCTTCACCGGTGGTTTGGAATCATGGTGGCCGGAATTTTGAAGCTCCCTCTATATAGATGGGTGGCCGGAATTTCAACTTCTCCGGCGAAGGTGGTTGTGATGGTCACGGCCGCGGTGGCAGTAATGGTGGTGGGCGGTGGTTGTGATGATAACGGATGGTGGTGGCGCACCCACGGTGGTGGTGACAATCTGTCGTGGTGAGCCGTGATGATCTCTCTCTGCTTTATACTCACTGGATAGCTTCTTCCACATGAAACCATTGTGTAGAGATTGTTTTTGACTCTCTTCACCGGTGGTTTGGAATCATGGTGACCGGAATTTTGTGAGAGAGAGAGAGAGAGGGGGATGGTGGCCGGAATTTTGTGAGAGAGAGAGGGGGATGGTGGCCGGATTTTGTGTGAGAGAGAGAGATAGAGATTGATTCAAATCAATTAATATATTCCAAAATTAATAGATTCCAAAATTAAATACCTAAAAAACTATTCCCAAAATACCCTTTCCCTATTTTTTAAATTCAAAAATCCCTCAACCGTTGATCAAAAAATCGGATGGCTTAGATTGGTTTACAAGGTTTACATAAAAAAAATGTTTACATTTGAAGCTCCCTCTATATATGTATATATATATATATAGGGGTGGGTTCAAATGAAAACTCAAATTCAATTGTAAACGTGAGGACAAACCACAGCCGTTGATTAATAATCTGGTGAAGAGATCAATGGCAAAAAAACACGGTGGCAATTTTGTAAATAAGTTGAAAACTCTGTCCATGGCTTAATGAATATTTTGCGCGCAGGGGTGTTTTCGTCAAATTAGAATCAGCGCCTATTTTTGTTGAATTTTTATTTTCTTTTTTAATTAAAAAAACTTTTACCCCCTTAAATTTTAAAATAAATTATCTCAAAAATTACTAACATTTTAATCAAACAAATTACATCAAAAAAACGAGAATTTCGTGCTCTTCGATATGACATCCATCATGATATAGTTTTTTTTCGATTTAACCGTTTTTTACGTGAAATCGTGTATATGTGTTATATTCAGACTGAATATGGAATTATTCAGTCTGAATATAACACATATTCAGACTGAATATATCAACTATGAACTATTTTTTTTGTTAAGTTTGGTAAATTATTGAAAGAATACCTGCATCGAGTGATGATTTTCTGGAACTGAAAGGTTTACTGCAATTTTCATGCTTCATTTTTTGTGCTTGTTGCTTTGTTTTCTTTGGCAAAACTTCAGATCTAGTCATGGTTGTCACTCAAAACTGCTTGTGCTTTGGACCATACTGGTCGTGATTTCGGTTGTATGATTTGATTTTTGTAGCAAACCATATGAATCACAATAACAAATTGTGATCTAGTTTGAAACGCAACCTTCTTTGTATCAATGAATCATCCTCTTATCAACATTAAATTATATATTAACCAGCTTATCTTAAAAAGATTGTTTGATTTGGGCAGAGCTTAATTATTGGTAGGAAACTTATTAGAGCAGCATGGAAGGGACTATCTTTTGTTGACATTTCATGAAAAATTAAAGAATACAATTCCCATTTGGCCATTTCATAGTTCATGAAATTAGATATGTGTTACATATATATATAACACATAAATATGTGTTATATTCAGACTGAATATGTGTTATATTCAGACTGAATAATTCCATATATTCAGTCTGAATATAACACATATACACGATTTCACGTAAAAAACGGTTAAATCGAAAAAAAACTATATCATGATGGATGTCATATCGAAGAGCACGAAATTCTCATTTTTTTGATGTAATTTGTTTGATTAAAATGTTAGTAATTTTTGAGATAATTTATTTTAAAATTTAAGGGGGTAAAAGTTTTTTAATTAAAAAAGAAAATAAAAATTCAACAAAAATAGGCGCCGATTCTAATTTGACGAAAATACCCCTAAAGCTGAATTTTAGGAATGTCTTAAATATGGCTGCGATCAATGGACGAGATTTGTCCTCATGTTTACAATTGAATTTGAGTTTTCATTTGAACTTTCCTCTATATATATATATATATGTGTGTATCCTCTTGTTAAATTGGGGTGTATCTATCATATTTGTATCTGAAATTTCTTTCTCCTGCGGACTTTCTGCTATGTTATTACTAAAAAAATATGGTAGTTTGTGAGCGTTTTTTTTCATTTTTGAGCTCCTATAAAATATCAATTGCATTTAAATTTTCAGAGTGCTCATAGTGCTGGACCCATTTCGACATTGTCCACCGGATCTTCTACTCTTATTCAGAGTTCCAACTCCCATGCTACTCAGTTTACTCAATCTGCTGCCGCTTTTAGTCAATTTCGTGAACCTTATGAGAGCAGTTCTAGTCCCAGTTCTGTTGAAGTTACTTCGGATGTAATTACCAAATCCAATGGGACAAGTCCCTTGACTCTAGCAGAAGGAACTCAAGAAATTGGCGGTTCACCTAACTTTGAAATCGATCAGGCTTTGCAAAGGATACGGGAGCAGCTGAGTTTGGATGAGGACAACTTGAAAGATATTGGTGCATTCTATAGCGAGAATGAGATTTCAAATGAATCAGGGCTTACAGTTAACGAACAAGATTATGGTGGATCTGAAAGGATGCAAGATGGTGAGTATGGGACACCACATCAGTACCTGCAACACTCGGAGGGTGAAATTTCTATTACAAGTCAACAAACTTCAATTTGGGATGATGACTCAATCCCATATCCAGCATCCATGTTGCTGCCTCATGAACTTGAAGATTTCAAATTTCCCACATATACCCCTGCAAGAAGTTTGGCCGATAGTTACCCAGACTTTTACTCCACGATGTTTGGGCAAGGACAGAGTGGAATGCCTCCCGAATCAGATTCAAGTCTAACCATTGCACAAGAGCAGAAATTTACTATTCGTGAGATAGCCCCTGAATGGGGCTATGCATCTGAGCCAACAAAGGTATATATATATATATATATTCATTGAAGTTATATAAGGATATTTCTTCCTGAGTTATATATGTGCATATTTTTTGATGCAGGTACTAGTTATTGGGAAATTCACATGTGATGTAGCCAAAAGAGAATGGTACTGTATGTTTGGTGACACTGAAGTTCCTGTTGAGATTATTCAACAAGGAGTCCTTTGTTGTTATGCTCCTCCTTGCTTACCTGGAAAAGTTACTCTTTGTATTACCTCCGGGAATCGAGAATCTTGTAGCGAGATCAGGGAGTTTGAATACCATGACAAACCAAGCAGTTACATAAATACTAACCAATCAGATAAAAATTCCAGTAGGAGTTCTGAAGAATCGTTGTTACTTGTCAGATTCGTTCAGATGCTACTATCTGATCAAGTTACGCAAAAAGAAGGATCAATTCTGACCAGTTCACTGGCTAGCGAAGACTCATGGTCTCAAGTCATCGAGACTCTTTTAGATGGAAGTTTGTCATCATCTAACGCAACAGATTGGCTTCTGGAAGAACTTCTAAAAGACAAGTTGCAACAATGGCTTGGTTCTAGATTAAAAGATAAGTATGCGGTTCCATCTTTGTCCAAAAGAGAACAAGGGATAATACACATGATTTCTGGGTTGGGATTCGGATGGGCCTTGACCCCAATTCTTAACTCTGGAGTTGGCGTAAACTTCCGTGACATTAATGGCTGGACTGCCCTTCATTGGGCCGCTAGATTTGGAAGGTAAGCCATTATCTTTTTATATCTTTATATGTTTCCAAGGTGAAAACCATGAATTGATTGTTGTTCATGTAATGTAATGTAATAGGGAAAAGATGGTAGCTGAACTCCTGGCTTCTGGTGCTTCAGCTGGAGCAGTTACCGATCCAAGTCAAGTAGACCCAACTGGTAAAACCCCAGCTTCTATAGCTGCTACATGTGGACACAAGGGGCTTGCGGGTTATCTCTCGGAGGTGTCACTAACCAGCCATCCAACCCTCAAGCTGCAACAAAGTGAACTTTCTAGAAATTCCGCTGACCTCGAAGCAGAAAGAGCAGTAGATAGTATCTCGAAACTAAATCTTGTTTCAGACGAGGATCCTTCTCTTAAGGACACCTTAGCTGCTGTTAGGAATACAGCTCAGGCTGCTGCACGCATACAATCTGCTTTCCGAGCACATTCTTTCAGGAAGAGGCAACAAAAAGAATCCACAAGATATGCTACGGAAGACGAGTATGGCATTCTTCCAAGCGACATTGAGGGACTTTCAGCAGCATCAAAGTTGACTTTTCGGAGTGGAAATGATCATAATGCTGCTTTATCTATCCAGAAGAAATATCGAGGATGGAAAGGCCGCAAAGACTTCCTTGCACTTCGCCAGAAAGTAGTGAAAATTCAGGTGAATTTTTTCTCTCTTTCATTCTGATAATCACACACATTTGCAATAAAAATCATAGAAAGCGAATTGTGATTGTTTTTGTGTGTTGTCAGGCTCATGTAAGAGGTCATCAGGTACGGAAAAACTATAAGGTTTTCTGTTGGGCAGTTGGTGTAGTTGAGAAAGTTGTGCTGAGGTGGCGTAGGAAGGGAGTAGGGTTGCGGGGATTCAAGCAAGAATTAGGAACCCTTGATGATGATGAAGATGATGAAGACATTGTGAAGGTATTTCGGAAGCAGAACGTGGATGTTTCTATTGATGAAGCTGTCTCGAGGGTGCTCTCCATGGTGGACTCGCAACAGGCACGTCAGCAATACCGCCGAATGCTTCAAAAATACCGGCAAGCCAAGGTACGTGGGGCCCTCCCTCTTCATATACCACCAATATCTTGTAGATTTTTTAGCATTTTGTATTCTTCACAATCTGATCATATTCATTGGCAATGTTGGATAATTACGCAGGCCGAACATGAACGTCTAGAGAGCGAAGCAGCCTCGACTTCTGAAGGTGATGCAATGAAAATGGAAAATGACGACTTGAAAAATAAGTTTATGTAGAAGAAAGATTTGATTAATGTTGGATTGAGTGTTTATGTGGTAGATGATCATCAGTTTGTATATAAACAGATGGGGTTTAGTATGGTTTTGGAATTGGGTATGTTGTTGTATCAAGTGTAAGTACATAAATGGTTTTCTTATTTTTTGGTTTTGGAATTGGGTATCTTGCTGTATCAACTGTCTGAATAGGAAGAAGCCGTTTATCAAACACTTACCCGGGTAAGCGCTTACCAAGTTACATACCTACCGGATTAATATCGCAAGGACTAAAAATTGTACCCAGTAAGAGCAAATGCAAGGACCGCGAGTCTTACCCGGTAAGTGAGGGCGACGACGGTTAGCACTTACCGTTTGAATTGTTGTGTACAAAACCGATTTGGGGGACTAAAATCTTACCCGGTAAGTAAATGATAGTGTTAATTTTACTGATAAACGCTTACTCGGGTAAGGGTTTGGTAAACGGCACCTTAGTCTGATAAGTTGTTTCATCTTGTTGGTGGTTTTAGTGTTATCAAATATATCAGTGTAGTTGTGATCTACATGAGTTGATGGCTTTTATTGGTTAAGTTATAATATTAACTAGTCTTTGGCTTGCGCGTTGCGCGACGGTCATTTGTGTTTTATGTTAATTATTTAATGTTTAATAGTTGTTGAATAGTTTTGAGACATGTACAATAGTTGATAAAAAGAAAACAAAAATTCCATAAGAAATGAATATTACCTTGAAGATAAAAATATTTCTATTAAGTTTGATACCTATTATAAATGTCATTACTAAATGAATAAAATTATCAAACAAATACAAAATAATTAACTATTCAAAGTTCAAATGAAATTTAAATACAGTCAAAATTATTGATGTTTCTTTTTAGAACAAAGGTATCCAATAATGGATCAATAATGTGCAATGTTATTGAAATCAACATTCATCTTTAATTATGATTTTAAATTTTCAATTAACAACCCTACAACTTTTCAAACACGCAACAACTTTAAATATTTCCGCATTGCTTTAACAAATGCTTGAATTTGGACATCATATTCCTCATTATTGTTGTAGCCATTAGGGTTACTTTAAAAAAAAGTAAAAAAATGAAGTAAGTCACTATAAACTCATTATATATAATAATGTAATTTAAACTTTTGACTGTATATTGATTCATGTTACAAACACAAACATGTGTTAACATCTAATAATCATTTACATCTTTCAAATCTTTCAACTTTACATAATTAATTAGCAAATAAAATAAAATATAAACAATAAAACCTCCCTATTTCTCTATAAATACACCTCACTTCATATAAATAAACAACATAATTTTCTTCAAAAAATAAAAAAATAAATGGTGACAACAATTGTAATAAATGGTGTTTATGAATGTAAGTTAGATAATCGAAGAAAAACCTGAGTGAAAATACATAATGAAATAAAGTTTGTATTAATGTGATCAGTTACCTACATATTGTCAATAAACATAACTTCAAAAATAATAATTCAAACACATATCATGGAGATGGGTAAAGTGGACATGATCATAACTTCCGGTTTGGCTAAACAAAACATCCTCAAAAATGCCAACTTAACTTTGTAAATAATGACAATATTATGGTTGTCAAAGCCTTTAATACACAAAGTTTTAATTGTTAACTTGAAACAAACAAAAAACACCCACCTCATCAAGATAAAATCATAATACATGATCCATGATGCAACTGAAACACAAAATCAATAGAAAAAACATTTCAACGTTCATCAAATAAAATGAACCTAACACCATGATTCATCAAAAACATAAACTACAGTTTCTAATTTATCAAAAGAACAAAATCTTGAAGGATGTTGTTAAAGTCCCTAGCATGTATTCTTGAAGGTAATCAAAACTTTTACTATGAATATATTTTAGCTACTAATTCCAAACAAACAAAAACAATCAACTCATCGTATTATAAAAAATAATAATACACATGATCCAACTAAAAACATAAAAATTAATAGAAAAACATATTAGTTTTTATCAAATAAAACAAACCCAGGATCATGATTTGTCAGAATAACAAACTACAATTTATGTTGATGAGGTGGAAAAAGGGTTGTACGAGGGAATCAAAATTGGGGGCAAAGACATAACAATTTCTCACCTCCAATACGCGGATGACGCGATCTTCTTTGTGAAATGGAGCTTACCGAATCTCAAGAACCTAATAAAGATTCTCGATTGTTTTCACGCGGCAACGGGTTTAAAGATCAACTTGAAGAAAAGTAAGATATTCGGTGTGGGAATTAGCGAGGTGGAGGTCCAAGAATGGGCAAGTGGCGTCGGTTGCGAATGGGGCACGTTGCCTTTCGTATATCTCGGGCTCCAGGTAGGCGCGTCGATGCGAAAGAAAATTAATTGGATACCGGTGATCGAAAAGGTAAAATCTAAACTTGCGGCATGGAAATCAAAAATCGTCTCTTTTGGAGGCCGGTTGACTTTGGTTAAATCGGTCCTTGGTAGCATGTCTTTGTACTTCTTGTCCATGTTTCGTGCCCCGAGAGGGGTGATAGGGGAGTTGGAAAGAATCCGCAATAGGTTCTTTTGGGGGGAGGGAGTGGGGAGTGTGGTAAACAAAACATGGTGTGGGTAAGTTGGGAGAGAACATTGGGACCGTTCGAAAAAGGAGGGTTAAATATAGGTCGGCTTCAAGTAATTAATCGTGCACTTTTGGGAAAATGGTGGTGGCGATTCCATACGGAGGAGGATTGTCTTTGGGTGAAAGTCATCAAAAGTATCTACGGGGTAGACGGGGGTTTAAAAGGTAGAGAATTGGTAAAGGGGGGGGGGGGGCTCCTCTACGTGGGAAAATGTCATTCGAATGGGGTACGAGTTGGAATCGGAGGGGATTAGCTTTCCGGGATCGTTCCGGAAAATGGTGGGGGACGGAATGGATACGGCCTTTTGGACAGAAAAGTGGCTGGGAAATAGACCGTTTATTGAGGACTTCAAGAGACTTGCACGGTTAGAGATGAACAAAAAAGCGAGTGTAGCGGAGAGGGGGGATTGGATTGACAATAGGTGGGTTTGGAAGTGGAATTGGAGAAGGGAACCAAGGGGTAGAGTGAGTGGTGAACTGGAGGAACTGTTAAGTAGGGTGCAAGGATGGGAACCAAAAAGAGGAAGTAGGGACTCTTGGGAGTGGGACTTCGACAAGGCCAAAGGATTCAACGTCAAAAAGCTCCGGGACATAATAGAAGAGGGCCGAGGGGGTGTAGGGGGAATATGGGGGAAACGTTGTGGTGCCCGTGGGTACCTAAAAAAGTTTGCATTTTCATATGGAGGGCTAAGATAGGACGTATTCCTACTCGTTCGGTGCTCAACGAAAAAGGCATCGATCTTGACTCAATCTTGTGTCCACGATGCGGGAACGCGGTGGAAAGCATCGATCATGCTCTTGTGGCCTGCGACGAAGTGAAAAGGTGATGGGTTCAAGTGGGAAGGTGGTGGAATAAAAACATGGAAGAGATCGTGACCCTTCAAGAGTTGCTACAGGAGGATGAAACTGTGGTTGGAACGACGAAAGGTAAGTCTTATTGGATGAGTGTTAAATGGGCTTTCCTATACCTAATCTGGAACCACAGGAACAACACAGTATTCAAAGGGGATAAAAGCCGTATTAGTGACATGTTTTTCGAATGGCAAATGATCGTGTTTGAATGGACGAGCAAAAGATCAAAGACTCAACATACGGTCTGGTACGCGTGGCTATCGGGACATCCAGAGATCGAAAAAAACTAGAAGAGACAGACCATTCAAAGGCGATTGTGGCTGTGTTCACTCAGGACTGTTGGTTGCACGCACTCAGGGTTGTCTTCATTCAGCACACATCGTGGCTTAATTAGCAGCGGCTTAGTAGGCTGACTCGGTTTGGCTCTCTCAAACTGAGTCAGATTTCGTAGCTTCTCGTTCCATAAATCTTAAAATTTGTTCTGGTAATGCGTTGTGGTTCTGCTTGTAGGTAACTTTGTTAAACTGCTGCTGGTCTCACATTGCAGCCTCTATATGGGGCTGTTTGGTTTGTATGTGGTTGGTATTTAATTAATAAAAGCTGCCTTTTCAAAAAAAACTACAATTTATAAATGTACACGACTCCTTTGCGAGAAACAATGTAATACTTGAAAAAACAATACACAAAAATTATTTTAGCTTGTGGGTTATGCTCCGGAGAAAATATATAGAAATGAGAGTTAAGCTAATAATACATAATGAAACTAGGTTCGAGCCCGTGTATTACACGGGGTAATTTAAAAAAATTAAATCATGCCAGAAAACTTATCTTACAGATATGAATGATCATCGAAAGTACGATGTTACTTTTCCAAGCTTTTTTCCCTTCAGAGTTGTTTTTTTTCTTCAGCTGGTTACAAAATGTCCTTGTTTTAGGCAGTTTTCACAAAGGATGTTTTGCAAAAAATTAATAAAAATAATGAATAAATATTAAGAATTTATAAAATAAAATTTATAATAGAACGTAAATGAAATTATGGAAAAGTACATAGTTAAAATATTAATAAAATAAGAACCACGTATCATAAATTACCAAATACTTCTTTATATACAACATTCTTTGTTCTATTGCTAATTATACATTCATCATCCATAATTAATATTTTTAAACTTTGCCTACTTTTTACTCTAGATAAAGCAACATACAACTGACCATGGGTGAAGACTGGTTGTCTCAGAAACAAACCAACCTTCGATAACGTCTGTCCCTAGCTTTTATTTATGGTCATGGCAAAACATACAGCAATTGGAAATTGTCTTCTTTGAAACTTAAACGGAATCCTTTTATCTGTAGGTGTCAAAGACATTCTTGGAATAAATGTTCGGCTTCCAATATTGCTTTCAGATATGATCTCTGCTTCTATAACCCGATTTCCCAAAGATAACACCCGTAGTCTAGTTCCATTACATAACCTAGATTTCTGATTATATGTCAAGGTTTTTAAGTAACTATATGTAAAGATTTGCTAGAATACAATAAAATACAAAATCTTGTGAGTTTTTAAGTCTTGAATCAATAAGGTCGTTTACCCGAACACTTACCTGTTAAGTGTAACACCCTCGAATTTGGAAAGAGCAACTAATTAAAATTTTCGATAATACTTCCACAATAGCAGAATTTATCCCAAAAAAACAAACAAGGGAAACACCTTAATCTAAAGTCTACGATTGACCTCAACAACTGATGACCCCAAATTTTATTACAAAAACTAAAACCACATCGGGTGTTACTTAATCCAAGTATAAGTTGCTAATCCCAATGATGAATGCGGAACATCACTTAAGCTATTCACCTCACGAGCACTTTAGTAGCACACGACCTCTCCAACGTGTCACTAGAACTACTCCCAACCTGAGACCTGTTGCACATGCCGACAAATAAAAAGGTTAGGCTTACGCCTAGTGAGTTCAAGAGTTTATGGCATGATTTATATAATTTGTAGAAGGGAGGTTTGCGACAAAAATCATGATTTTCAAAAGAGTATATGAAAGGATGTAAACGACTCATTTTCCAACGCACACAAAATCTAGGAGAAGAGTTCCCAAAATGTATAAAGCGTTTTCTAAAATGAATTCCAACTCCAACTCACTCAAAACATGTTTAGACGTAAATATCCCAAGAATTATAAACATGGACAAAATTCCAATATTTAAAACATCCAAATAGGATGAGGCATAGAACTTTGCCAATAAACCAGGAAGACATTTCATATATAAATAAAGAGCGTCACCGAAAATATGGATAAAATACTACCCAAGAACAACACCTTTCGGTGACGGGGGAGACCCGATTCCATCGAAAGTGACGGGCACACAAAGTTAAGTCACTCGTGATGTTACTGGATTACACCTCAAGTCCCGACCTTAGTTCCCATGCCATAAAGACATCACAACCTCAAGCCATAAATAGATTGCCTTTATTGCATACCCCGTAGAGTTACACCTCAAGGACTTACAGGGGACCATAGTGCATATCCAGTCTAGACGAGTTTCACCTCAGGGACTCCCGCGTCCCCTATTGCCTACTCGCTAGTGGCCCCACGACCTGACGCATATACCCATGTGTTCCCATAGTCCACTCCTCGTGCACAAAGAGATGGAACATCAAATAAAGACTGACTCACGTGCCTATGGATCCAATGCAACACAGTCTACCAAAACATGCTCAACCCGAAATGACAGAAGCACCCAAGCATGTAAATATCAATAATGAGCAATAAAATGCATCAAGTTGCAATAAATGCAAACCATAAATAAGACTCCACATTGAACCAAACGGACAAATGTCCCCAAACTTTCTCAAAGGCAAACCCAAGCAAAATGCTCCAAACTCGCTAGACCCATAAATAACGGTCATCATTGCATAAAATGTGTTTAAACATTGTTTAGGTAAACAAGTACCCCCAAATCATCCTCGACTCCAAAACTCGACACGGTTTAAACAAAAGGGTTTCCCAAAGAACTCATACCCTTATAATTCTCAAAATAACTCTTGACACTAAATCGTGTATTTCTCAAATGGTTTATAAAATCAATTACACTAACATGATTAAACCATCAAATAGACATCATTTTGAGCAATTAATCTTTTAAAAACATATTATGATTTCTAACCATCCAAATATCCAAAAGCCCCAAATATGGGTGTTTTACACATTTATGAAGATGAACACTTTAAAAGAGTTAAACTCATCAAATAACTCATCAATTTATAATTTCAAGTAAAACACACAATCATTTGGAAAATACTATTTTTGGCATGTACAAAGTTTTCACAAATCAACTTGAACTCACCTTGCTAGATTTAGGCTAAATCTAGAATTTCTCCAAACGTAAGCTCCTTTGACGAAGTTTGTATCCTCAAGCCAAAGCCTCCAAAAACCTAAATTCATAACTTCCAACCATGAGTATTCATATTCAACCACTTTAAAACCATTCCCCAAACATCTTATATCAAAATCTCCATTTTGACCAAAATCCCAATATTAACCTAACTTCTCCAAAATCATCCAAACCGAAATTGGAGAAACAAAACACTAGGAGATCATCAATGGAACATTTATAACTCGTATGAAAGTATAGAAGCTAGGAGGATGAACTCACCACTTAGGTTTTGATAAAAACCTAGAAAACCCCAAAAATCTCTAGTGTTGTGGATGAAACTTGCTCTTGCATCAATAAATGAAACTACTAGCATAAAATGGAGAAGGAACACATTAATCTCCATGAAAAGCCCCAAAATGGGTTTAGGGTTTGTGAGGGAGAAAGGGAAAACGATTTGGGAGACAAAGGAAAGAGATTTGAGAGACTTACCACCACCAAACACCCTTGAATATTCCTATGAACTTCAAAACTCTTTCTATATCCTTAAAGAGCTCTCAAAAACGGAACCATAGCAACTTGAATCGCCAAAATCGGAGTTGAAATGAGAGAGATATGAAGAAATGAAGCAACCAGGCACCCGTCCGCGACTATGACACGCGACAATGACATGGTCAGAGTCGCTGGACATAGTCGTACAAGGTGTACCGAACCATGTACCCTTGGCGCGACAATGACACGCGACAATGACATGGTCATAGTCGCTGGTCATAGTAGCTACGCGGTACCGAAATTGTTTTGGCCATAACTTCTTCGTTATAGCTCCGTTTTCGCTCCGGAAAGAACCGTTGGACTCGTATTCGAATTCTTCATCCAACAAGACCATAAAATCTAAGATTTAATCTAAAATCTTATTTTTCATAATTTTCTTAAAAGATCGGTTTCTCACTGATTCGGAATTATGCTTATCCGAAAATTACGGGTGTTACATTAAGCGTTTATCGATAAAATCCAACATCACTTACTTAACGGGTAAGATTTTAGTCCACCAAAACGGCATTGTATGTACAATTTACCCGGTAAGCGCTAACCGTGGTAAGATTCTTGGTTCGTTTATATTCATCCAGTAAAATAATGTGACTTGGTAAGTGTGACGCCTTAAATATCTATATCAATCGTATACTTATATTTTATAATAATATCAATCAAATTTTTTTATATAATTATAACCAAATCAACTATTATGAAAGATTAATTTAAAGTGAATTGACGGGAAGCATAACAATTTGACTTTGAAATTATCATTAACTAACCATCTGTTGATAACTGATATTATGTAGTTCAATTAAAATTAGAGAAAATAATATAATCATGATTAAGAAAGTATAAATAATTAAATATACTATACTAAAATATTTGCATGTTTATATATTTGAAAAATGTTCGAACTCATAATCCAAAAGTCAGTTTATAAGTGATATCTTTTTTTTTCAAGTAATTAAATCTCTTATGATAATTCTAAGGGTTTTTCGTTGACAGAATGAAATTTGATAGGATTGTAATTCGTCAAAGGAATTCGACTTTGAAGTAAAAATTGATATGAAATTGCAAAAAGGAAATCACGATAATTTAGTGATAATTTGTATTAAATCTCATACTAATTTCAACAAATCTCATACTAATCACGACACATTAATTCGTATATATTTATGATATTTAATAATATAATTAAATCCAAAAATATTCAATATTTGGCTCATTTCGAATGTATTGACGAAACGATTACAATGGTATAATTTGTAAAAAAATAGAAATGTTTTTTTAATGCATTTTAGTTCATATACATTATTTATGTTTATATGATAAGAGTCTAAAATAAAAAAATAAAAAAGTAAGGGATTAAAAGTAAACTACATGCCTAATTATAAGGGTAGTAAATGTAACGTATAAATTAAAAAAAAATGAATTAAGGAGAGATTTAAGGAGGAGTGAATGTGAGTGTGCTAATTGAATCTATAATGTAAACTGCGTCCGAATACATGTTTAGTCGGGAAAATACTGAAGTCGACTCACCAGAAGACGACACGTGGCATGCTAGTTACTTATTTATTATATGTATAGATTTTAAAATAGACAAAATCAAAATAGATTGAAATGAATGAGTAGTTGAATGAAAGTCTTACATGTAGTATATGTGTACCGTGATGATGAATCTTTACACATTTGGTAATCTTTAGATGTAACACCCGTAATTTCCGGATAAGTACAATTTCGAATCAGTGTGAAAATCGATCTTTTAAGAAAAATATGAAAAATAGGATTTTGGATTAAATCCTAGATTTTATGGTTTTGTTGGATGGGGAATTCAAATACGAGTCTAACGGTCCTTTCCGGAGCGAAAACGGAGCTAAAACGAAGAAGTTATGGCCAAAACAGTGTTTAGGAAGAAATCGGGCGACCAGTGCTTGGCGCTGGTGTTGGCGCTAGTGGATCCGCGCGGAGCGTCTGATGACCAGTGTTTGGCGCTAATGCATCCGCGCGGAGCATCTGATGAGCATAAATACGGGATTTTTAGCCCCAAACTTCATTTCTTCATATCTCTCTCATTTCAACTCCGATTTTGGTGATTCAAGTTGCTATGGTTCCGTTTTTTAGAGATCTTCAAGGATCTAGAAAGAGTTTGGAAGTTTATTGGAAGATTCAGGAACGTTTGGTGGTGGTAAGTTTCTCATTTCTCACTCCCAAACTCCATCTCTTCTCTCCCAAATCATTTCCTCTTCTTCCCCCTCAAACCCTAACTGATTTTGGGGCTTTTCATGGAGATTAAAGTGTTCCTTCTCCATCATATGTTAGTGGTTTCATCTATTGATGCAAGAGCAAGTTTTCATCTCCAATACTATAGATTTTTGGGGTTTTCTAGGTTTTCATCAAGACCTGAGTGGTAAGTTCATTTCCTCTATTTACAAGCTTCATTATGAGTTATAAATGTTCCATTGATGATCTCCTAGTGCTTTGTTTCTCCAATTTCGGTTTGGTTGATTTTGAGAAAAGTTAGGTCAAATTGGGGTTTTGGGTATAAATGGAGATTTTGATGGTTGATGTTTGGGGAACAATTCTAAATGGTTAAATGTGGTTATTGATGGTTGAAAACTCATGGATCTAGGTTTTTGGAAGAATTGGCTTGATGATTCGATTTCTTCAAAGGAGCTCAAGTTGGGTAAAAATCTAGATTTAACCTAATCTAGCAAGGTGAGTTCAAGTTGATTTGTGAAAACGTTGTACATGCCAAAAATGTATTTTTCCAAGTATTTGTGTGTTTTACTTACAATTATTAATTGTTGAGTTATTTGGTAAGTTTGACCATTTTTAAGTGTTTAACTTTATAAAGTTTGTAAAACACCCATATTTGGGACTTTTGAATATTTTAATGTGTAGAAATCATGAATACGTTTTCAAATGATTTATTGCTCAAATAGAGTCCATTCAATGGTTTTCTCTCATGTTGGATAATTAATTTTATAAACCGTTTGGGAAAAGACACATTTTAGTGTCATGAGTCATTTTGAGGATTATTAAGGGTATGAGTCCATTTGGGGAAACCCTTTGTTTTAACCCGAGTCGAGTTTTTGGTTAATAATGATTTTGTGGTATGTGTTTACCCGAATGATGTTTAAATGCATTTTATGCTATGAGGACCGTTATTATGAGTCTAATGAGTTTTGAGCATCTTGCTCGGTTTTGACTTTAAGAAAGTCTTGGGGATATTTTGTCCGGTTTTGATGGCTCAATGTGGAGTCTTATTTATGATTTGCATTTATTGCAATACATTGCATACTATTGCACTTTATTGATATTTACATGCTTGGGGGTTTTAGTCATTCCGGGTTGGGCATGTTTTGTAGACTGTGTTGCATTGGATCCATAGGCACGTAAGTCAGTCTTTATTTGATGGTCTAACTCTTTGTGCACGAGGAGTGGACTATTGGAACGCCTGGTTATATGCGTTAGACCGTTGGGGCCACTAGCGAGTAGGCAATAAGGGACATTGAATTCCTTGAGGTGTAACTCGTCTAGACTGGATAGGCAATATGGTCCCATAAGTCCTTGAGGTGTAACTCGACGGAGTAGGCAATAAAGGCATGGGAAAGGTTTGAGGTTGTGATGTCTTTATGGCATGGGAACTAAGGTCGGGACTTGAGGTGTAATCCAGTAACATCATAAGTGACCTAACTTTATGTGCCCGTCACTTTCGATGGAAACGGGTCTCCCCCGTCACCGAAAGGTGTTGTTTTTGGGTAGTTACTTTTATCCATATTTTCGGTGACGTTCTTTATTTATATGAAATGTTTTCATGGTTTATTGGCAGAGTTCTATGCCTCATCCTATTTGGATGTTTTAAATATTGGAGTTTTATCCACGTCTATATTTCTTGGGATATTTAACGTCAAAGCACGTTTTGAGTGAGTTGGAGTTGGAATTCATTTTGAAAAACGCTTTATACATTTTGAGAACTTTTCTCATAGGTTTTGTGTGTGTTGGAAAATGAGTCATTTACATCATTTCATAAACTCTTTTGGAAATCATGATTTATGTCGCAAACTTTCATTCTACAAATTATATAAATCATGTTATAAACTTTTGAACTCACTAGGCGTTAGCCTAACCTTTTTATTTGTCGGCATGTGCAACAGTTTCAGGTTAGGAGTAGTTCTAGTGACACTACGAAAGGTCAAGTGCTAGTAGTGTGCTCGAGAGGTGAATTGGTAGTGAAGTCTTCCGCATTGAGTTTTGGGAATAGCAATTGTACTTGAGTTAAGTAACACCCGATGTGAACTTAGCCTTTGTATTTAAGACTTGGGTTATATGTATTGATTGAGGTATTTCCCGTATTGATTTATGGGGAGAAATCCCATTATTTTGGTTGTATTATCGAGAATTTTTTTTAGTTGCTCTTTTCCAATTCGAGGGTGTTACATTAGAGCTTGTTTCTGCTTGTGTCAATTACTACAAACAAAAACATAAAGATCATATGAAATCAACACAATATCAAAAAACTTAACTATAAACAAAAGTCCATATCCTATATCGATCTTTTAATGAGAGATAATGTGTTAGAAAGGAAAGAATGGGAGGTAGGTTATTGTATGACAAAGAAGTAAAAAAACCAATAACATATCAAAAAAAAACTTGTGCTTAAATAAGGGAAAATGAGTGATTAATAAAATAAGTGAGGGAATATGAATGGTTAATAACATGATGAAGTGGAAATAAATGATTTATTAACATAAATTGCAATAAAACAAATGATTAATATAGGAAGATTGATGGTTTAGGTAATGGAATTTATATAAAGTGGTGCCAAAATTACCAAAGTATACCCTTCTGAAAAAGACATTTTTCATAAAATTAAAAATCTAAGAAAAAAGAAAAGTAGGCATATATTGTTTAGGAGATGTCACATCATTGATGATTAATATAGAAAGATTTTAGGGTTTAGCACTGCCCTTTAGATATTGAAAGTTAATTACAGTGGTCTCAAAAGTACCAAAGTATCCTCCTTTCAGTGAAAAGTACATTTCTCATGGAAAGTGCATTTCTCATAGAGGGGTATTAAGGTCTTTAACATATCAAACATTTTAAAAAATCAAAAACCTAAGAAAAAAGAAAAATAGTCTTGTAATGCTTAGGAGAGGCCACATCATTGTCTTTGGTTTTCTCTTTAATATATATATATATTGATTGATTAGAAGGTGCTGAATATTATTGTGGATCTAAGATCGTCATAAAAGAGTGTCACACTTGATAATTGCAATATCAATGAGGATTTTGGAATGGTATAATTGTACAAACAAGCAACAATTTGAGTCTTGATTGCCACAGTAAGAGGCCGTTTACCAAACGCTTACCCGTAAAATTAACACTATCACTTACTCACCGGGTAAGATTTTAGTCCACCAAACCAGTATCGTATGCAATATTTTTGGCGGTAAGCGCTAACCGTGGTAAGAGTCTTTCACCCTCACGGGTAAGACTCTCGGTCCTTGCTTTACCTCTTACCGGCAAGATTCTTGGTCATTGTCGTATTCATCCGGTAAGGTAATATGACTTGGTAAGTGCTTACCCGGGTAAGTGTTTGGTATACGGCCCCCAACTCTTTTGGCTCCAACTCCTTCATCTAGTAAGCTACCTGATTTGTTTATTTTAACAAGGCACCAGATTACAACTAAAACAAGGAAAAGATGCATTACAGAGGGGAGGATTAAACGATCAAAAACCCAAATCACATCACAATATAATTTTACATGCGATTACGGAACACATAACACAGTCAATGCAAGGTTGAGGGGACAACTTGGCCCGCAACCTCAGGTCA
The DNA here is from genome assembly GCA_033807775.1 of Saussurea involucrata. Lineage (NCBI taxonomy): Eukaryota > Viridiplantae > Streptophyta > Magnoliopsida > Asterales > Asteraceae > Saussurea > Saussurea involucrata. The sequence continues at coordinate 9,574,192 of CM066315.1, read as the reverse complement.
CAGCCAAAGTCGCATAAATCACAAGTGATTAATTTAGTGTAAAATCACTTATGATCCCGCCGTTTCTGTGTTCTCTTATTTGGTTATTGTTCTCGTACATTCAGAAGAAAACCATGAAAAAACAAAAGGTTGAAGAACGCATTAATAACCGTCCATATGACGCTATACACATATACATACAAGCAACTTCCAAGTAATTTTTCCGGTATACACAGAAACCATGAAACATCTTCAATTATGGTATGCATATGCACAATCCAATCCAATCATTGCAAAGTAAAAAATGAAGTTGCAAATCTTATGTATATACACAAATTTACCAACTGTATCCAATAATACACATTTGGTGTCTAAAACCAGCTTCAACCTGAAAGAAAACTGTATCCTACTACATACATTATACATACAACATACATGCATAGATTACGTGTAACCGTATTTATTTTCAAGTCAAGGATATATATACATTCATTCCTCCTTCGCCATCATCGACTACTTTGCATGCAGAAAAAAGGCGAGGTTCCTCTCTTCGGATTATGATTCGGAAAGGAAGAATTGACCACCAACAAAAGTCAAACCTCCCATCTTCTGAAAATAGAGATCAAAACTACATGGAGGCAAATGAATTGGTTTTCTGTATATCTAAACTCTCAGCTCTACAAAACCAACAAATCTCCACCAATAAATCACTATGTACACCACCACCACCACCACCACTATATCCTTCCCACAACTACTTCCCTGAAACACAAAAAATCCACAACAAATTCTTTAAAATGCATTTATACTAAATAATTTAGAAAGATATAACAAGATCAAAGTTTTATAAAAATGATGAATAGGGTAGGGGAGGAAACTTACCCTTGCGAAGAATTCGAACCCCATTTCCAAAATGCCTCAAAAAACAGGCATGCAGGCAGGCACACTCGTAGTTAGTTTCGTAGGGCGGAGGAGATTGATTGATTCATAAGAAAAATCTAGAAACTTCTTGATAAAGTTGATTTGCCTCGAATGGTTTCGAGACATATCCATCCATTCCAGATTTCAAGCATTGTTCATGTGTAGCTTGAATAACATCAGCAGTCATGGCCAAAATCGGAACATGCCAGTTTGAAATATTCCCATAATCTTGCAACAACAGTTTCCCGTGTTGGATCAGATTATTCACGTTATATTCCATCTCACGAATCGTCCTTGTTGCTTCAAACCTGCAACCAAACTCAAAAATATAACTAATACTATCTCAGAGGGAGGTTCAGGGGAAAACCTCAAAAAAATGGAAAACTGGAACACCGTGGTAGCCATTCATCTGGACGGTATGCACTTGTGTTGTGCATACAAGTAAATTAAGTTGTTTTTGTTTTTATGCACGTGTGCATTATGCATTTGTGCATATGCACACGTGCATATTATGCATTTGTACACATGCACGTGTGCATGTTACAAATTACTATGCATTTTCCCTTTTTTTGAGGTTTTTCCCTGGACCTGACCCTACTATCTTATATATATAGTCCATAAATGTTAAAATACGAAACAAGACTTACCCGTCCATTTCGGGCATCTGGATGTCCATGAAACAAGCATCAAACGAGTGAGGCGGCTTTAGCAGGGAAATTGCTTTCCTCCCGCTATCCGCACACACCACTTCTGCTCCGTATTTCTTCAACGCACCCGCAGCCACTCGAAGGTTCACATTATTATCGTCCACCACCAGTATTTTCCTTCCCACCAACAGCTTTGACAAAGATAGTTTCGGGACCTCTCCATTTTTCGCATTATTACTTTTATTACCACCCATTGCTCGTTGCAAAGATGCAGCCAACATGCTGACCCTTAACGGTTTCGTTACAACCGGTGGGCAAGAAATGCCACGGGACCCACCAATCGAATTCGCTAAAAGAAACAGCTTCACAGGAACCTTGTGATCTATTGTTCTTAACTTATGAACAAACGCCGCTGAAGAGCTTAAATCTTTATCCCAAACTTCCTCTTCAATCAAGATCATGTGGACCGTTTTACTTCCATTGGTCAACATAGACAAAGTGCTGGTCAAATTCGGTACAATTTCCACTTGCATTCCTAGCCGTTGGATGTGATATCTTGACACCTCAGCTCGTACGGGCCTGGGGTCCACGATCATCGCTTGCATTCCACGAAACTGTGACTTTGACCATCCGTTGACTTGCTGCTCATTTTGATTCGAACAGCCATTGCTGAAAACAGCAGTGAACGTAAAAGTCGACCCAACTTTTGGGATGCTATTGAACCCAATCTCGCCGTTCATTAGGTTCACCAAACACTTGCTGATGCTTAGACCGATACCTGTTCCTCCATGTATACGCGAAATCGAGGGACCCACTTGCATAAACGGAGTAAAGATACGAGATTGCGATTCTAGCGGGATTCCACAACCCGTATCCTCCACGGATACGATCAAAGTAATAGATTCAGAGGGACCCACCATCTGACTCGTGGTTCTGAACCCTTCCCAGCTGCGGTTTCTATCAGCAACGGGAAGTCCACTTAATGTGTCCTTGGATGATGGTTCAGTCTCTACACCTATCGACTCCATTACTTCCTCAACAAGATGCACCGTTACAAAGATGTGCCCTTTCTCCGTGAACTAGCCATTAAATAAAAGATATAAGTCCACTGTTATTATTAGCATATCATTATATACCAAAACAAACACAAAAAGTGTCCAACTCCTACCTTAATAGAGTTACCCATGAGGTTTGTGATGATTTGACGAAATCGCCCTGGATCACCAATCAATGTTTCTGGGACTTTCGCAGATATGTAAACTGCCAACTGCGATTACCAAAAAAGGGAAAGAAAAATGAGTTGAAATTCTTCAATTGATTAAAACTAGTTTCTAATAATGAAGTAAGATGCTCACCTCGAGTCCCTTTTCTTGCGACTTCCCTGAAAATAGTGACAATACGTCGTCCAGAATAGCGCGAAGATCAAAGTGGACGGCCTCGAGCTCGAGCTTACCAGATTCAATTTTGGCTTGATCAAGAACCGCGTTTATGAGTGAAACTAGAGCTTTTCCACTAGCTTGAGCAGTTCTAACATAATCTTGTTGTGTTACATCAAGAATGGTGTCCATAAGCATATCCAGCATCCCTAATTTTCAAACAAGAACACCCGTTAATTCAAGTTCTAAATCAAAGTCTGAAAAGTTCTCAAAAAATTTGTGAAATAACTTACCAAGAACACCATTCATTGGGGTTCTGATTTCATGGGAAACAGTAGCGAGGAACTACAAAAAAAATCAAATGTAACAAAGATTTAGGAGAGTTGCTAATAAATAAACAAAAGCTACGAGTAAAGATTGATAAAACAAAAATACCTGAGATTTGGCCACATCGGCAGCCTCTGCACGTCTTTTGAGCTCCGACATCTCATGATAATCATCTTCAACTTTGGCTATTCTATTTTCAGTTGCATGAAAGATATGCCCAACAAGCAAGGTAATCACAATGATACCAAAAGAAGTAGATAACGCTAAGATTTGCCACGGTTGTTTTTGTTTGAATCTGTATCACCAAAAAAAAGACATTAATACTCTACACGTCCCAATCTATCTATATACACACACACACATATGTATGTATATATGTATGCATGTGGAAACATATAGCCCTATAAAGTTCCAAAATTAGCAGACACGCATATCTTACACTTCAATTAGAAGTGAAAGGCCTTCTATAAATGGCACTAGAGTGATCACAGATCCCAAATAAAGAAAATGCATACACAGTCTTCCCCTCACAGTGTTTTACACCTTTTAAACAAAACATACATACATACATACATACATACATACATACATACATACATACATATATATATAGAGAGAGAAAGAGAGAAGAATGACCTGCAACGCATCTCATGCTTTCTTGAGGGATCACCAAAGTTGAGAGGACTAACATGGTGCAAACCAGTATCAGAGACATTAGTACCATACATGCTGATAGGGTTTGATATATTCGTCGTATCAAATACATTCACATAGATAGTCTGCTTGCTTGCAAGCTGCTGAAGTAACTTCTCCACCAGTGATTCGATATCAAACACTCCACCAAGGTAACTGCTCAATAATTAACATCACTTTCTTACTAATTAAACAAATAATAATATCATAAACCAACAAAAAATCAAAAAAAATTAACTTAATTACCCATCAGTCGCCTGGATCCTTTCCTCTGGAGTGGCATTAGAAGGAAGATCTCGCTTATAAACCGCAAATGTCAATATAACTCCAAGCCTGTTTGACTTTATAAGATCCAAAGGGGCTGTAAGAACCCCTTTCCCTAATGCCCTTGCACGCAACACGTTTTCACGATCTTCCTGCTCAAAACAAACAAATAAAACAGAGATTAAGCATTTCTCAATTGTTTTGAAATGCAATTATGGATTAAAGATATGAATAATTAATACCTTTCCAGACATCATATCAAGAGAAATCACATGAGCAACGGTATCTTGTGCAAAGATAACAGGGGCATATTCTTGTTGAATTGGGGATGGCTCCAATTCTTCAGGATTATATTCATCTTTATTAACTGGGGTCATCTTCTTTATGGTCCATCCTTGTTGCTTCTCAAATTGTTCTCTTTCAGAATGAAGAACCCTTACAGCATACGCCACCCCACTTGTAAGTGGCCTCTCAAAAGCAGTTCTTTCCGTATACTTAGCAAATGTCTCCTGTTCATTAATTCCACAAATTAAGATTGTTTACCATCTGGGGTTTTGATTAAGAGGGGCTGTTTGGTAGTTGCTGAATTGTTTGGTGCAGAATGATTATTTTGTCAAAATGATTAAGAGGCTCTTATGATATATTGCAAAATGAAATATGGTTGTTGCTTTTTGGGAAGGGTGTCCTAGACTATGCCTAGACTAATCCCTTGGCAAATTATGACGGTAAGACATCGGCCCACATCAGCCATGACTAAACCTCAGTGGCCACAATTATTGTGTACGCCAGGGCAGATGGGATATTCCACCACATCCCCAGGGGCTTAACCAGTACGCCACAACCCTTGTGGTTTGAAATATGGCTGTTTAGTAATTGTTTAGAATGAAATTAGGGTGCTGAATGGTTAAGGGAGGCCCAAGATACAAGATCATTAAGAGGGTTTTAGAACCATTAAGAGGCATACTTTTTTTGCCAAACAAGATTCACCTCTTAGCGATTCAGAGGTTGCCTCTTAATGGAACTATTAAGAGGTAAACAAACAACCCCTAACAAACCCTAATTCAACAAAGATAACCCAAAATTGAAAGAACCCATAAGCCAACAAAACCCATGATCTAGAATTAAGAGAAAATAAACCACTTGAAATAGAAAGTTTCTATCTTTGTACATGGCTACTATGTATATATATGTATATATGTATAGAAACCTAAATCTAGAGAAATTAAGGAAGTTAAAGTTACCTGATCAATTGCTGAAGGTTTTTTACCATGGTGGAAAGTTGAGATCAAAATAGACATAGCTTGAACATGATTCATACTAACATTAAACTGATCTTGAAGCATCCTAGCTCTTTCATCACACATGTTTGCTAGTGTCTCTTTTCTCTTCTCCATGGCTTGAGATCTCAAATACCAAAAGAACCACAAAGAAACAAGTGTACCAAATGCAACCCACAAGATCAAAAGCTTCCTCCACCATGATTTTCTAACTTTTCTTGAACCAATATACTGATAATAGTGATGATGGATCTTACAACTGTTCCCTGCCAAGATCTCCACAAATTTCATCCAAATCTTGCCACTTTTAAACCCAGTTTTAGGCTTCATCTCTACACCATTAGTAATGAAGCAATTGGTTGAGACGAGTGATAGAAAAGAACAACATAGCATCAAAAGAAGCTGTCCCACTTTTAAGCCAAATCCAATAACATGGATAAAACTCATCCACACAAGTAACTAAGAGAAAAAAAGGTTAAGTTCCCAAACAGTATATATGTATAATATGAACAGGGTTCGACTTATAACAGCTGGTTTTTTCTCAAGAATATATAAAAACTAACTAAAAATAATAAAGAGAAAATAAAAAGGGAAACCTAGCGTCAAATCTTAATAAACTGTCTAATCAAGGATCCAACACGAAAAAAGAAAGGTTTAAACTTGAAAGAAGAAGATTTTACCACCGATCTCTAAACTCAAATAACAAAGACTGATTGTTGTCAAACAAGATGATGATAAGAAGATAATTAAAGAAAAAGATTCTTTAAACCCAAATATTGGATTATGTTATCCTGTTGAAGCAACTAGTATAAACCCAGATGGAGGATCCACCAAAAGAAAAAGATTCTTTAAAGTCTACTCAATCAAAATCAAAATCAACAAGAAGTTTAATAAGAAAAGAAAAAACCCAGATGTGAAAAGAGGGTTTTAACCCAAATGAATGAATGGAATTATATTATAAAGAGGTGAGTAATTATTTGAAGGGTTTGACTTAAGATCTCAAGTGAATCATCAATCAATGTGGAAGGAAAATGATGAAAGGAATGGAGAGAGAGAGAGAGTTGCAAAGAGAGAAAGAAAGCATCTGTAAAAGCAAAGATGAGAAGAATATGGTTGTAAATAAAAATGTCCTCTACCCAGTACCATTATCTATATCCATTCCATACTTCCAATCCCCATCCACCCTATTCCCTGCTCTAAACTCCAACTAAATTATTTTATAAATTTTTCTTATTCAACTTACAAAAAATGTACTCGATTCTTTATAATTTTAAGAGTAAATTGCATTTTTGGTGTCAGGATCGATTCTTAACAAGAATTAAACTTCTTAGAAACAGAATTTAGAGAATCTTGCGGAATAGAACTCTAAAATAATTAAAGAACAATCAATAGAATTCAACACACTGTATATATCAAACTGTATTACTCACAAGCTTTACACCAAACCTCAATCTTGTTGAACAGGCTCAACAAGACGATTTCTACTTCTCTAGAAATAGGGTTCTTACACCTTGAGGTTAATTCACTCTTGAATCAATATAGAATTTTGTATATTATCTATCTTCTATCGTATATTTTCTAATAGCTATCTATCAATACTATATATACAAAAGTAATTACAAGATAACTATCAAAAGTGAATTGATCTTCTGAATCTTCGTTAAACATATCTTGATCAATTCCTTCTTTGTCTCCAAAAGTATCGCATCCCAAACTTATCAAGTCAGCAGTATTAACAATGATTTGGCTCAGCAGCATTAACGACCTTCAGCAGTATTAACCTTCACAGTCTTCAAGCAGTAGTAACTCAGCTCAGCAGCACTAACTATGTCTAACAGTAGTAATTTGGTCTAGCAGTACTAACCGTGTCTAGCAGTAGTAACTTCGTCTAGCAGTAGTAACATTGCCTAGCAGTAGTAACGAAGAACTGGCAGTAGTAACATTGTCTTGGCAGTACTAACCATACTTAGCATATCTTCAGTTCCCAACATTTGGTACCTGTGGTTATATTATTTCTTTGAAAGGAGTACTTGAACTTCAATAAGTCAAAGATTGGTCTCTGAGTTATACGATTTTGCTCCAAATATAGTCCTTAGTCACTAACCCCGTCTATTTGGTCCGTTAGTGTCATGGGTAGTTTCGTCCATACAACTTTTCCCTCCAAATGTAGTCCCTGGTCATATAACCACAGGTATCAAAAATGCAATTTACTCTTTTATTTATTAAAAATCATTATATTGGCGCAAATAAAAATATAATAAAATTATTTTTGATTTTATTAATTCTTCATGTATATATATTGGCGCAAATAAAAATATAATCAGTTAATTATTTTTAATTTATCATCAAAATTATATTAAAATATTTATGAATAGAAAAATGAAATGTTTTATAAATTACTGGTAGATTTTTTTACTAATAATAAATTTTTAATTTTGTTACAATCATCCTATAAGCAAATTTCTAAATGACGTGAGGTGTGGCGTGGTGGCGAGTTCAAACTTTAAGTCTTACAAGTTACGGCGAGACTATGTCGTTTTCCAAGACGTGACTTAAAGCGACAAATATGTATATAATACATATATATATATAGGGTCAGGTTCAAGGGGGAAACCTCAAAAAAACGGAAAACTGAAGAACACCTAGGAGCCCATCATCTGGGCGGTATGCACTTGTGCATACAGGTTATTTGTAACATGCATTTGTGCATATATGCACAAATGCATAATGCACTTGTGCATAAAACCAAAAAGTCAATTATTTACCTGTATGCACAAGTGCATACCGTCCAGATGAAGGGTTTTTAGGGTGTTCTTCAGTTTTCCGTTTTTTTGAGGTTTTTCCTTGAACCTCCATGTATATATATATATATATATATATATATATGTGTGTGTGTGTGTGTGTGTGTGTGTGTGTTTATGTCAGTGTTTTGAACAATAATGATTAACTTGTTGCCAATTTAAATTCATATAAAAGGATAAACAAAAGAAATTTTAAATTCTAATCAATACTAATGAGAAAATTCGAATCGAATTTCGAAGTACATAGATTCGAAAAATCGAACGGACATAAATTTGTAACGCCATAATGTGTCATAACGAGCTACACGCCTTAACTCGAGGCCAAGGGATAAAACGTAACGGCAAGGCCACGCCTCGGCACCAAGACGAGTTTTTTAGAACATTGTCTATAAGTTATATATATATATATATATATAGGAGAGAGATCAAATGCAAACCACTTTTATTTTGCAAACCGTCGATTTTATTGGTTAAGTTAATGAAATTGGTTCATGAAGTTGTTTCATTTGATGAAATTGTTTCATATAATTCTTTTCTTGATGATTGTTTCATATATTTGTGTTTTTTATGTAGTTTTATGTATTTTTCTCAGTCTGATGAAACTTTTTCATTTTTACATGAAAAACACAACTATATGAAACAATTTCATCAAGAAAAGAATGATATGAAACAATTTCATCAAATTAAACACTTTCATGAATCAATTTCATCAACTTATCCAATGAAAACGATGGTTTGCACGATTTGCAAAATAAAAGTGGTTTGTAAATGAAACTACCCCTATATATGTATTTATATAAATAAACTACATATTATATATATAGTTTTATATATTTGTTTATTTTAATTTATTTATAAAGAAAATTTTAAAAAACAAGAAAATAAAAAAAAATTAGTAATTATTGTGTTAATTTTAAATTAAAATAAAAGGAAGAAATATAAATATAAGAGTAAATTATGGATTTGGTCCCTGTTGTCTTAAAAATGTAACGAAAATGGTCCCTATAAATTTTTTATTCCAGCAGAGGACCTGTAGTTCTTATTTTCGTGAAATTTTGGTCCCTATCGCTAACTCCGTTACTCCATCCTCCGTTAACCCCCATTTTAACGAGGGTAAAGTCGTCATTTCATGTTTCCCTCCCCCTTTTAATACATTAAACGCGCTACTCTCTCCAAAAGATCGTATTCATCATCGTCCTCACCAAACACCCTGTTTCATCATCGTTCTCACCAAGATCGATTGCAATGGTGGTAATATGCAATTGTGGAGCGACTGGAGATATACAAACTTCATGGACCAACAGAAACCCAGGTCGTAGATTCTACTGTTGTTCAAGACAAGTAAGTGATTTTTTCCCTAACTTCTCCTCAGATTCGGTCATGAAAAGGCCCAATGTTGTTTTACAGGTTTCAAGTTGTGGCTTCATTGAGTGGTTAGACCCAGAAATGTGTAAGCGATCTACTGAAGTGATTCCTGGTTTGTTGCGGTCCAAATACAAATTTGAAGCAAGGATGAAAGCAAAGGAGTTGGAAGCTTTTAAGTTGAAATTGTTGTTGTGCATCAGTTGGTTGTTGTTTGTAACAATTTGGGTTCTTTATTGACCCAATGTTTAGTAGTAGTGAAAATGTAAGCTTTTGTCTCTGGAAAATGGTTGGAACCTGTATGTGTTTTGTATGATTCATGAATATGTATTGAAAATGGTTGGAATTGATCAATTCTGTAATCTGTCTATTTTCTACATTGCCTACAAATTTTATACATTGTCTACATAGTTGTCTACAAACTTAAATCTGTCATAAACCAAAACTTTCACCATAAATATATTCATCCCATTCATCACCATGAAAACAAAAGTGGGAACATTGTCATTCTGTTGGATACATACATAACAAAAAACCAACAGTGGGAAAGTAGCCAACTAACACAAAATAACCAACCATAACCAAGTTTCAAACATAACATATTAACAAAAACATCCAAGCACAACTATGCACGTCCTTGAGTTGTGTCCTCCTGCCCTTTACAGCTCCTTGAGTTGTGTCCTTTCTTGTTGCATTTGGCACAAGTTACTGCCGTTCCACGCCTACATAACTTTGATCCCCTGACAATAGGTTGGCTTAACTCTTCAGCATTTTTCCTTCTATTCTTTTTTGGCCTTCCTACTTGTGTGTGATGCTTTGGTGGAGTAATTGTAATGGTACTTGAAGATTTAGGCCATAGCTCCCTTCCATTCACAGGTTCAACTTTGAACTCATAAACAGCCTTCCATGTATCAAGTTTGTAACTTGTGTGAACCCAATCTTCTGGTACTTGTTCCATGTACCATATTGCAGCTACTGCATGCTTACATGGTATGCCAGTGAGTTGCCACTTTCTACAAGCACATTCCTTCTCTCTTAAATCAACTACACGTTGATCCCCCCATGGTCCACTAACCTCATACTTGTGACCTCCATTTGATAGCACTGTGTATTGGGATGCCTCACACTTGACAGAGTTCAATAGTTTAGTTGCTGTAGGAGTAAGAGGTCCATCACATTTGCCAATCACCTTGTTAACATTAACAATTCTCTTTAATAGGTATTGCCTTATATACTCTAGTGCCTGTATGATGGGTTTGTCCCTTCCATCAATCAATTGTCTATTAAAAACCTCACACATGTTATTTAATAACACATCACAATGGGATCTGCCTGTAAAATTGAATAGAGACAAATAACACATTACAATGTGATCTGACATAACCAAAGTGAGATCATACCTACATGTAAGAATAAATTGTACCTGTAAAATGATATCTTGACCAACATTGGGGTGGAATTTCGTTCAACCATTTGTATGCTTCTGGTTTGAAAGTTCCCAACTCAGACATACATCTTTGAAACTGTGGTATAGTGGTTGATGTTGCACATTTCCACAAAAGATCTTTGTATGCTTTGCCTCTCCAGGTCTTCTTCATATTATCATGAATGTGCCTCAAGCAATACCTATGCTCTGCACATGGAAATACCCTGGAAAGTGCTGGTAAAAGTCCCTGTGGTCAATGTTAATTGCATATGTGAGTTAATAACATACATAACATGTCTTTAGGTAATAAATCTGAAAATAGAATAGAGGTTTACCTTCTGCCTGTCAGTCATAAATGTGAAGTTTGAGTTCCTCTCCAAGCCTAAGTCATCGCCCAAAAATTCCAAAAACCACATCCAATAATCAGTACATTCAGACTCTACTATTGCATATGCAACTGGGTAGATTCCATGATTGGGATCAACCCCCACTGCAGTTAGTATCTGTCCTGGAAATGGCCCTTTCATAAATGCTCCATCCAGGCCTAACAAATATCTGTCACATGCTTTGAATCCCTTCTTAAGTGGACCTAAACATATGTATATTCTCCTGAATTGTCTAGTATCACTTGCCTCATTTTGCTCAACCTCTAGATCCAACTTAATAGTTGTATCACTGTTGGTCCTCTGAAACTCAAGACAGTAGTCTCTCAACCATGAATATTGTAGACTGTAATTACCCCTTACCCTGTGTGTTGCCATTGTCTTTGCCCTGAATGCCTTCTGCCTTGAAACATGAACATCCAACTTCCTTTGAAGTTGATCCTTTAGGGCATTAAGTGGTATATTAGGGTTAGGAATAATTGTGTCCTCAACTTGCTCAGAGAGATAGGTTGCTGTACATTGTGTTACCTTTCTAGTTTGTAGACATTTATGGTCATCGATGTAGGTTTTAACCACCCAGGTTTCTTCTTGCTTGCTTGTGGATGCATATAGAGTCCAAGGACAAACAGGCCCACCACTTGTATTTAACTTTCTTGATTTTATTGACTCTTGACTAGGCCCACCAATCGGTTTTTTTGAGTCCACAACCTTCCCTTTGGAAATAGCCCTTATTCTTTGGTTATCATTTCTTATTAGGCCAATGTCCCTTTTGGTCTCAACTGCATGCTCTGCAACCAATTTCTTGATCTCTTTCTTACTGCCAAACTCTTGTCCAACATAAAAGCCTGTTTTACAAGTTCTGTTTCTATGCTCTGCTTCATAGTTCTTTCTTAAACCATGCAATTGTTTTCTCCTTTCTGCCTCTAAATCAGAAGATTCTCCACTGTCATAGTCATCAAACTGGAATGGCTCCACATCATCTCCTACGTTGCATTCAGGATATAAGTCCTGAAAGTTTGCATTCCAATCTGCATCAAAGTCCACAGTTAAGTAGTAGCCCATCATATCCACATCAAAGTCATCATCCATCCCATATTCATCATCTACCAAGTAGTCATTATCCTCACTATCATCCTCAGCCAATGTCTCAAACAAACCAATCTGACCCCCTGTGTTTTCTTCACCCATCATAGGCCATGTGTTTTCTTCACCCATCACAGGCCCTGTGTTTTCACCACCCAACTCAGGCCATGGGTTTTCATCACCCATCTCAGGCCATGGGTTTTCAAAACCCATCTCAGGCCATGTTTGAGGTTCACCCATGCCATGCCCTGCTTGAGGTTCACCACCCATGTCATGCCCTATTTGTGATTCACCATCTCCATGTAGCATATTTGTCTCTGTTTCAAACCATCCAAGAAGTAGTTTTTTCTTGCATTTAGGACTACTTGCTTGTTTTCTACACGTACGAAGTGGTGGTGATACATCCCATGTCATTTCATCTATAACAACATTTGAAGCCCTTGGTGATTTGAAGTGAGTGTTTAAGGTTGTAGTCCAATGCTCTATGTACAACTCAATCAACTTATACTTAGTAGTATACTTTAACAATTTTATAATGTCCTGGTCACTTCCTAAGGGTTGAAGTCCAAAATCTAGGTCACAATCAGGGGTAAGGAAATGATAGAACATTGGTTGAGGAGAAGTATAACCCATCTCAGTGATCATAGTATTCACTTCATGTACACTTAACTCGTCACAGTCAACTAAGTCAACGAACCTTACCTTACCATTCATGTACTTCCTTCCTGGACCGTTTGTAAAAAATCCTCCATGATTGATCTTCATGGTGATGAGATTGGGATAGTGCTCTGCAATAACAGATTACCAATCATTATCACTCCTACTTGAACAAACCCTATTTTTAGCTTATTAACATAACGAGATTGAAAAGTGACATTTGTACACACATTTCATATGGAGAAAACCCAAATAAGAAGTGTACACATAAGCACATTTTTTTCAATATTTGTTGATGCATCAGTACAATAAAACGAAGAGAAATGGAGTGGATGAACTTACCATAAACTTCATACGGATCAAAGTCTAGGTCGTTCCATCGAATTTCCCACATTGTTGGACCCATTTGTCTGATTGTTTGTCGATCTTGGTGAGGACGATGATGAACAGGGTGTTTGGTGAGGAAGAGTGGAAGACGAAGGAGTGTGATCGATGTTTTTGGAGAGAGTATAGCGTTTAATGTATTAAAAAGGGGAGGGAAACATGAAATGACGACTTTACCCTCGTTAAAACGGGGGTTAACGGAGGATGGAGTAACGGAGTTAGCGTTAGGGACCAAAATTTCACGAAAAAAAGAACTACAGGTCCTCTGCTAGAATAATGTAACACCCAAAAAACAGGGTCAATTTAAACCTTAAAATTACTACAAGTTATGATCAAAAACTTCAAACTTATATAACCTGAGGATCAAATGTAAGGTTTCTATATACAAACGACTTTACTTAAATAACTTATTAAATCTAATCATATCATAACAATCAGATTAATTAAGTTATCTAAACAACCGTCCCAAAAGTATCAAAGAGTAACTAGATCCTCTGTTATCTCTAAGTCTGAATCTTTCAAAAGTTCTCTTCTCTCATTCCCGATTACTTCCCGGAGCTTGTACCTGGTAAGAAGATTCAACTTGAAACATTAGGCTTTCGCCTAGTGAGAATACTCAAATCAAAATAAAATTTAATAATTAAAACATGAACAGATAACTCAAACCTGTTCTCACCCATCTTACCGTACGACAACTCCTTTCCAAATTGGGGAATCTACCCCGATCCCATACTTACGACTAACTCATCTAATCATAATAACAACTTTTAAGAATTTACTATGAATCATCCCAGATTCACAGTCAATACTCAAACACAAGAAATTACAAGTAAAAACCTGCCTATTTCTTAATCAGGAAGTAGATATTACAATTTACTTTATGCCTATCTCAGATCTTCCTCTCATCACTGGGAAATCTCCGATCTTCCCAAATCGGAATGGGAATTATTAAACAAAATCTGCTTATTCCACATTCCACCTCAGAATCAATGGTCCCAATGGGATTATAATATCGCGATACTCAAATCGGGACCCACGATGATTCAAGGTAAACCCAATTACTAAAAATTACATCCCTTTGGTCTATGGCGAGTAATCGGTTCCCATTATACCGAACCCAAGTGCCCTCGGTGACCGGATGCCTATTTTTAGCAAAAGCACATAGTACATAATATATATATATGTAATAATCGATACTACTATATGCGTCCGGCATACAATATATCATTTCTCCGAACATATTCTATTTATATAAAAATAAAGAATATTATTAGCTCCTCATCTCAATCTCTTAACTATCCCTTCTTTGCAACCTAGCACGGGAGTTAATGTCTCAAATGTTTAATCTACACTTTTGGACTCATAGATAGATCTTTATAATTTATCTCAATAAAGTTTCAAATCATATTTAGAGTTCATAAACATGTAACAAATTGCATATAGCAGATAATCATACTTTACATGTAAGAATATTAATAAGTACCAGTTCATCAACTTCATAGATATCCCCTCTTAGCAATTTTAGCATGGGGATCAACATAGCACAACTTTTAATCGCCCTCTTGGGCTTATCTCTGACTTAATCAAACCCATATAAACATATCCATGCATACATATAAAACATCTATTTCAACATTAATTACTGAATTTTAAAGAGAGTTGAATAAACTCACCTGATGCGTTATCACTTCTTTTAATCCTTTTTAACTCGTAAGGGACTCCCTTCTTCACTACCACAGTTTACTGTAATATTCAAATTACATATATACTGATATTAATTTATAAAACAGAACCCTCTATAACTGAGAATCCTTAATCTCTTAAAATCACATCTTAAGTCGCAATGAACTGAAGTCGCAACCACTTATTGCGATTCCAATTCCAAATCGCAACCAACTGTTGCGATTCCAACTCTAAATCACAGTCCACCATTGCGATTTCGACCCAAGTCGCAATCAACTCTTGCGACTACAGTACCAAATTGCAACCCTCTATTGCGATTCCAACCTAAGTCGCAGTCAACGGTTGCGACTCCAAAGCTAAGTCGCAGTCCACTGTTGCGACTCCAACTCCAAGTCGCAACTGTCTACTGTGACTTCACTACTGAGTCGCAACTGCCTATTGCGACAATCATGAATGTCGCAACTCAAGGTTGCGACTTCGATGATGTTCATCCAAGTCTCAGTCCACTATGTTCATCCTAAAACCCATATTTTACAGTTTTAATCTATGTTTGTTTATGCAAACTTGCAGATATGTTAAATAACCTTATCTTAACATACCCAAAAACTCAGATTCTCATAATCATCAAATTTTACCAAAACCCAACTAAAATTCCATAGAAAACTTTAACTAAGAAGATGTAGGATTAATGATGATTACCTTTGTTTGATTCTTGCTTCCCAACTGAAATAAAACTGATTTCTTCTTCTCTTTTCTCGATTCCTTCTTCTCTCTCAGCTTCTCTTTCTCTCAAAACCGAAAGACACACCAACACCTCATCCCACACTCACAATTAGTCTATATTTACTAGATGATTGCCACCTCCTCTCTTAACTACATGAGTCACTTGACATTTTTACCCAATAAACCCTTAACTTTAAAGAATGACACTACAACCCTCAAACTTTAAAGAAATAACATAACACCCCTTATGCATAAATAAAACTCATAATAATAACCCTTAAGTTAATATTCTCAAAAGAAATCTTTAAACTTTCGACATTTGTATTTTAACCTTAATTGAATTATAATACTCTATATAATTCAAGGTTACTCCAAATACAAATACATTCTAAATCTTATTAAAATAATAACATCAAAATTTAGGATGTTACAATACTCCCCAACTTGAAAATGATTTCGTCCTCGAAATCGAAGCTAGGTAAACAAATGAGGATATTTAATCCTCATATCCTCTTCCAATTCTAAGGTCATAATAATACCTTAATGACGTAATACCACACCCTTAGGTCACAATTTCTTAACTGATCTTTCTATAACCCCTTACAGTTCCTCCAAACAACTACTCTTACCATCCATTTTTTTTGTAAGTGAAATTACATTATACCAACATGAAATATTTTGTACTTCTCTTCACTTTAAGCCTTACTTACTTAATTCACAAATGAAAATACAGAAATAACAAGGATTCATCTTTTTATATTTTCTGAACCATATCTCTTTCATCATTACTCACTCCCCAACTTAGATTTACAAACTTCTTTAGAGTAACTGTTATCATCAAATCCTTATTCGACTATTTCTTGGTCTACCATACAATTATCATTTCTCTCATGCTCACACGGAACATCCACCACACATAGCTACTATCCAACATGACAGTTTCTCTAGAATCATCAGCTAAGACCTCTAGCCAATTCCTCGTAATACCGAGAACTGCATTCAATGCATTTCTTTACATCCACGAAATACTCCGACACTCTTGACTAAACTTCATAACGAAGTACTTCAGCTTAACGATTACAATATTCTCTTTGATAATAAAAAATGAAATATAAAAACTCACCTAAAATCCAATGGGATCGAGAAAAACAAGAGTTCTCCTTTCACCCCATCATCATCACAACTTAATCTCCAGGTCTCAAAATAACATTAATGTATACTACCTGAAAATCTACATACTTTAAAATCAAACATACTTATCATTTTGAATACTTCAATAATTACGACAAACCATCATTACATCTATGACTCACACGTTTCTTTGGTACAAAGTGCTACCACTTCCTCACCCACTATCGCACTACTTTACCACATTGCAACCAAGCACTAAAGTGTTGTATATCAAAGGTGATAATTCCATTGAACCTGTAGTATGACTACAATCTTGGGTTCGATCTTTCTATCTTGCTTTCCACTTTAGCGTGGAGTACTACCCTCCAAACATTACTTGTCTCTTTCTCCCAATCTTTCTACATGCCGATAACATTATCTCATTATTATATATAATCAAACAGTTGCACCAAAATTCTAACTTAAGGCATTCAACCAAGTTATCTTGAAACGACATCACCGTCCAAAATTACTACACATTCTTTGATCTTCAACTAATACTTTCTCGGACAATTCTTTCATATATAAGAAGAAACTCCCATTCCTTAAGGATTTTGTATCTACTACACCACATTTTGACCAACACACTCATCATCTTCATTAAACTTCCAATGTTTCAAAAAAAACATAAACTTACTTAGCGACCCACACAACCAAAATCACTTTGGATAAACACCCACTATCGCTCCGACATTCTATTCTGATATTAGCCATACCACCACGCCATCCTCCAAACTACATGCTCTAACAACTTTATTGACAAATAGTACACTTCATCCGAAATCTCCGAAAAGACTTCCATCTAATGTTCCCTCTTTCTATCTTCTCATTACTTACTGATTGCCACAATTATCTTGGCAATTGATGCCACTACTCATTAGTACATTCCCCACTCATAACATCCCACAACAGATCAGGTCTACCATGGCCATTCATACACAATTCAAACTTACCTTCATGACCTCCCGCATAATTTACCGAGTCTATTTCACTACTTTATTCCTCCCCAACTTTAGTTGAACCACAACTCACGAGTTTCCAATTAACTTAAACTTACTCGTTTCTTGCTAACTCTTTGTGATTCCAAACCAATACATAGACAAGGCACAATCCTTCACTATTCTAATACCCCTACAATGTAGTCCTTCAATTTTAAAAAAAAATCTGATTCGGGACTTAACATTCATACATGTCCTCAAAAGGATAACCAATGCATTTACGTCATGTAAACTTCAATTGTAATACCGTTAGTGCAATTTCAACCCCAAGCCTACGTCGAGCTTATCAAATCGGGTCAATGCTCTTAAGACTCAACTGAGTCCAAAACCGAGCCACTTGCTCGAAGGATCTAATGATCATTTATCAATATCAACTCACGCAATATAATTACATCTAACTCACATTATGCAACACACGCTCCGAGGCGTGATAATCGTACGACCTCTTCATTGCTTCTTTCCCAATGAAGTCAATTCATATATGCATCTGAATGTACATGAATATGCAACCCTTTATATACTCCACAATGTATATGATTCGCCAAGGTTCATTAGTTCCAAAGGTACTAGGAACACGTAAATCATCAAACAGTCTTCACACCTAAGACGACACTTGTCACATAAAATGCAGTTAAGTATATAACACATCCAATTACTCTATCTCGAGTCACTAAAACTTACAAACATTCAAAGACTCATTTGAATATAAATCAAGCCTTTAAGGCCAAAATAAACGTTTGGTTAAACATGGGTCACTCACACGGTTGCGTAAACCAAACCAAAAAAAAACAATGTTACTCAAAATCTTTACCTTTTTAATCTCTTAATTGGCCGTTGGCCTCAAAATAAAGGTTTACCACTCTCAAAACATTCACATTTTCAAAATGTACTACCTCATAATTATTGTTCATTCACAATAAACATTAAAAACGTGCTTTGACTACATAGCTTTCACTTATGCAATAATTAATCAAAACTTCTTTCATTAGTGATTTATTCGTCAATCATTCAAAATTCCCTAAGTGTCGCACACAATAATATCCACTTTGCGCATACTCTCTGCATATCAGCATACCAGTATCGCTCACGGTTTTGTTCCTGCCCGCACAGGCATACGCGGGACGCACCCAGACCGCACCCAGTGACAGGAAAAAGGCCTCATTTACTTCACACAACTGTCGACTTCAAAGTCAATAGTTGTCATGACGATACTTCCTTAACCCATTTTAAAAAGGGTCCCTAACTGAACCTATTTCTTCCTCCGGACACAACCGTCTCTCGGCAACTGTATTTCTAGTCACCGAACAAGGGTATAGACCCTCATACAACCAACACTAAAGTCCACTTTCGACTCTCCCACTATTCACTTCTCATCTTGAACATAATTTCCAAAACTACAAACCTTCTCCCATGCTTTATTCAACACCTCTCCATTCTTGGAGTCCTTTCTTAGCTTAAAGTGTAATACTTTATGACCTAGCGAGATCATAGCCTTCATGCATGACAACTTGACACATAAATCATTTCGCACAATTTCTCATTTAAATAACAACACTTTGAACAACTTGGGCATACATGACCCCAACATTTTCATAACTCCAATGTACTGCACAACGATCTCGAGAATCGTTTGCATTTCCGTAAAACTTAATCCTTTTTCAACCAAAACGATGTTGTTACTACAATAATGTATTGAATGAAAATCTTTTCATACGCCAAAAGTTTTAAAGAAATTATCAACACAGAGTAAATTAGTTGATTCTCACATGACATCATCAAGTCAATACTCTTGTGGTTATAAAAAGTTTTGCTAGCCAATGTTTTCTTGGCCTTTTTCTACAATTTATTTTTTCATGTAAAAATATGAAGTATTTTGCATTTTACTAGACTCCAAAATTTCGCTGTGCAGCGTAAATGAAATTGCCTTTTCTTTAAATACACTCTTGCACATGATGACTCAATCTCAACTAAAATTGCTACTTATGCGTTTATTTTTTAAATCAAGAAAACTTATGTAACATATTCTGGAACACCATGCATAACACTCTACTTGCAATTGAAGGCTACTTACTCAAACAAGGTCAATTGTTTTACTCAGTCAACTTATCATTGACACTCTACTTCCGACCAGTGGTCGTCCTCTCGGCCTTATAATACTTGCTATACATACATTCCACGGCCCACTTACTCAACCATGTCATACTATTTCCGTCAATTATCTCACATTCTATCTCTACACATTTCAATCCACCTATTAAAGGTTGTATCGACGAACTTCCATGAGTCTCGCCAATTCCAGGTTGTCTTTTCAAACTCTACTCATTTACCGATCTGTCCTCCAAAGAACTGAAGGATCTTAGTGATGTATTCATCATCATTCTGCTATATATAAAAAAAATAACCATATGGAATGGTTACACAATTCTAGACATTCAAAACGTACTTTACCGATCATTAGTCACTGTAACAATTTAGAAGTAAGCATGCTCGCGTAACAATATATTCATAATAACAGTAGCTAATTGGAATTATGAACATATTAGACATGAAAATCCTCATTACCATTGTCACAGTACTAATTTAACGTATTTCCGTCAACCCTAAGACTATCCCGTCTTAACACTTCTACCCAAATCTCACAAGTCATAACTTAATTCATCACATCTTAAGTCTAAGTATTTCCTCAGCATACTTAGTTCACTTAAACTAATGCTCTGATACCATATTGTAACACCCCAAAAACAGGGTCAATTTAAACCTTAAAATTACTACAAGTTATGATCAAAAACTTCAAACTTATATAACCTGAGGATCAAATGTAAGGTTTCTATATACAAACGACTTTACTTAAATAACTTATTAAATCTAATCATATCATAACAATCAGATTAATTAAGTTATCTAAACAACTGTCCCAAAAGTATCAAAGAGTAACTAGATCCTCTGTTATCTCTAAGTCTGAATCTTTCAAAAGTTCTCTTCTCTCATTCCCGATTACTTCCCGGAGCTTGTACCTGGTAAGAAGATTCAACTTGAAACACTAGGCTTTCGCCTAGTGAGAATACTCAAATCAAAATAAAATTTAATAATTAAAACATGAACAGATAACTCAAACCTGTTCTCACCCATCTTACCGTACGACAACTCCTTTCCAAATTGGGGAATCTACCCCGATCCCATACTTACGACTAACTCATCTAATCATAATAACAACTTTTAAGAATTTACTATGAATCATCCCAGATTCACAGTCAATACTCAAACACAATAAATTACAAGTCAAAACCTGCCTATTTCTTAATCAGGAAGTAGAGATTACAATTTACTTTATGCCTATCTCAGATCTTCCTCTCATCACTGGGAAATCTCCGATCTTCCCAAATCGGAATGGGAATTATTAAACAAAATCTGCTTATTCCACATTCCACCTCAGAATCAATGGTCCCAATGGGATTATAATATCGCGATACTCAAATCGGGACCCACGATGATTCAAGGTACACCCAATTACTAAAAATTACATCCCTTTGGTCTATGGCGAGTAATCGGTTCCCATTATACCGAACCCAAGTGCCCTCGGTGACCGGATGCCTATTTTTAGCAAAAGCACATAGTACATAATATATATATATATGTAATAATCGATACTACTATATGCGTCCGGCATACAATATATCATTTCTCCGAACATATTCTATTTATATAAAAATAAAGAATATTATTAGCTCCTCATCTCAATCTCTTAACTATCCCTTCTTTGCAACCTAGCACGGGAGTTAATGTCTCAAATGTTTAATCTACACTTTTGGACTCATAGATAGATCTTTATAATTTATCTCAATAAAGTTTCAAATCATATTTAGAGTTCATAAACATGTAACAAATTGCATATAGCAGATAATCATACTTTACATGTAAGAATATTAATAAGTACCAGTTCATCAACTTCATAGATATCCCCTCTTAGCAATTTTAGCATGGGGATCAACATAGCACAACTTTTAATCGCCCTCTTGGGCTTATCTCTGACTTAATCAAACCCATATAAACATATCCATGCATACATATAAAACATCTATTTCAACATTAATTACTGAATTTTAAAGAGAGTTGAATAAACTCACCTGATGCGTTATCACTTCTTTTAATCCTTTTTAACTCGTAAGGGACTCCCTTCTTCACTACCACAGTTTACTGTAATATTCAAATTACATATATATTGATATTAATTTATAAAACAGAACCCTCTATAACTGAGAATCCTTAATCTCTTAAAATCACATCTCAAGTCGCAATGAACTGAAGTCGCAACCACTTATTGCGATTCCAATTCCAAATCGCAACCAACTGTTGCGATTCCAACTCTAAATCACAGTCCACCATTGCGATTTCGACCCAAGTCGCAATCAACTCTTGCGACTACAGTACCAAATTGCAACCCTCTATTGCGATTCCAACCTAAGTCGCAGTCAACGGTTGCGACTCCAAAGCTAAGTCGCAGTCCACTGTTGCGACTCCAACTCCAAGTCGCAACTGTCTACTGTGACTTCACTACTGAGTCGCAACTGCCTATTGCGACAATCATGAATGTCGCAACTCAAGGTTGCGACTTCGATGATGTTCATCCAAGTCTCAGTCCACTATGTTCATCCTAAAACCCATATTTTACAGTTTTAATCTATGTTTGTTTATGCAAACTTGCAGATATGTTAAATAACCTTATCTTAACATACCCAAAAACTCAGATTCTCATAATCATCAAATTTTACCAAAACCCAACTAAAATTCCATAGAAAACTTTAACTAAGAAGATGTAGGATTAATGATGATTACCTTTGTTTGATTCTTGCTTCCCAACTGAAATAAAACTGATTTCTTCTTCTCTTTTCTCGATTCCTTCTTCTCTCTCAGATTCTCTTTCTCTCAAAACCGAAAGACACACCAACACCTCATCCCACACTCACAATTAGGCTATATTTACTAGATGATTGCCACCTCCTCTCTTAACTACATGAGTCACTTGACATGTTTACCCAATAAACCCTTAACTTTAAAGAATGACACTACAACCCTCAAACTTTAAAGAAATAACATAACACCCCTTATGCATAAATAAAACTCATAATAATAACCCTTAAGTTAATATTCTCAAAAGAAATCTTTAAACTTTCGACATTTGTATTTTAACCTTAATTGAATTATAATACTCTATATAATTCAAGGTTACTCCAAATATAAATACATTCTAAATCTTATTAAAATAATAACATCAAAATTTAGGATGTTACAAATAAAAAATTTCTAGGGACCATTTTCGTTACATTTTTAAGACAGCAGGGACCAAATCCATAATTTACTCTAAATATAATTAAGAGAAGTACCATATAACCACAGAGTGCCAAATATTTACCATATTTACGAGGGACTACATTTGTTAAAAAAGTTGTATGGACGAAACTACCCCTGGCACTAACGGACCAAATAGACGGGGTTAGTGACCAGGGACTACATTTGGAGCAAAATCGTATAACTCAGGGATCAATCTTTGACTTATTGAAGTTCAGGTACTCCTTTCAAAGAAATCATATAACCACAGGTACCAAAAATGCAATTTACTCTAATTTTAAAAAACACCATTAGACCACCCGTACCGCCATCGGGTACGGGATCGGGTTCGGCTGAGTTGGCGAGCGGGTTCGAGAGGGCTGCATCGGGTAGGGGTATCGGGGGGGGGGGGGGGGGGTAGCAAGCGGGTTTCGGCTACCGGGTTCACCAATCCGATCAACCCGTTGCAATATTAAAAATTTGTAATTTTTTTTAAACAATACCGTTGGTAAACGGCTATTTTACAAAATTAAATTTTTTTTTTTTTTTTTCAAATTAATCACACTATATATATTAACCTATACCATCTTATTTTTTCACACCAAAACATACTTTCTTCCATTTCTCTCAAATTCAATACCTTCTTCCATTTCTCTCAAATTTCATCATGAATCCAAACACCACACCGCCAATTAACAACTTCCTCAACCCGCAATCGATCTCGACGATGACTTTGTTCCTGAAACCCAACAACCGCACACACCACAATCGATCTCCACGACCCATCGGGAGAAACAAGGCAAAAAAAGCATCAACGAGTAATACGACCAGGTCGAATCCGGACGAAAGTGTTACTCAGTTGTTGACGACCATAAACTAGTTCAACGAGCAGATTGAGGGTACAATGAAGTACAAAATGAAAAAACTTGAACTCGAACAACAAAAGTTGGAACTCGAACGAGAAAAACGATATGAACAAGACTTCGAGTTTTTCATAGCCCCGCATGATCACCTTTCGGGAGATGTTTTGAGGGCTACTTTAGCGAGAAAAGAGAAAATTAAAAAATATCATAATTTTTAGTGTTTTGTATTTTGTAATTTTTATTTTTTTAGTGTTTTGTACTTTGTAATTTTTAATTTTTTAATGAATGATATGAATTTTTATTTTTATTATTTATCTTATTTTTATTTATTAAAAATATATAAATATTTTTATTTTGTTAAATAATTAAATGTATAAATAAAAGAATTAAAAAAGATGAGGTGACAATTGGGTTCAGTGGGTTCAGTGGGTTAGCGGTACTCCACTTTTGGGTAAGGAGGGTAGGAAAGAGAAAAGTTTATGTGGCGCTGAGGTGGCAAGTGGGTTCATTGGGTTCATTAGGTAGTGGTACTCATGGCCTTACAACTATAAAACCATCCACACACTTGCAAGATCATACTCCTTTCTAAAATGTCACGTCAGCTTTGCAATAACACCTTTCACACACATGCAAGACCAAACTCCTTTCTAAACTAATAAATTATAATATAAATAATATAGATAATTATAATATAAATAATATAGATAATTATAATACAACTAATAATTTGATGTTTGTGTACGTTTATGTATTAGTATTTGTATTTTCGTACTTTTTATATTAATGTACTTTTAATTTAGTAGTTTAAATAAAAAAACATTGTATAAAAATATCATTTTTTTTAAAATAAAACGTGGGTAAGAAATTTTAATAAAAATATTAAAAAAATAATGTTCAAATAAACTAATAAATGAATTAAATTTAATAAACATATTAATAATTAATGTTTAAACAAACAAATTAATTAATTAAATTAAACAAAAATATATTTGTTTGATATATAATAGTTGTGAAAGACCTTGCTAATATTGAAAGAAGTGGGATGTCTTGCAAGGCCTTCCAAGCCACATGACATGCCATGTCATCTTGCAAGGACTCTTGCAAGACGTGTATGGATGCTCTAAAGAGGTACAAAAAAAACCCATATAATTTTCAAGTATAATGCTTTATTAATAAATTGTTTTTAAATATATACTCTTTTAAATGTTAAATATATGGTTACTAATGTTAAACCGTTCTTTAATAATTCGAGAGTAATATAATGAGAAGCTCTTAAAAGTAGCAATAAACATCGTAACTTTCGAGCAAATTTTTGAAGACTGTCGGTTCAAATTCATTTAATGTTGTTAAGGATTTTCCCGGCTATACTTTAAAACCAATATGATAAGTTAAGGTGTGTATAAGTTAACACGGATATCATGATTAACCAAAGAAATAGTCCAAGAAAGGTAGTAAGAAACAAGTTATATGAGCAATAACACACATTATGTTTTTAGTTTAAATAAAAAAAACATAATTGAAATATAAAACTAACCTTTGCATTTTGTATGTTTCAACAAGTTTTATCCATTCTTTGGTTGATTAAAAGCCTTTGAATTCTAATGATATCATGTCATTCAATAGTATACATAGATAGAAAGCGTGACAAAAAAATCCTGAAATTTGTTATTAGTTAGACGAATGTTATTCATGAGTGATAAACCGAATATATCTTGATTTTATTCATAATTATAGTTGATATTTTATTAAATGCTGATATAATCTCCTAAACCTTAGGGTAACTTGTTGGTCCAATAACTTTAAATTTAACTTAAAAGTATTTTAGGAATTGGAATCTAAATCATTAACAAAATTAAGAATGAAGATAGAGATAGAATAATTGGATGGAAAACGAAGATAACTCAGTCTCTCCCAGCAGAACTTTAATTATTTTATGCATGCCTCTACTCTTCCCCCACACCCCTATTTAAACTATTTTTTTCTTTAATATTACCTAATTACCCCTATTAACCCCTTCTACAGAACATAGCATAATATTGGGCTTGGGCTAACACCCCCGAAGAACCACCTTGTCCTCAATGTGGGTTGAAAAAATAGAGAGATTGGTGTTTCCTAGTTACATCTACCTAATCAAGCTCCATTTCACCTTCATTGATGGACCAACTTTTGTCATCACCGGTCATTAAATGTCTTTTAGCGATAATGATCTCATTCATTCTCCTCTTTACATGCTCAACTTGAATGTTCTTAACTACAGAAAACTCAGCCATCGGCTTCCAAATGTTAATTGAAAAGCATCCCCTTTCATCCAGGATTCCCCACTTTGACACTATTTTATAGCAGCAGGGGTTGGATAATCACCTTCTGTCGTGGTTGTCTTAAGAAAACCTCATATGGGCCTTCATTTTTTACGTTGACAACACCCCACCCTTTTGCGACCAACCCCCCCTACATTTCCCTTATGAAGTCGTTCAACTCGCTTTGACGATCAAAGAAACACATAAATGGATCAGCGAGTGTGTACTTGTGCTCATCTAAGGCTCGTTCCTTTATGAGATGCCCAAAATGGTGTCCAACAAGTTCTAGGTCCAAGGGGATTATTAGTGGAGAGTGTTGGTCTATAATCAACCTATCAATTAATTTAACACACGGACTTAATTGATCCATTCCCTTAGCAACCACCATATTTGGTTTAACACCCTTATTTAGGTTATTTCAAAATTTATAAGTAACCACTCGTAGCTTCTCTAGTAAACAGTTCATCCATCAGTAAGAAACACTTTAGTTTTCTAAACCCTAGGTTCTCCACATTTCACAAATCTCATCATCGACGTTTCCTTTGATGCATTGGTTAAACTATGAACGCCAAATCACTGACCAAAAGTTGTACCAACATCATTTGGATTGTCGAGGAAAGAAATCGACCCTAAAAGAAGTCGATGCTTTGACGAAATTGGGTTATGCCTATCTTGGACAGTCTCACGGCCCATACAACGATTGGGCCAAACCTCATCACGGTCTGATACTTCTTTTTTGGTGACCGATGAATCATGGATCAAGGAGATCGTCCAAATCCCCACCCCACTCAAAGTCAAACTCGGTTTGGTAGACGATTCCATCTGCAAACTGGCCTTAGGGTTTGGGCGATACACATTCGGCAAACATGGATATGGAGATTACTCCAATTCCATCGATTCTAGATTGTTTATTGAAGACATCATTGCCAATTTGATGTCTCCACTTTCTTTTGCCTTCTCCTTAAGTCCGCATCCCTCATCTTTGATTGATGTCGTGAGGTCATGGCTGACATCTAGAATTTGTTCATAGATCAACTCCTCCCGTTGGAGGTAAAACCTCTAGATTCGATATGTAACTGTGGAGGGCTACTTGGTTTGAGTGAGTTAGGAAAGTGGATACTTGGTTTGGTTATAGTGTTACAAACATCTGTTATGGTTGAACTCAAACGATGATTATCTATCCTCATCTATTCCAATTTCTGATCGAACAAAGCCAATTGGTTACTAAATTGTTGTTACATAAGCTGCTAAAAGTGGGGGACGATCTCCCGCCAAACATCCATTCTCTGGGTCTTAGATAGGGAGGCCATGGCTAATCAGGAATCAATGCTCCGATACCAGTTTGTTATGAACTGGAATCTAAATCGGTAACAAACTAATAATGAAGATAAAAATTGAGTAATTGAATGGAAAACAGAGATAACTTCTAGCAATTCGAGAGTGGTAGTCTCTTCCAACATAACTCTCACTATTTTATGCATGCCTTTACTCTCCCCTCACACCCATATTTAAACTATTTATTTATTTAGAATTATCTAATTACCCCCACTAACCCTTTCTAAAGAATATAACATAATATTGGGCTTGGGTTGAATATCAATGTATAACAAAATCAAGATGAAAGTTATTAGTAAGCTATAATTTAGGGTTTATAAGGAGTATAAGTTCTACTTTTTTTTATCTATATAGAATGAGTTGATACACTTGAAATGATTTTTTTTCTCCTTTCAAAAATTGATGATGATGAATTGATGATGGTGGATTGGAGAGTGTAACGCAAAAACATGGTGTAGGGTTAGAAAAGAAAAAGAGATTAGTAGTAATACAAGAGGAAGGTATAAGAGAAAAGATGGATGAGTAGTTGAAGATGATGATGATGGTTACCTCTCAAAAAAGTGTTATTATTCATTTACACAACAAAAAGGCTTAGCCTCCCACCTTCTTGCTTTAATTTCCCATCTTTTCCACACCAAACCACAACACAAATTTCAAATTTACCTCCACTTCTCTCTCTCTCTCCCCATATTTAATAACTATAAATTTTTTGTTAAAAAATAAACCATACAATTCTATGAAAATGGATGCAAGATTTGTGAAACTAGAAAAAGGAAAAGGATGTTTATATGAATAGCTTTTACCTTTATATATATATATATAGAGAGAGAGAATGGTTCAAACGAGGAGCGTAACAATTTAAGAAAACGTGAGGAGCACCTCCCATGTACAAAATCACATGTGATTCATTTTTAGTTAATATTTTATTTGTTTTTCTAGTTGGTTCACGATTAATTTTGATTTAGATTTCATAGTTATCTTTAATTTTGCTATCTTTTTACATCTAAGCCTTAAAAAACAAGTTAAAAGTTTATTATCGGTTAATAAAATACCTTTAAAATTTTATCTTTAGTTTTAACAGTGTTTTTTTTATTTATAAATTCGTTATCTTTTAAGGTTTAGACATCCATAGAACCTTTTCGCAATGGATATGTATTGGTGTACGTATGAGGTTGTACATGCTTTGCATAATTGACCACACGAAGAACAAACACACTTATATATATAAAGCTTGTTGGATAGTTGCATCACATGGCTTGTCATCTACCTACAAATACATATATAGAAATCAATTTGTAAACGAAAACTAGATTTGTCTAAATTAAAAGAAAATATATAGTAACTTGTATATGTGTTTTGTTTCAGAGAAATTGACTCAAATATCTAAATCATATTATAAATTTGGTCTTTTAGTCAAATCTCTCTTAGTTTTATACAAATAGCCAATGAGTCTGCAATCGTAATCCATAATACGTATTTGTGGACCTAGCTCAACAAGTACAAATCTGACCGGCTTTTCTAAAAAGAAAATAAAATTGTATGCTGCAAACCTGAGTCAATTTTTTTAAGGATAATCAAACTGATTAGGGTTGCTGGTGAGTCAACACGTGTCCTAGGTCCAGAATTACAGACATTGATTGCGGATTACGAACTCATTAACTATTTGTATAAAAAGGAGAGAGATTAACTAGGAGACTAATTTCTCAATATAATTTAACTACTTTAGTCAATTTCCCTTCGGTAAAAGGTGTTGGGTCATCAAGATTTGAAGATGACCTCATGATCTCCTTTTATACTTTGAAAAACATTTTATACTTAGAGAAATTTTGGATGCATGGTTCTTTGTAATGGCTTGTACAAGATATCAAATGTTTGGTGAAGTCAAAGATCAACCAAAGTCAAGATTAAAGATTCTCTCATTGTGGAAGTGAAAGATCTTTTCTCAAACATACAAGTCATTGTTCACCGAAATTGTTCTCACAATTTCGGTGGTATTTCCACCGAAACTTCTCTCTATTTCGGCCTAGTCTCAAAGAAGCTTTTCCCAAAGATGATGTCATATATCTCAAAGATGATGTCACATATCTCAAAGATGTGTCACATATCCCAAATGACATTTCGGTGGGACCTCAAAGAAGCTTCAAAGATGTTTTCTCCAAAGATGTGTCACATATCTCAAGTTTCCATCGGTGGTGCTTTTCTTGAAAGAAAATCTGAGAAGCAAAAGGAGACAAAAGTGAGAGACATAATAAGACAAAATGAGAAGCAAATTCATTTTGTCTTGGAAGAAATCTTACAACCTTTCTTCGGTGGTGCATTTGTTGAAAGAGATTTTGAGAAGCAAAAGAAGACAAAACTGAGAGACATAAGAAGACAAATTGAGAAGATATTTTCTACATGGATAAAGTGACCTTCTGTCTTATTATCCATTTTCAGCTAAGGTCCCTGTTATCTGCTCAAGCTACTCTGTCTGCACCTAGTAAAAGGTGACAAGGACTTCACAACTTTCCAGAAGTCAACATCCTCAGCAAGTGTGAAGATGACAAGTGTCTCAAGCATTCAATGCTTGCACACTCCTTGTCACTATAAAAGGAAGAGCTCTCCATACTGAAATACACATATCTTGAGAGACTTTGAAGATTACCGTGAGCTCTTGATATTCTACGCAAACTGGAAGAATTCTCTAAGTGCAAGAATTTCCAGTTTGCTTGAAAAACTTTATAGCTTTGTTCTAAGTGTTCTTAGTTATTTTGTTGTATACTTTGTGTAAGATTGTTAGAATAGTTTATCTGTTCTTTTCCGCAACAGTCTTAAGTTTTCTATGTGTAATTCTTGTTGAAAGATTTTCAATAAAAGAATTAAAATTGTGAAAATTTTGAGTATTGTATTCAACCCCCCCCTTCTACAATACTTGTTATAGCCATCTGGGACTAACAAGTGGTATCAGAGCAGAAAGTTTAATTCCATAAACTTGATCTGCGATGGCTGCCTCTTCTTCTTCTACTGTTGAAAACTCTTTTCAAAATAACTTTTCTGAAAATGGCTCCATTTCAAAACCTCCTAAGTTCAATCCCAACAACTTCTCTTTGTGGAAAAGCCGCATGATGTTGTTCATGGAAGGAGTGGATACTAGATATCCAACCATTCTCCAAGAGGGACCCATTATCCCCAGAGTTTGGGCTCGCTATGAAACGCAGAGGCCGGGTAAAGAAACCATGGAAAAAGGTGATTCTGATGATTCGTCTGATGAAGAAAAATCTGCTGCTACTGGTCGTTACATTCTTAAAAATCCTAAGAAATATACTGATGAGGAAAAACGACTTGTGTCTCTTGATTCTAAAGTTAGAACTATCATTGCTCTCTCTCTTCCTGATGAAGTGTACCACTCTCTGGTAAATCTCTCTACTGCCAAAGAGATGTGGTCCACTCTGTGTGTTTTGTATGAAGGTACAAATGAAGTTAAAAAGAGCAGAAAGATTGCTCTTGTTAGAAAATATGAACTCTTTTCTTATGAGAAAGGAGAATCTCTCTCCAACTACTATAATCGCTTTAACAGTCTTCTTAATGACTTAAAGCTGTTAGGTAGAGTGTATGACAATGAGGAAGTCCTGTGCAAATTTATGGACTGTCTTCCCGATTTTTGGGAAAATATCTGTACTTGTATAAAGACAACCAAGGATCTTGATCATATGCCTCTTACTGTTCTTTATGGTACTCTTTTCAACTATGAGCAGACGAAACTGCAAAGGTTTTTAAAGAACTCTTCTCTAGCTCTCCTAAGTGACTCTTCCAAAAAGACTAAGTGTTTTCCAAAAATCACCTACCCATCTGACTCTGACCATGATAGTCAAGAAGATCCCAATGATCATTCAGAGGCATATCTTAGTGATGCTAAGAAAGAATGTGAGGAAACTTCTGTTGATAAATTATCTGATGAAATGGTCATGTTGGATGGGCACTCTAAATCCAAATCTCATCTCTCCTCTGGAAAATCTAAGTGTTAGTCCCAGATGGCTTAACAAGTATTGTAGAAGGGGGGGTTGAATACAATACACAAAAGTTTCACAATTTTAATTCTTATATTTGAAAAACTTTCAAAAGAATTACACACAGAAAACTTAAGATTGTTGCGGAAAAGAACAGATAAACTATTCTAACAATCTTACACAAAGTATACAACAAAACAACTAAGAACACTAAGAGCAAAGCTATTGAGTTTTAAGGCTTAAAAGAAGGTTTCTTGCACTGAGAGAATTTCTTGAAAGCGTGAGAATTGCATGAAGAGCACTTCTCCTTTTATAGTGCCAAGGAGTGCCCAAGCATTAAATGCTTGGGACACTTGTCATCTTCACATATGCTGATAATGTTGACTTCAGGAGAACTGTGAAGTCCTTGTCACTTTTCACTAGGTGCAGACAGAGTAGCTTGAGCAGATAATAGGGACCTTAGCTGAAGGTGGATAAAAAGACAAACTGTCACTTTTCTCTGCTGGAGGATATTGTCCCATAATAAATGATCTTCTGTCTTGAGCCTTTAGCACCGAAGTGGTTTCCACCGAGATTTGACAAGTCTTCGGTGGAAAGAAGTCTGGTCCACCGAAGTTGCAAGCAGGATTCGGTGGTAACTAGTCCACCGAAATTGCGAGCATGTTTCGGTGGTGAGAGGACCACCGAAATTACGAGCATGTTTCGGTGGTGAGAGGACCACCGAAATTACAAGTATATTTCGGTGGTGAGAGGACCACCGAAGTTACATGTATATTTCGGTGGTGAGAGGGCCACCGAAGTTACAGGAATATTTCGGTGGTGAGAGGGCCACCGAAAGGGTCATCGGTGGGAGAAGGCCACCGAAGATGTCCTATAACTTCGGTGGAGAGAAGGCCACCGAAATGTCAAGGGATTTCGGTGGTGATGACTTGTTTGAAAGTTGCCGAGAGTCTTCTATTTTCCACAAGTAGAGAGTCTTCAAGCTTGGTTTCGGTTGATCTTCGACTTCACCGAACATTTGCTATCTTGTACAAGTCATTCAAAGAACTGAACTAAAATATTCTAAGTAGGAGTTTTAGGGAAAACATCGGTGAGTCAATTTCAAATCCTTGGTGACCCAACAATCTCCCCCTATTTGAATTTGAGCTCCTTATCTTAGAATATTCAAGAGTAAATAAAAGCAAGTGCGTTTTTGACCCTTTTTACTCTTTTGGGTTCTTTTCACATAGACCATTCTTTTTGACCTTTTTCTTTTGTATGTGTATGTATACTATGTACAATATTTACAGGGAACAAAAAATGAAGTATGTACGGAAATAAAATTCAAATAGAGATACTTGTATTAAGATAAGTTCTCGTACAATTTTTTACAAAAAGAGAAATTAACTTTTACAAGTACTAACTGGAGAGAACTTACTTCTTTGAGGTTTTGCGGCGCTTGATTTCATCCAGTAAGTTTCTATAGAACGGTTGAGCTTCGGGGATGTTCGGAAAGAGGTTGTGAATGCCTTCCAGAAATATGGTATCGGCTATGGACATCTGGGCAAATCTGAAGAATGCCCGACGACCGAGACCGTCGTTGAAGAATAATCCTGGTATTGGTGAGAGGCTCAAGGTTGTGGTAGGATAGGGAACAGAGGTGGGAAAGGTAAGGTTAAGATTGCTTACATTTGGGATTTTACCTTCTCTTGCCATTTCCTTGAAGACTGAGTCAGGAGGATTTTTGACTTTGGGGAGGATGATCTTCTCTTTCAGAGACAGCAGTTTGGCTCTTTCTTCGGTGGAGAGAATGATGTTATGTTTTCTTTTGATCTCCTTCATCTTATTCATTAGACCATCAATGTATTTTACAAAGATGTCTTTCCTTGGATTTGGACTCTTGACGAGGTGTTGAGTGATTTCATACCATTCCGAGAGACCGAAGAGTTGGAGATGGCTTTCTTTCACACTCTTCATAGAACCATCTTCCCAGTTAATAATCAATCTGATGTCTTGAGGATTTGCCTTGGAGGTGGCAATCTTTACTGAAGAAATTTGTGACCTATAGCTCCGGTGGTGCATGGTCTTTTTGTACCAATTAATTTCTTCATTCTTTTGTTGTTCCAAGGCACTGAGCACTGATTTCTGTGTTTGGATGGCATCGGTGGACTTGACTTTTGAAGCTTCTTCTGTGGCAGCTTTGAGAGAAAGATCTCTGGATTTGTCTAAGTCGATTTGAGCTATTCTTGCTTCCTCAATTTCTTGAGCAGAGAGGCCAAGTTCGGTGGTGATTGGTTGAGAAGCAGGCTTGAGTTTGAGAGTTTCAGCGTCCTTCGGTCGAGCCCCATATTTTGTCAGATCCTTTTTCTTCTTTGCTTCTCTGGCCAATTCTTCGGCCGAAAGAATTCTTTTCCCTTTGTCTTCGGAAGCATTGCTGGACTGCTCCCCCTCAACTGATGCATTAAGGTCAAGAGCTTCGGTGGAGCCAGTATTGGTCGGTGAGAGTGAGACATGTTTCGGTGGAGAAGAGGGTTTCGGTGGAGAGAAAGGTTTCGGTGACGAGGATGGTTTCGGTGGTGAGGATGGTTTCGGTGGTGAGGATGGTTTCGGTGGTGAGGATGGTTTCGGTGGTGAGGATGGTTTCGGTGGTGAGGATGGTTTCGGTGGAGAGGGTTTCGGTGGAGGCTGGTTACTGGAAAGTTTCTTTATGGATGGAAGTTTCGGTGGAGCCGTGGTTTTCTCCCCCTCAGGAACAGCCGGCAACCTGAAACCTAACTCATAGAAGGCCTTATCAAACTTGGAGTGTAGGAAGGCCAGACTCGTTTCGGTGGTATGGGGAACCAAGGCAAAATCACCGAGATCCATTTCCCACTGGGAACGTTCAGGACTGGGTGAGTCGGTGGAAGGTTTGGAGAGGGACTCCACTGTGGTAGAAAGGGCAGATAATTTTTCTTGAATGGGCCGTAGGGCTTCGGTGATGGCATCAAGAAGAAGATGCGGTAGCTGAGACTCGAGGGTGGAGATGCGGGAATTGGCTTGGGAGATTAGGGTGATGGTGGATTTAAGAAAGGTAGAGGTGCGGTCAATGTGCGGGGAAGTGTGGCCACCGATTTCGGGAAACTGGAAGAGTAGTCGGTGGGGGTCAGGCTCGGGAATGGGAATACGGAGGTAAGGCACCAAGTCGTCGGTTTGTAGCATTCGGGGGGGAGTAGGAGATCGGGGGGGTGATTGTTGCGAGGACGAGGGAGACTCGGTGTGATGTTCTTCGGTGGACGGGATGGTTTGGGGAGAACCAGTGTCCGCTAAAAGAAAATCAAAGAAATCAAAGGGTGCAATTGGGGGGGAACCCTTAGAGGGTTGTGCAATGTCTTCGATCGAAAACTGATCGGGTGTAAAGCTGTGTAGTGTGAAGTCAGAACCCTCGAGCGGAGAGATCTCGAGGTCATCCCCACCACCCAAGGAGTCGAGTGGGGAGGTATGTGGGGGGTTCTCCTGAAATGTAACTGAGGCCTTTCGAGAGGCAACAGAGGAGACGGTGGGGTGTGTAGCGGGTACCCTTGGCCCGGAGGGATGAAGTTCAACAACCGGCGATTTTGGAGAATCGACGGTTGGATGAGTCGGTTGGGCCGATGGTTTCCGAGACCTCTTTGGAAGAGATCCCGAAGGGGAGGGTGAGTGCCTCCGCTTGTGAGAAGGGGTGTGAACCGGGGAAGTCTCCGAGGGATCTCTCGGTGACGTGGTTCGAGAAGCGGGAGCGGAGGTGCCGGTGGCCTTTTGTCGTTTCTTTTGAGTGCCACCCGACGTCACTCGGGACCGGGGAGAAGGGACCACAATATTTGGAGTGACCTCGGGAATTTCCAGGTGGCGAAACCCGGGAATTTCCGCGTCACCCCAACGAAGTTCGGGAGATAGAGCGAAGGAAATCATACCTGGGCGTAATGGGCGATCGGTGGCGAGCGGCTTGACGTTGAGGGTTTTGGTGCCCACAACGGGAGATGACCATTCATACGAGAACCGGGGCGAGGAAGAGCGGCGATCGGTTTCCAAAGCTTTGGAAAGCTTGTGTTGTAAGATCATGGAGATGAAGCGGGGAAAAGCAACGTAACACTTCTTGGGAGTTTTGATGACCTCGACAAGCTCTGAGAAGAAATATTGGGCGAAGTCAACTTTTCTTTGGAAGATGAGGGCATGAGCGAGTTTGTTGACGTGTGAGGGCGATTGGTCATGCCCACTTGTTTTGCGTGAGAGGCAATGGATAACGTGAGCGAAGAAGAAATTCCAAATGCCTCCCATTTTGCTGCGAAGAAGAGTACCGGGGCCTTTGGAGCTTTTGGAGGAGTCGTCGAGCACATAACCGGTGGTAAGAACAATGTCTTCATGGATGGTATCCAAATACATGTCTTCATAGTCGGGAAAGGCATCGATCTTGAGAGCTAGACGAACATCATCGACCCCAAAAGTGAGGTCGTGATCACCTTCGGCATTGGTGAAGATGGAGGCGTGAATGGCCTCATTGGAGGGATCGTACACGGAGGATAGCCAGAATTGACTAATGAGCATTTTGCTCATCCTGGGGTTGCATGAGAAGGCATGAAGAAGAGGAGAGCGAGACAGAAATTTAGCGATAGTAGAGAACTCGGGATGAGCGGGATCGGATTCAAGGCGGGCAACGTGATTGCATTGGTTGAAGCGGAGGTCTTCAAAACGTGTAGGAATTTGATATCGAGAGGATGCCATGAGAGAGATATGTTTGAAAGAGAAGAGAGATTTGCAGGTTTGAATCGTGAGAAAGGAGTGGGGAGGAAGTGAAGGGAGGTATGTATATATAGGGAAATGATAGGGCATTGTGATGATGATTTTGTATGGGGAGAGGGGACATGCGGCTCATGAGGTGAAAGGGTTATTGGGAATCGGGACACGGAGCGGCGGATAGGCGAAGGGTCTGACGCAAGAGCAATTGAGTGGTCACAAGTGGGCTTTGGGAACCGTGTGAATCGGTGTAGACTCGGTGGAGCTTCGGTGGAGGAATCGGTGTTCGCTCGGTGGACGATCGGTGGGACTTCGGTGGGACTTCGGTGGAACTTCGGTGGAAGAAAGGTTTCACCGATTTGGATAGTACCACCGAAATGGGGCTTCGGTGATAGAAAGGTTCACCGAATTTGGATAGTACCACCGAAATGAGATGATCACCGATTTGAGATTTCGGTGGTGGACAGTGTTCACCGATTTGAGATGACCACCGATTTGAGACTTCGGTGGTGAACAGATTTCACCGATTTGGGAAATTTTCACCGAAACGTGCTTCGGTGGTAGGCACGCTTCACCGATACTCGAGATTATTACCGAAATGGAAAAGAGATAGAAAAGATTCGACACATAGGTTGTCCACCGATGAGAGATCGGTGGAGAGAGAGAAGTAGATACGAAGGTGTCCACCGATGTGAGATCGGTGGAGCATGAACACATATTTATTCTTGGAAATTGCACATCCCAAGTTCACTGATGAGAAAGTTGAACCTGGTTTCATCAAGAGGTTTGGTGAAAATATCGGCAAGCTGCAAATCGGTGGGAATGAAGTGTAGTTCAATGTCACCTTTGGAAATGTGATCTCTTATGAAGTGATACCTGATATCGATGTGTTTAGATCTAGAATGAAGAACAGGATTATTTGCTATAGCTATAGCACTGGAATTATCACACAGAATTGGGACTTTAGAAAAGAATTGATTATAGTCCCTTAGTTGGTTTCTCATCCATAGAATCTGAGCACAGCAGCTCCCGGCAGCTACATATTCAGCCTCAGCAGTAGAGGTGGATACAGAGTTTTGTTTCTTGCTGGACCAACTTACTAATTTTCCCCCAAGGAGCTGACAGCTTCCTGTAGTACTCTTTCTATCAATCTGGGAACCTGCAAAGTCTGAATCTGAATAGCCAATTAGTTCAAAACTTGAGTCTTTGGGATACCAAAGACCCAAGTGCAGTGTGCCCTTAAGATACCGAAAAATTCGTTTTACAGCCTTTAAATGTGATACTTTAGGATTGGCCTGATAACGAGCACATAGACAGGTAGCAAACATAATATCCGGTCTGCTAGCAGTTAGGTAAAGAAGAGAGCCTATCATACCTCGGTAAAGAGTAACATCCACAGATTCACCTTTTAGATCGGCACACAATTTCAAGGGAGGTGCCATGGGAGTTTTCATAGGAGAGCTGTCTAGAAAGTTAAATTTCTTCAGAAGGTCCCGAATATATTTGCTTTGATTTATAAAAATTCCTTCTGAAGATTGTTTGACTTGAAGGCCCAAGAAAAATGTAAGCTCTCCCATCATGCTCATCTCATATTCACTCATCATGAGAGAGGCAAACTCATCACATAGGCATTCATCAGTGGCACCAAAGATGATGTCATCAACATAGATTTGAACAAGAATTATATTACCTGAGGTTTCTTTGATGAAGAGAGTATTGTCAATTTTACCTCTGGAATATCCATGCTTGAGAAGAAAGTTGGCAAGAGTGTCATACCAAGCACGTGGAGCTTGCTTGAGACCATACAAAGCTTTGTCAAGTCTGTACACAAAGTTTGGATGAGCTGGGTCTTCAAAGCCAGGAGGTTGTTTCACGTAGACTTCTTCTGCAAGTTCCCCATTGAGAAAGGCACTTTTAACATCCATTTGAAAAACCCTAAAATTTCGGTAGGCAGCATGAGCCAGAAAGATCCTTATAGCTTCAAGTCTTGCAACAGGGGCAAATGTTTCATCATAGTCAATGCCTTCTTCCTGTCTGTATCCTTGAGCTACCAATCGGGCCTTGTTCCTGATCACAGTACCATCTTCATCCATTTTGTTCCTGAATACCCACTTGGTTCCAATGATTGTCTTGTTTCTGGGTTTGGGAACCAATCTCCAAACTTTATTTCTCTGGAACTGAGAAAGTTCTTCTTGCATGGCAGTGATCCAACAAGGATCTGATAGAGCTTCATCTACTTTCTTGGGTTCAGAGAGAGAGAGGAAATTCACATAGAGACAGATATTTCCAACTCCTCTGCGGGTTTGGACACCTGCTCGTTGATCACCAATAATTTGATCTATGGGGTGATCTTTGGTCCATTTTAGAGCAGGGGGTAAAGGTGATGGGGTATGAGGAGTAGAGTGAAATGGAGTAGTAGGATCAGAGGTTTGGTGTAAAATGGGATTTTCGGTAGTGGAACCCATGAGATTTTCGGTGGGATTAGGGATGGAAGAAGGGCTTTGGTGTAGATTTTCGGTGGAAATAGGGAAATTGGTGTGAGAGATGGGTTGATCAATTTCGGTGGGAGAGAGTGATCCAGCTGGGTTTTTTGAGATGGAAGGATTTGAGGGAATAGAGGAGATATCGGTGGAAGTGACTAAGGGAGTATCACCAATACATGATGAAATCCATCTGTGTAAATCATCCTCATCACTTGAAAGTGAGGAACATCTGAGATCATCAAACTTGACATGGATGGACTCATCAATGCTTTTTCTTCTGAGATTGTACACCCTATAAGCTTTGGAGGATAAGGAGTATCCAACAAATATTCCCTCATCTGCCTTGGGATCAAACTTCCCAAGATTTTCACGATCATTAAGAATAAAGCAGATACACCCAAAGACATGAAGAAAGCCAATATTTGGTTTTCTACCATGAAAAACTTCATACGGGGTTTTATCATGTCTTTTGGATATTACTGACCTGTTTTGAGTGAAGCAGGCAGTATTCACAGCTTCGGCCCAAAAATAGGTGGGAAGATTTGATTCGCTCAGCATGGATCTAGCGGCCTCACACAGTGTTCTGTTTTTCCTTTCCACCACTCCATTTTGCTGAGGAGTACGAACAGCGGAGAAGTTCTGAGAGATCCCTTTCTCGGTGAAGAAGTCTTCAAGAGCACTATTTCTGAATTCAGTGCCATTGTCACTTCTTACCGAGCGGACAAGCTGGCCATTGAGAACTTCATTTTTCTTGACAAAGTTGATGATTTCTTCAGTAGCATCACTTTTGTACCTGAGAAAGAACACCCAAGTATATCTGGTAAATTCATCAACAATAACAAGAATATACCTTTTGCCTCCAAGACTTGGAG
Organism: Saussurea involucrata; assembly: GCA_033807775.1. NCBI lineage: Eukaryota > Viridiplantae > Streptophyta > Magnoliopsida > Asterales > Asteraceae > Saussurea > Saussurea involucrata. Next base: position 9,534,149 of record CM066315.1, on the reverse strand, counting down.
TGCTGACTGGTCCACATAGATCCATGTGCAGCAATTGAAGAGGAAGAGTGATGGAAGACCATTGCTTCGTCTTGAAGGATGTTTTGGTGAGCTTTCCCTTTTCACATGCATCACACAGCTTCTCTTTGACAAAGTTCAACTTTGGCATGCCCGTCACCAGCTCTTTGTTGGAAATTTTATGCAAGGTCTTGAAGTTTAGATGAGAAAGACGTTTGTGCCACAACCAGTTTCTTTTGGATGCATCATTTGACACAAAGCAGACATTTGAAGAAGAATTGGATTGCCCCATATCTATGACGTAGACATTTTCCATCCGTCTTCCCGATAATACCACATTGAAATGTTTGTCTACCACAGAGCAGACACAAAGTTCAAAGATAACTTTGTATCCAAGATCACACAGTTGGCTAATGCTGAGAAGGTTATGCATGAGGCCGTCCACAAAAGCCACTTTGTTGAAGGTTACAGATCCGTTAGAGAGGGTCCCGTATCCTTTGGTGTAAGCCTTAGAATTATCACCAAAGGTTACAGATGGACCTTTTCCCGGCACATAGTTGATGAGAAGAGACTTGTTTCCCGTCATATGGCGTGAGCACCCGCTGTCTAAATACCAAATTTGATGGTGCTCAAAAGCCTGCATGCAAACACATATTAGTTCTTTGGTACCCATTTTGTAATGGGTCCTTTGGGGTTAGAAGAGCTTGATTCCTTAAGCTTGGATCTATCAATCCTATCCTTGGGACAGTCCTTAGCCATATGAAAAGTGTCACCACAGTTATAGCATTTTCTATAGATAAAAACCTTTTTAGCATTTTTCATGTTTTGGCTTTTATCATTTGTTCTTATGACCTTGTTAGAGAAGAACAGAGCAGGGGGCTTGGACCCAAGGATTCCTTTGGATAAATCTTTGGGAGTTGATTTTCTCAAAAGCACAGATCTAGGTACATAGGTGTTGTAAGAGGGAATGTTTGGGGTAGAACTTTTGGGATGAGAGCTTGCCATGCAGTTGACTATCGATTTTCCTTTGTCAGCACAGGAAATCCTTTTTGAGTGAACAGGAGTTTCTCTTTTGGGGATCTTTGAGGGCTTAGGTTCGATGTAGGTGTCTATGTGAATAGATTTCAACACTTCATGAAGAGGGATTGGAGGGTCATAGATTGTGGGATCGGTGGGCACAAAGGAGATGAGATCGGTGGGTTTAGATCTTTTGGAAGGATTAGCTTTTGCCGAGTTTGAGGAGGAGGCTTCATCCATGACTGAAAATTTGAGCTGATCATGGATGGGTTTGGAAACGTCGTTTGAATCTTGCTTCTCAATAATTTGCAATGAGGAGTCTTTGGCCTTTAAGGATATCCCATATTTTAAGGCTTCACACAGATCTAACGAGTTCAAAGAGATGGAATCACAAGAGCTGGAATCAGAGAGATCATCACAAGCATTGGTGGGGGGAACAAGAGCAAAAATGGACTCACAAACATCAGTTTTTCCAAATCCTAGACCGAACTTGTTTGTACTACAGATTTGACTTTGAAAGATTTGTTCAAGATTTTTGGAAGAGTTTGACCATTTTTTAATGACTTCTTGTTCCCTTTTTAGTTTCTTAAAGAGAGAGTTCTTTTCTTTTGAGATCAGATGATTTATTGTTTTCAAGTCCTCAAGCTCAATTTTTATTTCCTCAAACCTTTTAAGCTTAGACATGCAAATTTCAAGTTCAGCTTTGAGCTCTTTCACTTGAACAGATTTTCTATTCTTACTGTCTTTAACAGAATAAAAATCTTGAGTTAAAGATTCATAAGCATTGATCTTTTCAATATCAGACATATTATTGAAGGGATGTACCTGAGCGTAGGCTGTGGAGCACCCAGTTGCCACTAGAGCCATAGGTGAAGTGGCACTTTCGGAAACTTCCATTTCTTCTGAGATGGCCACGAAGCATCTATTCTGAGAATCACTGTCGGAGGTGTCTTCGTCGTCCCAATCGTGGGTTTCTGCCATGAGACCCTTCCCTTTTCTCTCTAGACCCTCACTCCTTTCCTTCTCTTTCTTGTACTTGGCCTTGTATTTCTCGGCACGCTCCTGATGATTTACGAAGGATGGTGGGGACTCCTTTTTGGGAAAGGTTGATTTGAAAGGCATGTGTTTGGATTTTTCCCTTTTTGAAGAGGGATTGTCAGAAGAAGTAAATTTGGACTTGGAGATACGCTTGCTTCTACACTCAGATGCAAAATGTCCTTTCTTGCCACAGTTGTAGCATTCCTCATTGGACTTGTCAGAAGAAGTTTTGAAAGATGAAGTTTTTCTAAGACTTCGAGATTTGTTGAAGGGACGAAACTTGTGTTTAGAACCGGCCATCATTGCCATCTCATCCGACAACTGTTCAACCATGATATCCTCACCTTCATCATCAGCATCACTAAGATATGCTTCCGTTTGGTGGGTTACATTTGTTTGGCTGTCATTGTCAGAGTCAGATGAAGGATAGGTGATTCTAGGAAGATTTTGAGAATTCTTGGAACTTTCACTAACAAGAGCTATAGAGGAGCTCTTTATTTCCTTGATGAAAGATTTCCGTTGAAGCTTGGTTTGCTCAAAGTTGAAAAGAGTACCATATAGTACGGTTAAGGGCATGAACTCAAGGTCCTTGGTAGTTTTGATGCAAGTACATATATTTTCCCAAAAATCTGGGAGACAATCCATGAACTTGCACAAGACTCTCTCATTATCATAGACTCTGCCCAACAACTTAAGATCATTTAAAAGAGAGTTGAAGCGGTTATAGAAACTAGGAAGAGATTCTCCTTTTTCAAAAGAAAATAGTTCATACTTTCTGATAAGACCAATCTTTTTGCATTTCTTGACTTCCTCTGTACCTTCGTACAGAACACATAGAGTGGTCCACATTTCTTTGGCAGTTTCAAAGTTCACCAAAGAGTGGTAGACCTCATCAGGAAGAGAGAGAGCAATAATAGCTCTTACCTTGGAGTCAAGAGTAACTAAACGTTTCTCCTCATCAGTATACTTTTTAGGATTTTTGATAATATACCGACCAGTAGCACTGGATTTTTCCTCATCAGAATCACTTGAGATTTCCTTTTCAAAGGCCTCTTTGCCTGGCCTCTGCGTGTCATAGCGAGCCCAAACTCTGGGGATAATGGGTCCCTCGTTGAGAATGGTTGGATATCTAGTATCCACTCCTTCCATGAATAGCATCATGCGGCTTTTCCACAAAGAGAAGTTGTTGGGATTGAACTTAGGAGGTTTTGAAATAGAGCCGTTTTCAGAGAAGTTATTTTGAAAAGAGTTTTCAACAGTAGAAGAAGAAGAGGCAGCCATCGCAGATCAAGTTTATGGAATTAAACTTTCTGCTCTGATACCACTTGTTAGTCCCAGATGGCTTAACAAGTATTGTAGAAGGGGGGGTTGAATACAATACACAAAAGTTTCACAATTTTAATTCTTATATTTGAAAAACTTTCAAAAGAATTACACACAGAAAACTTAAGATTGTTGCGGAAAAGAACAGATAAACTATTCTAACAATCTTACACAAAGTATACAACAAAACAACTAAGAACACTAAGAGCAAAGCTATTGAGTTTTAAGGCTTAAAAGAAGGTTTCTTGCACTGAGAGAATTTCTTGAAAGCGTGAGAATTGCATGAAGAGCACTTCTCCTTTTATAGTGCCAAGGAGTGCCCAAGCATTAAATGCTTGGGACACTTGTCATCTTCACATATGCTGATAATGTTGACTTCAGGAGAACTGTGAAGTCCTTGTCACTTTTCACTAGGTGCAGACAGAGTAGCTTGAGCAGATAATAGGGACCTTAGCTGAAGGTGGATAAAAAGACAAACTGTCACTTTTCTCTGCTGGAGGATATTGTCCCATAATAAATGATCTTCTGTCTTGAGCCTTTAGCACCGAAGTGGTTTCCACCGAGATTTGACAAGTCTTCGGTGGAAAGAAGTCTGGTCCACCGAAGTTGCAAGCAGGATTCGGTGGTAACTAGTCCACCGAAATTGCGAGCATGTTTCGGTGGTGAGAGGACCACCGAAATTACGAGCATGTTTCGGTGGTGAGAGGACCACCGAAATTACAAGTATATTTCGGTGGTGAGAGGACCACCGAAGTTACATGTATATTTCGGTGGTGAGAGGGCCACCGAAGTTACAGGAATATTTCGGTGGTGAGAGGGCCACCGAAAGGGTCATCGGTGGGAGAAGGCCACCGAAGATGTCCTATAACTTCGGTGGAGAGAAGGCCACCGAAATGTCAAGGGATTTCGGTGGTGATGACTTGTTTGAAAGTTGCCGAGAGTCTTCTATTTTCCACAAGTAGAGAGTCTTCAAGCTTGGTTTCGGTTGATCTTCGACTTCACCGAACATTTGCTATCTTGTACAAGTCATTCAAAGAACTGAACTAAAATATTCTAAGTAGGAGTTTTAGGGAAAACATCGGTGAGTCAATTTCAAATCCTTGGTGACCCAACACTAAGTTTGATAGAAATTCATCCTCTTCTCTCTCCAAACACTCTCCTTTGGATAAATCTAATGAGGAATGTTTTAACTGTGGTAAAAAGGGTCATTTTGCTTCTGAGTGTAAGAGTAAACAGTTTGAAAGACCCAGAACTGCTTCCTCAGGCCGATTTTCCTCAAAATCGGAAAGATCCAAATATGATTCCCAAAAGTTCAGCCAACACCTCTCTTCTGCAAATTATGACCGGGCTGAAAGATACAAGGAAAAATACAAGAGAGAAAAGGAAAGAAATGAAAGACTTATCAGAAGAGGAAAGGGTCTGCCTGCTAAATCTTATGATTTGGCAGATGAACCCACATCTGAAAGCGAATGACTCCTCAACTGCTCTTGTATCAGCTAAGTGCTTCTTCTACTCTTCACAGGTACATACTATGTGTTTTATCTATCTTTTATGAATTCTCTTATTTCAAACTCTTTTGCTATGTGTCCATAATTTCTGCCATCACATCTGAAAACATAAATTTTGGAAATTTTATTTGGCTAGTCTCTGGGTGTTGTTTCTGTCTTAAAAGGAAATCCTCCAAAATTTTTCCAAAAATAACTTTATGACTTCTCATACAGATTTTCTTCTTAAATCTGTGAGTTTCAAAATGTCCAATTCAAAAGAAAGGATTTATGTACTCCCATTTTTTGAAATAAGAACTCTATGTGATGCACCCCCATTCTTTGTTATCTCTTCAAAATCTTTGAGCAAAAGTTAGGAAAAATGTCAAGTTTCTAAAAGGAACTCTCTTTATAGAAAATGCTATATCTGTGGTGACATTTCTCATTTTGTCTAAGACTGTGAAATAAAGAATTATTCTGAGTGATATAAATTCTTTTCATTCTTTTTCTAACCCAAAAGGACCCACCTCCAAATGGGTACCTAGGAAATAAATTCTTTGTGATTGCAGATTTTAAGCTGGACAGATGGTTCTATGTGAGAAAGTTGACAAAACCTTCAAGATCTCCTTGTTTTTGAAAAGCCTCCCAGTTCTCATCTTACTGCTCTACCCACTAAAGAATAGGCGTTGTTTAGGATGCATTGGTTTAGGGTATTGAAATTATTATTATGATTATTATATTATTATTATTATTATTATTAATATTATTATAAATATGTATATATATACATACTTTCGGTTTCACCGATGTGTATATATATATATATATATTAAAATAATAATAAATAATAATAATAATAATTTAATAAAACTAATTACTAATTTCTTCCACCAAAATACTTTCTTACCATGCAATCTCACGACCACCGAAAAGTACAAAATCTGGTATCACCTTTTCTTAAAACCACCAAAATTGAATTTCATCCACCGAAATTCAAATTTCATCCACAATTTTTTTTAAACCATTTCCCCATTCTTCACCGAATTCATTTTTCTCTTTCACCGAATCTTGTTCACCAAATTTCTTTTCCACCCTTCTACCCTTATTTTCTGCTGAGAAGAAACCCAACCAGCCCACACCGATTTTCTTTCCACCAAAAATCTCATTTAAACCCTTCTCACATCCATAAACTTTTCTTTCTTTTTGTGGCCACCTTTATTTATTCACCCTCCTCTTCTATTTTTTAAACCCATTTCTTTTCTAAACCTCACCACCGAAATTTTCCTTAACCACCAAACCAAAACCATATCCCACCATACTTTACTTCCCATCATATGTTTTGCCTCCTCGATCGGTGGTACCCCTCAAATTCGGTGGAACCCTTCAAATTCGGTGGTGAAACCCTTCTAAATTCGGTACAATCCTTCAAACTCCTCGGTGGAATCCTCACACCGATCCACCACCGAGTCTACACCGATCCACACCGATTCCACACCGAATCTCCACCGATCCACCACCTCAAATCCCTCCACCGATCCACCACCTCAAATCCCTCCACCGATCCACCACCTCAAATCCCTCCACCAATCCACCCACTACAAACTCTTCTACAGATGTCACCCCAAATCCTCAAACTCAATCTTTTTGGGTCATCAAATTGGAAGATGAAATTCCAATCTTTTCTTCACTTTGAAGATTTTCTCCATAATGTCTTAGAAGTTTTACTACTGATTTTCCACCGAAAATCCTACCGAAAATAGCCAATTTTCGGTGGACTCTCCTTCATTTTCGGTGGAAAAGCAAAAAAAAAAAAAAAAAAAAAAAAAACCTACCGATTTTCCACCGAAAATCCCACCGAAAATAGCATATTTTCGGTGGATTCTCCTCAACTTTCGGTGGAAAGGTAAAAAAAAAAAAAAAAAAAAAAAAAAAAAATTCTACCGATTTTCCACCGAAAATCCCACCGAAAATAGCCTATTTTCGGTGGATTTTGCTCAATTTTCGGTGGAAAGGTAAAAAAAAAAAAAAAAAAAACCTACCGATTTTCCACCGAAAATCCCACCGAAAATAGCCTATTTTCGGTGGATTCTCCTCAATTTTCGGTGGAAAGGTAAAAAAAAAAAAAAAAAAAAAAAATTCTACCGATTTTCCACCGAAAATCCCACCGAAAATAGCCTATTTTCGGTGGATTTTGCTCAATTTTCGGTGGAAAGGTAAAAAAAAAAAAAAAAAAAACTGGTCTTGGTTCTGGCCGATCTTTTCATTTTCTCTTGGTGTTTTTCCTACGTCGGCCGCTGAGGGGGAGAATTCATCTGAGGGGGAGCAACATAAACCCTCAGTACTCATATACAGCGACCAACTTGAAAAAATGAGGAAATCGACGGACCGGTCAAGGGGGAGCACTTCAGTCCGGGCGGATCTAACTGAGGGGGAGAAACACAAAGACCGTCTGATCTAACTGAGGGGGAGCAAAACAAAGACAAAGGATGCTGATGCTAAACATGAAAAGATGCCAAGATGCAACAGTTGGGCAGAAGTATCCTAAGGCTGCTGATCAAAATGAAGAATCCTCAAGCCAGACACAAGTTTCAACTCGCCCCTCCAAAGATGCAAGTAATATTCATTCTGTTTATACTGTTTATACTTCTTTCCTTTTCCTTTCGATTATTTGTACAGCTATACTTTTTTATTTTTTTTCTTATATGTAAATATCATATATACATACACACAAAAAAAAAAAAAAAAAAAATGGACTGTGTGAAAAAGAACCCAAAAGAGTAAAGAAGGGTCAACTTGCATTATTCACTGTCTTACTCATGTTTTTCTAAGTATGGATGTCATCATCAAATAGGGGGAGATTGTTGGGTCATCAAGATTTGAAGATGACCTCATGATCTCCTTTTATACTTTGAAAAACATTTTATACTTAGAGAAATTTTGGATGCATGGTTCTTTGTAATGGCTTGTACAAGATATCAAATGTTTGGTGAAGTCAAAGATCAACCAAAGTCAAGATTAAAGATTCTCTCATTGTGGAAGTGAAAGATCTTTTCTCAAACATACAAGTCATTGTTCACCGAAATTGTTCTCACAATTTCGGTGGTATTTCCACCGAAACTTCTCTCTATTTCGGCCTAGTCTCAAAGAAGCTTTTCCCAAAGATGATGTCATATATCTCAAAGATGATGTCACATATCTCAAAGATGTGTCACATATCCCAAATGACATTTCGGTGGGACCTCAAAGAAGCTTCAAAGATGTTTTCTCCAAAGATGTGTCACATATCTCAAGTTTCCATCGGTGGTGCTTTTCTTGAAAGAAAATCTGAGAAGCAAAAGGAGACAAAAGTGAGAGACATAATAAGACAAAATGAGAAGCAAATTCATTTTGTCTTGGAAGAAATCTTACAACCTTTCTTCGGTGGTGCATTTGTTGAAAGAGATTTTGAGAAGCAAAAGAAGACAAAACTGAGAGACATAAGAAGACAAATTGAGAAGATATTTTCTACATGGATAAAGTGACCTTCTGTCTTATTATCCATTTTCAGCTAAGGTCCCTGTTATCTGCTCAAGCTACTCTGTCTGCACCTAGTAAAAGGTGACAAGGACTTCACAACTTTCCAGAAGTCAACATCCTCAGCAAGTGTGAAGATGACAAGTGTCTCAAGCATTCAATGCTTGCACACTCCTTGTCACTATAAAAGGAAGAGCTCTCCATACTGAAATACACATATCTTGAGAGACTTTGAAGATTACCGTGAGCTCTTGATATTCTACGCAAACTGGAAGAATTCTCTAAGTGCAAGAATTTCCAGTTTGCTTGAAAAACTTTATAGCTTTGTTCTAAGTGTTCTTAGTTATTTTGTTGTATACTTTGTGTAAGATTGTTAGAATAGTTTATCTGTTCTTTTCCGCAACAGTCTTAAGTTTTCTATGTGTAATTCTTGTTGAAAGATTTTCAATAAAAGAATTAAAATTGTGAAAATTTTGAGTATTGTATTCAACCCCCCCCCCCCCCCCCCCTTCTACAATACTTGTTATAGCCATCTGGGACTAACAAAAGGATTAGTTATAACTACTTAATTGATGATAGTTCATAGTTGGATGTATAATATCATTGAGAGCAATGTTCTAGAAAACTCGTCGCCAGTCGTCATGACACCAAGGCCTGTGTCTCACGTCACGTTAATCCCGTAGCACGCCATGGCTTAGGGCATATCCAATAGTGGGGTTTAGGAGCCTCCACATCATCATAAAAACCACTTTACATTTTCTAACATCATTGGGGAGAAGCGGTCGTCTCCACGTGGAGGTGGAGAGGGTTGTGCAGAGGAACCGCTGCCTCCTTCATTTCTTGCATAAAATAATAATAAATAAATAGTAAAATTTAAATTAAAGTGTTTTTAATATATTATAGCCATAACATAAGTTAGTTTAGTTGTTAATATATTTATAAACTTTTAAACACATAATCTTTTTTTTAATGATATTTTAAATTTTAATTATCTTTTAATTGTAATTTGTAGAATGTAAATTTGATGCTTTTTATGAATATAGCTTTTATTTATGTTATAAGTAAATTTTAACTATTATGATTTTTAATTATTGTTTTTTAATTACAATAAGTCATTCTTAATAATTATATTTTTTATTATATAAATTGTGGACCGGTTCATGATTGGGAGAAAATGGTTTATAAAATCTGTAGGAAAGAGAAAACTGATGTGGCAGAGAGAGAAAATTGATGTGTCAAAGTCATGAACCTCTAAAGAGGTTCATGATTGCGGATGCTCTTATTGTGCAGTTTTCGTAATCCGATATTTGATTTTTCATTTACGTTTTTAATATCTTATTTGCAAAAAATTTAATATATAACCTAATATAACTTGCTTACTACTATTGATTTATTGAGTAACACTATAAAACACATGTTTTTTTATATATAATATTATATATAAATTAAATTTTTGATATCATAAGTCACGCTTTGAAAACGCTATTTACCGAAGCTTCTAAGACTTTAGGCTTAATCTCATCGATACGCGACATCTTACGCCATTTATAACATTGGTTGGAGTATGATTGATTGATGTAATTTATAATGTGAGCAAAAGGGAATTAAATTGTTTGAGTGGAGGAAGAATATTAATAATTATTATAATGATAATATAATTGGAATGGCATATATGTACACGATGGTAAAATAAGAGGGAAGAAGAGTTTAATGCGAAAAAATAAAAGAAAAAGGTATGACAAAGACAGACCACGTCAGCGCACCGGTTCTCTTCCCCCCATCTGCTACGTGTCACCCCCACACATCCAAACCTATCCATACTCCTATCCCCATCCGTTTTCCCCATTCTTTCTTTCTTTCTTTATTAATATTAATTAGGGAAATTAATTAAAATACCCAAAGTTTGACCAACTGTTACCAAAAAACCCAAAAAAAAATTCATTTTGCAAAAATACCCAAAATACCCGCGATGGATCCCGCGATCGCGGGCTAGGGCTGACGTGGCACGTATTTTGTCCCCAAATGCCCCACGAAGCCCCTCAACTTTGGTCGCGGTGCACTTTTGGTCCCTGCCCGCGTCCCTGCCCGCGATGGACCAAAATTTACACTTTTGGTCCCTGAAAATTTACACTTTTGGTCCCTGTACTTAGACGAATCTTGCATGCTTTTACTGTTTTTTTCCACAATTATTGTACTTTGAAGACCGATTTGTGGTTGAAATTCATTTGCATGTTTGAGATTTCATCCATAAATATCAGTAGTATGCAATTCACAATTCACACTTCCTCTTGCTTTCTTTCTTGATTTCTCTCTTGCTTTCTTTCTTTGAATTGATTTCTCTCTTGATTTCTCTTCTCTCATTTCATCCACAAATGGCATCGTCATCAAACCCTAAGTCTACTCCTGAAAAAATGCCACCTCAAATCGAGGTCGCCATAGCAAAAAAGGAAAAGGAGATAGATGAACTAACAGAAGAGTGGAAAAAAATTATGGACAGGAAGGCAGTCCATTTGAGAAAGATCGAAGAGGAAGACAGGGAGATCAAAAGGATGAAAGGGGATATAAAATCTCGGGAGGCTCGTGTTCGTCGAGAACAAGAAGCAATTCACCATATTCTGCAAGACTTCGCAATTATTCAAGCGAAGGTAAACGAGAAGCAAGCTTGGATTGATGAAACTAAATCAATTTTTAAGTAGGTGGTGGTTATATTTTTTTTTGTTTTGTATTTTTTTTACTGTGTTGTTATTTGTATTTTTTTTACTGTGTTGTTGTTTTGTATTTTTTGTTGTTGTTAATTTCTCTGAAAAGTAGTTTTTAAGCCGCTGAACCACGGTTAGGTTGGATACATCATGCAAGGTCAAGTCAGAGGTTACCTCATTCGTGGGCCTACTCCTCTTGTAGAATATATGACAACCCTCAACTCATTTGCTAAAGTGTGTGCGGGTTGTGGTACACAATGGCCATACGTGGTTGCAAAAGCAGAAGCCGTTGAAGAAGGGTCAGAAAGATTGAAGATGAAGAGCTTGTTGGATGGAATACAAACTAGCTGTGTTATCAATGTTCATTTAGAAGCATATGTATGTGTGTGTATATATATAATATGAAATGGGGTTTTGACAAGTTGGTATCACTGGACTCATTTAAGAATTGTGAAAATGGGTATTTGACGAATGATGATTCATGTGTGTTTGGAGCTGAAGTGTTTTAAACACACATGAATCATCATTCGCCAAATACCCATTTTCACAATTCTTAAATGAGTCAAGTGATACCAACTTGTCAAAACCCCATTTATAAACAATTCTACCTTCTCCTATTGCCATTCACGATATCTATAAACACATTCAAATAATAATAATTTAAAACGATTTAATGAATTAGTTAATATATGATTATTATGTTAATGCGATAGGAGTGTAAAACAAAATTGAAAAAAAATATGAGATGTACCATAAATTAAATAATTAACTATAATGGTGTAATTTGTTAAAATTAAAACGTATATAATATGAATATATAAACAGACATGTGTACTCAGAGTTAACATTCACTGCCATGGATGCAAGAACAAGGTCAAGAAAATACTAAGAAAAATTGAAGGTCTCCTATTTTCTTTATGTGTGTAAATATATAATACGAATATATATATATATATATATATATATATATATATATATATATCATTTACAAACTAGCTGTGTTATCAATGTTCATTTAGAAGCATATGTATGTGTGTATATATATCATTTACAAATCAGTGTTTAGATCAACAGTATCATAAGGGTTTGTTCCATATGGTTCAAGCTGTGACGGGCCCGGGGTGTGACTGACAGAATGTCTCCTTGGCACGGTTGAAGGGACGGGATTTGGACACTCTCCACGAGTGTGTCCTACGCATTGGCACCGAGTACATCTTCGTTGTATCGAACTTTCACCACGTGATGGACGTCAGTCGTTCTTTCTCGGTCTCCCGGCCCTGTTCTTATCCATTAAAGGTGGATAGCATGGTGGAAGGGGGTCGGGTGGATACACCCATGCTGCAGGGGGTCCAGCTGGGTTTATTACCTCCACGTATTGTTGGTGCAAGTGTACCCAGCTTTAAATATTGTGATATATTTTTGGTACACATAAAATCACATCTCCATATTTATTTTGATGATTACAAAACACACCGCATTATTTGTTATCTAATATTTTATCTGAGTGTGCAGATATTTAAATGATCTCGATAAATTTTTTATCTGAAGAATCCAAGTCTGAAGAGTTTCGTCATTTTATTTTAAAATGATAAACACCCTAAAATATTTTATCACTTGGATATTTCGTATCTATATAAATATATTTGAATCAAATATATATAATATATATATGTTTTTATATATAAATCACTGATATATATATATTAATATGCTGTCTACTACTGTTCATCTGTTGCAAAAGATTGTGATCAGCCGAAGTAACCTGCGTTGCCATGCTCTCATTGGACAAATCTTTAGGCGGTATACCGCCAAGGTTCACGCGGTATACCGCGTCACTATTCACCCGACAGTTCAACTGCATGGGAAGCTTCTTCTGTCAGACAACCTTTTTAGGCGGTATACCGCCGTGTGCAACGCGGTATACCGCGGGTACTTTGTAGCCGTTGATTTTTTGCAGGTTGACCTTCTCCTTGCAGTACACTTTTTCTGACGCAGGTATACCGCGATGGTTTGGCGGTATACCGCGAAATCCCTCAAGGCTGATGATCATCCAGTATAAATACAAGCATCCAGCTGCCTTCAATACTACACCAACTTCAGCAATAAATTCTCCCTCAGCATTTGATTATTATTCTGCTGCTTTCTTACTCACACTAAATCACTTAAACTGATAAAATTAATTTTTGAGCAAGAAATCTTGAGTTGATAGCAGATTAAAATCTCTCGATAAGTTGAATCAGCAACACAACTCAAGTGATCAAACTCTCTAAAAATATCCAAGTGATAAACCTTATTCAAGAGTGATTATTCATATTAAAATCTATACCCTCTTGTAAGTGTTTGAATTAGAGTGAGTGATCCACATTAATCTCTCAAAGAAGAGTGTTTCGCGTTTGTTGTATTAAGGTTTGTGTTTCTACCGTAAAGAACACGCTTCGTATTGGATCTCCGAGAAGTATTATTTTCTCGAGGTGGACTAGCCAACTTTGTGTTTGGTGAACCACTTTAAAAATACCGTTGTCAAGTATTCTCTTTCCCTTATCTATTTACATTTCCGCTGTGCATTTAAATTATATCTGTTTATATAATTGTTGTATATTTACTTGTTTATACTCTGCTTTATTTTTACTGTATTTATTTGTTCAAAGAATTTTTGAAAGAAAAAGATTTTAAATACAACCTTACCCCCCCCCCCCTTAGGTTGTCCAACATTTGGTATCAGAGCAGGTCTTTCAAAATATTCTGCATATTTTTCTCTTATTCTTCTAAATGGCTCAACAAACTAATATCGTGTTTTCAAAACCTCCTTTGATAGATACTGAAAAGTTTGGCATTTGGGCCGAGCTATTTGAATGTCACGTGCGTGGCAAAAATCAAAAGATTTGGAACATCATAGAAAAAGGGAATTTTAAACCCACCATTGTGAAAGATGATGTTTATATTGATAAACCTATAGATGACTGGACTACTTCTGATGAAGCTCATTTTTGTTTAAACTTTGAAGCTAAGAATATTTTATATGCTGCTTTAACATCTGACGAAATTGAAAGAGTATATACTTATAAAACTGCAAATCAAATATGGGAAAGTTTAAATAATACTCATCGTGGAAACACGGAGGTTAAATCTAGTAAAGTAAATATTTTAGTTCACGATTATGAACTATTCGAAATGAAACAAGATGAGTCAATTGACTCAATGTTTAAAAGATTTAACCTTATTGTGACTACTTTGAAAGGTTTGGATCGCACTTATCCTAACGAGGACTATATAAGGAAAATCCTACGAGCTCTTCCTTCGGAGTGGATGCAAAAGATAACATCCTTAGAAGACTCCCGTGACCTTTCCATAATGAAGATAGATGACTTGATCGGTAATCTTAAAGTGCATGAAATTGCACTTAAAAGAAACAAAGACCGGGAGCAAGTTAAAAAGAAATCAATCGCTCTCAATGTCTCAACACCAAAAGATGAGAAGAAAAAGGAGAAAGCTAGCTCCTCGAAAGATCCATCCGAAACTCTCGATGAAGTCGCCATGTTGGTAAGAAACTTTTCCAAATTTCTTAATAATAATAATAAATTTTCTAACAATGGCAGATTTCAAAGAAACGGTAACTACCGTCGTGGTGGTGAAAATCGAAGTCGTAAGTTCCATAAACGAGACGAAAAAGTTAAGAAAAATGGCGACTCGAGTGAAGACGATAAAGCTAAGCCAAAGAGAGGCTTTTGCTACTCATGTGGTGACAAAGACCACTACGCCAATGAATGTCCAAAAAAGAACAAATTCCAAAAGAAGAAGGAGAAAGCCTTCATTGGAGGCGCGTGGAGCGAGAGTGAAGAAGAAGATGACTATCAAGCCATTTGTCTTATGGCCGATAGCGACGACGAGGTAAAATCTTCTTACTCGGATTACGATAGTGATTATGAAAGTGATAGTGAAAATAATCTTGAAGAATTATATGAATCTTTTCATAAAATGGCCGCTCTTGCAAATCGTTACCAAGATGAGAATGCTATGTTAAAAGAAACTGTAAATGCATGTAAAAAGGAAATAAAAAATGTTAAACAAAAATCTGAAAATGATATAGATATAATTGCTAAATTAGAAACTAAATTAGGAGAAAAAGATTTTTGTAAATCTTGTGATGTTTTAAATAAAGAAATTGCATGCTTGAATAAAAAATCACATGAAAATATTATTTGTACAAAATGTGATATTCTTGATAATGAGATTACATGTTTAAAGGCTAAATGTGCTTCATATGAAAAAGATAACATGCTAGCTAAAGCCTTTGAAAGTAGCAATGAGAAAGTTCTTAACATGCTTAATATGCCTAACCGTATAAAATGTAGAAAAGGCATTGGTTCCAATACTTGTGTTGATAAATGTTCTTGTATACCCATCAAAAGATTTTATGAATCACCTAAAGTAAATACAAGAAATCAATATGTGCAAAAACCTCCGTATGTGCGTAAAATAAATAATGTAAATTATAATACGAGAAAACCGTATGCTCGCATGTACCATGATAAATATTCTAAACCTAATAATAATGCGAATGTAAATGCTTGTTTTTATGTGTATGATAAATATAATCGCAAAATCAAAATGGTAAATAAATGGATTCCAAAAGGAATGTTTAGTAATGATAATCCCGGTGGTATGCGTTTATGGTTTTAAATGTGTTATGTATATATGTTATATATATATATATAGTTTAAATATAATTTATTGTATATATTATATATAAGTAATATAATAGTATGTGTACCTTTATATTGTTTATATATATATGTACTGTTTATATATATATATGTACTGTTTATATATATATATGTACCTACGTACTATATATATATATTTTGTGTATTTAATATATTATATATATATGTTATTTGTACCTTTTTATACTATTCATATATATATATACATACGTACTGCACATATATATATATATTTTATTTAATTCTTTTAATTCTTATATATATATATATTATGTTTGTTTAATGTGTTATATATATATATATTAATTTGGTTTGATGTATTATATATTGTGTAATGTATTATATATATATATATTATGTTTGACTTTATATATATGCATGTTGGTTGACTTTTGAAACTAATTGTCAAGGACCCACGAGAAATGGGGACCATAAAAGTTACATCTTCATTATTGTAGATTGACCTTGATATGGACTGGATACTCGATAGTGGTTGCACACGTCACATGACCGGAAACAATAATCTCTTTTCATCATATAAGTCATGTGATGGTGGACAGGTAATTTTTGGAGGAAACTCCAAAGGAAATATAATTGGTAGAGGTACAGTCTCTTGCAATAATGTTCAATTTCTTAATGTGAATCATGTTGATAATTTACATTTTAATTTGTTAAGTGTTCGCCAATTGTGTAAAAATAATACAACTGTTGTCTTCGAAGAAGATTCTTGTAAAATCATAAAAAATGGCAAAGTTCTTTTAAATGGTTTTGTAAAAGGAAATTTATATATTTGTAAAACTGTTGTATCTGAAAATGTATGCTTATCTTCTATTAATGATGTTTCTACTTTATGGCATAGGCGTTTAGGTCACGCTAATCTAAGATTAATGCAAAACTTAAAAAATAAGGAGCTTGTGAGTGACCTGCCAAAATTAAAGTTTGATAATCATTTTTGTGATGCTTGTCGTGTCGGCAAACAACATCACGTTTCTCATAAATCAAAAAATGTTATTTCTACTCAAAGAGTTTTAGAACTTTTACATATGGATCTTTTTGGCCCGATGGCTATTCAAAGTTTTGGAGGAAATTTTTATACTTTGGTTATTGTGGATGACTATTCCCGTTATACTTGGACTTTATTTTTGAGACATAAAAATGAGGCTTTTGAAAAGTTTAAAATTTTGGGAAAACGAATTCAAAACCAACAAGGTTGTACGATTGTTTCCATACGTACGGACCATGGACGAGAATTCGATAATGATGTACAATTTGGTGCCTTTTGTGATAAACATGGTATAACTCATAACTTTTCGGCTCCTCGAACTCCTCAATCTAACGGGGTTGTTGAAAGGAAAAATCGAACGTTGCAAGAAATGAGTAGAACTATGCTAAACGAACATCAAGTTCCCCAAAAGTTTTGGTGTGATGCCGTTGCTACCGCGACCTATGTGCTTAACCGTGTCCTAATTAGAGGTATCCTAAATAAGACACCCTATGAACTTTACCGAGGTAGAAAACCTTCCCTAGCTCACCTAAAAGTTTTTGGTTGTAAATGTTTCATTTTAAACACCAAATCCTACCTAACCAAATTTGACCCCAAAGCCTATGAGGGAGTTTTCCTAGGTTACTCTTGGAATAGCAAAGCCTATAGAATCCTAAATAAGGAGACCATGGTAGTAGAAGAATCCCTTAATGTTAGTTTTGACGAAAGTCCTCCCAAACCGAGTGCACCCTTAGCAAATGATAATATCCGTGAAGGAGATGTCTTAGCCCAACAACTTAGTACCTTGGATTTAGGTACCCAACCTTCCACAAATAATATTGAATCTAGTGATGCCCCTCCGTGCTTTATTCCACAAGGTATAGATGATCCTAACCTTAGAACCGCTCGAGGCCATCCCGTAGATCAAATTATAGGTGACCTAAACCAAAGGACAACTAGATCACAAATCCTTACCCATTGTGCTTTCCATGCCTTTATCTCAACCATAGAACCTAAAACCATAGATGAAGCTTTAGGTGATGAGGATTGGATTTTGGCCATGCAAGATGAGTTAAACCAATTTACTAGGAATGATGTGTGGGACTTAGTACCTTGCCCTAGTAGTCAAACCATTATTGGCACAAGATGGGTCTTCCGAAACAAGGTAGACGAGAACGGTGGAGTCACACGAAACAAGGCACGTTTAGTTGCCAAGGGGTACAGTCAACAAGAAGGTATAGATTATGACGAAACCTTTGCACCGGTTGCAAGGTTGGAGTCTATTCGAATGCTTCTCGCTTTTGCAAATGCTAAAGATTTTAAATTATTTCAAATGGATGTTAAAAGTGCTTTCTTAAATGGTATTATAAATGAGGAGGTATACGTTTCTCAACCTCCCGGTTTTGAAAGTTTTGAAAACCCGACACATGTTTATAAATTAAAAAAGGCGCTTTATGGTTTAAAGCAGGCTCCGCGTGCGTGGTATGATAGATTAAAAACTTTTTTAATTGTTAGTGGTTATATTATGGGTAAAATTGATAATACTTTATTTGTGAAATATGTTCAAAATGATATTGTGGTTGTGCAAGTATATGTTGATGATATTATTTTTGGTTCCACTAATGAAAAACTGTGTAATGAATTTTCTGCGAAAATGACAAGCGAGTTTGAAATGAGCATGATGGGAGAGTTAAAATACTTCTTAGGATTGCAAATAAAACAATGTGAAACTGGTATTTTTATTAGTCAATCTAAATATTGTAAAGATATGTTGAAAAAGTTTAATTTTGAAAATGTCAAACCCGTTGAAACTCCAATGACCACAAATTTGCAATTATCTCGTGACGAGGAGGGAAACGATTTTAATGAAAAGATTTATCGTGGTATGATTGGTAGCTTGTTATATTTAACTGCTAGTAGACCTGATATTATGTTTAGTGTATGTTTATGTGCTCGTTTTCAATCTTCACCTAAACAATCTCACTATGAAGCTGTCAAGCGTATTTTTCGATATTTACGAGGTACTACTAATCTTGGCTTATGGTACGCAAAGAAACCCGAGTTAGAAGTAACATGTTTCGCCGATTCCGATCTTGGTGGATCTATTGTTGACCGAAAAAGTACTAGTGGGGTATGTGCCTTTATAGGTCTCTCACTTGTATCTTGGTTTTCTAAGAAACAACAATCCGTAGCTTTGTCTACAACCGAAGCGGAATATGTAGCCGCCGCAAGAGCATGTGCTCAAGTCCTATGGATGAAACACACACTTACCGATTTTGAGGTACACCTAACCAAAATTCCAATTATGTGTGATAACTCAAGTGCCATAAACTTAAGTAAAAATCCCGTTTTACATTCTCGTACCAAACATATTGAATTGAGACATCACTTTTTACGAGATAATGTTCAAAAAGGCAAGATCGTGCTTGAAAAGGTTGATTCGGAAGATAATTTGGCCGATATTTTCACAAAAGCTCTTAACAAAAAAGCCTTCTTTAAATTAAGACTTGGTTTAGGCATGCTTGAGTATAACCCTTGATAAATACTAACTCTCAAATATTTCATATTTTGAGGGGGAGCATCTTTTGAGGGGGAGCATAAGCGATTTTCTTAAACCCTTTTTGCTTCGACAAAAGGGGGAGAGAAACCGAGTATGCTCTCGTGTTTAGCGTTGTGTTTGTCATCATCAAAAAGGGGGAGATTGTTGGTGCAAGTGTACCCAGCTTTAAATATTGTGATATATTTTTGGTACACATAAAATCACATCTCCATATTTATTTTGATGATTACAAAACACACCGCATTATTTGTTATCTAATATTTTATCTGAGTGTGCAGATATTTAAATGATCTCGATAAATTTTTTATCTGAAGAATCCAAGTCTGAAGAGTTTCGTCATTTTATTTTAAAATGATAAACACCCTAAAATATTTTATCACTTGGATATTTCGTATCTATATAAATATATTTGAATCAAATATATATAATATATATATGTTTTTATATATAAATCACTGATATATATATATTAATATGCTGTCTACTACTGTTCATCTGTTGCAAAAGATTGTGATCAGCCGAAGTAACCTGCGTTGCCATGCTCTCATTGGACAAATCTTTAGGCGGTATACCGCCAAGGTTCACGCGGTATACCGCGTCACTATTCACCCGACAGTTCAACTGCATGGGAAGCTTCTTCTGTCAGACAACCTTTTTTAGGCGGTATACCGCCGTGTGCAACGCGGTATACCGCGGGTACTTTGTAGCCGTTGATTTTTTGCAGGTTGACCTTCTCCTTGCAGTACACTTTTTCTGACGCAGGTATACCGCGATGGTTTGGCGGTATACCGCGAAATCCCTCAAGGCTGATGATCATCCAGTATAAATACAAGCATCCAGCTGCCTTCAATACTACACCAACTTCAGCAATAAATTCTCCCTCAGCATTTGATTATTATTCTGCTGCTTTCTTACTCACACTAAATCACTTAAACTGATAAAATTAATTTTTGAGCAAGAAATCTTGAGTTGATAGCAGATTAAAATCTCTCGATAAGTTGAATCAGCAACACAACTCAAGTGATCAAACTCTCTAAAAATATCCAAGTGATAAACCTTATTCAAGAGTGATTATTCATATTAAAATCTATACCCTCTTGTAAGTGTTTGAATTAGAGTGAGTGATCCACATTAATCTCTCAAAGAAGAGTGTTTCGCGTTTGTTGTATTAAGGTTTGTGTTTCTACCGTAAAGAACACGCTTCGTATTGGATCTCCGAGAAGTATTATTTTCTCGAGGTGGACTAGCCAACTTTGTGTTTGGTGAACCACTTTAAAAATACCGTTGTCAAGTATTCTCTTTCCCTTATCTATTTACATTTCCGCTGTGCATTTAAATTATATCTGTTTATATAATTGTTGTATATTTACTTGTTTATACTCTGCTTTATTTTTACTGTATTTATTTGTTCAAAGAATTTTTGAAAGAAAAAGATTTTAAATACAACCTTACCCCCCCCCTTAGGTTGTCCAACACGTATGTTTTCCGGTAATATTCGGACGTGAAGAAAGGTACAGCCAAGTCGCTGCAATCTGTACGACCCATATATGTTGCTGCAGCGATGGCATGGCCGCACGGTAACCCAGATTTATCCCATTCGCGACACGAACAAAGGTGGTCTTCCATATTCACAATCGCGTGAATATAGTCATCATGCACCTCGTACTTCCCATACCCGATTGCTCTTACCGGCCATGTCGCCGCACGACGCGCCCTGTACTGAACGATATTCTCCGCCGTTGGTGCGAGTGCATTTTGTATCTTAGCTCCTTTTAGGCGTCGAATTTGGTACCACTCTTGTTGAAAGGCCCGAAAGTAGTCCATAAGATTAACAATCGGACATCTACGCGCAAAACGGGAGAGTGCATTCACAGACTCTGCACTATTCGAGGTCAGAATGTCATACCGTTGTCCAGGAAAATGGGCCGCGGACCACCTCTCCGGTCCAGCATCGTCAAAGACTTTGGCTGCTTCCTTGACACTGTATCGTAGCATATTCATGTACTTGTTAAACTCCCGATCCGTATATGCTCTGCATGCCGCCCAATAGACATCCTTGTAGGTGGTAATACGTTTGTCCTTGGATTTGGCGTTCATCTCCAAATGTCGACAGCATATGGCGTGAGGGGCGTTTGGGTACATGGCAGAGATTGCGGCGCTTATGGAAGGAGCCCTGTCAGACATAAACACCAACCCTTGCGGGTCTCCGATAGCTTGTCTCAACATGGACAGAAACCAAGTCCACTCGTCCCCGGTTTCGGACTTGCCTACGCCGAAAGCTACTGGAACGATGGAGTTATCCCCGTCCATGGCAACCGCCATGACATCATACCCAAGTAACGGCCCTTTAAATGGGCTGCGTCTATTATCAGGACACGACGTAGATTTTCCAGAAATGTGCGGATCTGCAAAAACATAGGTTAAAATGTTATAGTTTATAATGTGTAAATGTTATAGTTTATAATGTGTAAACATATGACGTGTTAAAATACGTACCGCGGGTCCAAGGGCCACGAAGCACATCTCAAACCGTCCACGTGAATCGGTCCGTAGCTGCGTGACAGTACCAGGGTTCTGCATCTGCAAATTATATAAATATGTTGGGAGTCGTTCATACGACTCCTCGAACGTGCCTCTCACCATAAACAGTGCATGGCAGCGCGCACGCCACGCTTGGTGGTAATCAATCGTGACGCCGAACTGCCGGTGAACGTCGTGGACGATGTCCTTTGGACGCAATGACCTGCTAACATCAAGAAATTTGTTTTTCAGGATCGCACCCAAAGTCTTTTTGTCGGCTTGTTTGTGGTGGGGATTAAGTTGCGTCCTCGTACAAGTGTGTACGTCGTGCAACTTTCTAATCATTATCGCCCCTCCTTTGGGACCCGTGTGAATCGCGTACAACCTCCACTCACACTTTTCTCTAGCACATTCAACTACGTATTTGATTTTGTCAGATGCCCGCACGCGACTTTGGAAACCCTCTTCCAAGAACTTGAGTCCGATCTGACTTGCTAAGAGATCATTCGAATCGAATATCTGACCTGCTGTTAAACTTTCGCTACGAATATAAGGTGTAGGTTCGTAGCTTTGTGTCTGGGTATGGGAGTCTGGAAGAATAGGGGGCATATCAAAAAAGTCATTTATCTGACTACATGATTTTCTACTAGGGGTATATTCTTCGTGATCATCATTATCGGTGTCTGATCTGTCTATTTCAGAATTACCCGTTCTGAAAACGTGGGTTTCGTCATCAGCAACTCCAGCAGTACGCCATTCGTGTGGTTGTGGTGATGGTGGTTGTTGTTGTTGAGAATCAGGCTGCTCTATTTGGAGGTCTTCGTCGTCGTCACCGTCGTCGTCACCGTCGTCGTCACCGTCGGATACGCCGGGATACACAAAGAGTAATGGGGGTCTTTCTGAATCGACTGCAAGGTGCAGAAAAGTAGAGATATCCCCATCGTTGGATAAATCCACAAATGACCCATCGCCATTTTTAAACACTAACTTGCAAATATCAGAAGAGTTGATTCCACATTTTTGCATGGCGTATGCAACAAACTTCTGATAAGTATAGTTTACTGACACTTTTACACCATGCTTAGATTTATAAGCAAAATTCCACTCAGTGTTATCTTGCACCCATTCACCATCAAAACAGAAATATAGCTTAGCTTTTGCAACAGATGAACTCATTTTTTCAGTAGTATCTCAAACACAAAATATTGCAGAAAGAAATATTGCAACAATGAAATCGTTGTGTGAGAATTATGGCTTGAATTTTACGTCTATTTATGAATGAAACAACCAACATATCAGAAAACCAATCTCTCATTTCATCCACAAACTGATATTCCAAAAACATTGATTTAACATTGATTGAAACATGCAATTGAATTTCAACCACAAATCGGTCTTTAAATTGCAATAATTGTGGAAAAAAACAGTAAAAGCATCAAGATTCGTCTAAGTATAGGGGCTGAAAGTGTAAATTTTCAGGGACCAAAAGTTGAAAATTTCAGGGACCAAAACTGAAAATTTTAGGGTATTTTGGTAACAGTTGGTTTGACTTTGGGTATTTTAATTAATTTCCCTATTAATTATTTATTTGATCAAAAAACAAATATATATATTAATTATTTATTCATTATTTCTTTTAAATAATTTCAAATTAAATAAAAAGTTACCATTCCAATCTTGTCATCGTGGTTTGTCATATTTTAGTTAGTTTTAATTCATCCCACAAGTAATTGTTAACTTCTACCCATTAAATATCTTATTTAAAAATAATATTGTCTTTTATGCTTAAACTATGACATGGATTATTAGTATTGCAGTTTTCTGTTATTATTTTTCGGCGGACCCAGTTAGGTGAACGGGTGTATAAACGAAAAGTTTAAGAAATTTTTGTCAACGTGATTTTAGCCGAATTCTGTCTTTGGGTGAGTTTTTAAGCTTTTTGTTGATCTCGAGATATTTTTTTCAGTCTTTTGGTTGATTTCGATGGATGTTTCAAGGTTTTTTTTTGTTGATTTCGATTGTTTTTTTGTGTTTTCTTGTGTTGATTCGAGATAATGTTTTGGGGTTTTTTGATTGATTTCAAGAGATTTTTTATGTTATTTTTTGGTTGATTTCGAGAATAAATTTTGTATGTTTTGCAAACAAAATTAACTATGCATATAGACTTTCGAGTAATAATAATCAAATCAATAACTAAAAACAAATTAGAAATACAAAGATGAAAATTTTATAATTTTGGAGAAAGTTAATGATCAAATAATATTATATTAAATTAATAGAGTGTTTAATGCGTTATTAAATGTAATTTATAAAGAGGAGTTATGGGCTTTCTCTAGTTGTTAACAAAAACTAGATACACAACTACTAAAAGTGATAATCAAACCCCAAACCTCTTGAAACTAGAAACACTAATTAGATGCAAACAACCATCTCACTTAAGAGCACTCTCAAAATTAAACGGGTGCAACTTCAAAGAGTCTACATTTTTTTCATTTACAGTAATCAAGTGAACGGGTGCACAAGACCCCCGGAGTGAAGGTAGGTCCGCCCCTGATTTTTATCGCCATTCCAATTTCCATCACAACCCACACCACCACCATAAACATAAGCATCTACACAAATCAAATATAACTAGAAAGAATACCATATGAGAGATGTTTTGAACCAAATTATAAACTCATAATGTAGAAAAAGATCAATTAAAGGAAACTCTAGATGATTGTTAGGTGCAGCTAAACAGAAGTAGATGGACAAAAAAATCAGATCAAAACTTTGACATTAACAAAAAATTGAGAAGTAACAACGACGTTGACGGAAGAGCAATAGATTGAGAAGCAATGAATTCGCCGAGGGAGTGGTATATCGAGAAACAATGACTGAGAGAGGGAACAGTATATTAAAAAGCATCGACTTCGCCAATAATATACACAAATGATTGAAGATGGAAGGAGAGGAGAGTCATGATAGCTCAAAGTGAGGGATTAAAATTGTCGTTTATCTTTAACTTTTATCAAAACAAGGAGGGAGGGAGAGAGAGGTTCGGGGGTTGAGTATTATTTTATTCAAAAAATGACTATCTTGTCTTTATAATTAACGAAAGTGATTGACGGTGTTAAAGAGATGAGAGGAATAAAAATCGACCAAAATAGAAAATACAAGGACAAAATCAAAATAAATAAAATGTATGACAAATACAAGGACCAAAGTGTAATTTAGGTTTAAAAACATATGTTAGCATTATGGAGTTAAAACTTAAAAGTATGAGGCCCCAATTTGGGTTCCACGTTGGGTTTTAGTTTTTACCATGACACGCATACAACCCATTATAAAAGCTACCAAGATCACCCTTTCCTAACACTTTGACTTTCCGTTTTTCAAAATTTCCTCCATCGACACCTTGTTTTTTTTTTAATTCTTGGAATATTATATATATATATATATATATAGAGAGAGAGAGAGGGAGGTTCAAGGAAAAACCTAACAAAAATATAAAACTGAAAAACACCCTAGAAACCCTTCATCTGGACGGTATGCACTTGTGCATACATGACTTTTTGGTTTTATGCACAAGTGCATTATGCATTTGTGCATATATGCACAAATGCATGTTACAAATAACCTATATGCACAAGTGCATACCGTCCAGATGAAGGGCTTCTAGGGTGTTCTTCAGTTTCCCTTTTTTTGAGGTTTTCCCTTGAACCTGACCAGAGGCGGACCCAAGAATTTTTTGTTACGGTGGCACCTTTGACGAACCTAAAAAAATTTCACATCGCCCGATGTTGCTTTAGCCTAATTCCACTGCTTTGAGAAAAAAAATTAATTTTTTTCTCGATTTCGAGGAACTTTTTTAAAAAATCAATTTCGAGAGAACTTTTTGGGTTTTTTTGGTTAATTTTAAGAGTTTTTTTTGGAATTTTTGGTTGATTTTAAGAGTTTTTTTATACGGTTGCACCATTTAAAACGATACGGTTGCACCCTTTAAAACGATACGATTGCACTCTTCACACGACTAAAAATTTTTACCCTTCGCCGGACGAACGATACGGTGGCACATGCCACCGTATTCCAAAGGCTAGGTCCGCCGTTGAACCTGACCCTATATATATACATATATAGGGAGAGGTTCATTTGAGAAATGGTAAATGTATGAGAAATAGAGAAATAGTCTTAGTCATTCATTCGGCCAACGTTTGCGGCTTTCACCGAGAAGCAACAGATAATTCATCGTGTCGTCTGCACAAGATAGAGGGGTAGTTTTGATCAGATAATCACACATGTTCATATATGAACTCGTCCTGTGTATTTGTAAAAGTTACAAAACTGTCATTCTATTTTTGGAACAAGCGCAACTTTTGATCAGTCAAAGCCGTAACTTTTGACCAATTAAAGTCGATATTGACCGAATAAATGGCTAAGATTACTTCTCAATTTCTCATACATTTAGCATTTCTCAAATAAACCTATAACTATATATAAAAAACCCCATAATAAAACAAAAATAACCACAACCTTTTGTGAATATTCATGTTTCACCCCCACGAGCTTTGAGTTTCATTATGGTTGTATTTTCATATTATCCATTAAAAAAATATTACCTACAATATATAATATATTATGATTAATAAAACCGTAAAACAAGGGTTCGTGTAGCAATTTTTTTATTTTAACCCGATTTATACAATACTAGTTGAGTACCCGCGCAATGCGGCGGGATCTAAGTTATCGATAGAGGCCAACATTCAAGATCAAATGTTCAAACTTCACCGATGATAAAAATGAGCTATATATAAAAAACGGTGATTAAGATTGTATCCTAGCAATTGAAAACTTGCATTTGTTTAACTACTACCATACACCCACCTGGTAACTGCTTGCCGGTAAAACTCAACACTATCAATTATCTTGTTGAATAAAATTTTAGCTCATTCGAACAACATCGTGTGTAATAATTTATCCGGTAACCGTTAAAGTTGTCGCCCTCACTTACCGGGAAAGACTTGTTATTGCCTTATCTCTTACCAGGTAAGATTCTCGGTCCTTGCCATATTCATCGGATAAGGTAATATAACTTAGGGTAAACGCTTACCCGGGTAAACATATGGTAAATGACCTCTTAGCCGTAATTAAACAAAATAATTTATAGTGGATATAGATAATAAACAAAATTTGGATATTAATAGTGTATTTAATGTTTCTTTTTGTAAAAATGATTTATGATTGAAAGTGTAAGGGTGAAATTATAAATTATCTTGATACAACCCAAATCCCACGTCCCCACCCACTTTCCCCCAAATCAGTATTAGGGCTTTGAGAGCCTTCGACCACAGTGACGACCATCACGACCACAAACCACCAGACCACCATCGCTCCACGCCTCTACGACTCCAGTCTCCAGCGACGCTCCACCGTGACCTCCGAGGCTCCGACCACCGTCTCCACTCTCCACTGACATGCGTCCTACGGGCTACGGCGTAGTCCGACCACCGTCTCCTCTGCCTCCGTCTCAACTCTCACATTCTCACTCAAGGTATGCAAGCTACTTGGTTTTTTGTTGGCAATCTGATGCTACTTGGTTTTTTAGTTGGTACTAATAATTAATAGTAATTTGATGCTACTGTTATCTTACTTGGTATATTAGTTGGTATCTTGTTACTTGATTTAGTGAATGATAAATGCTTAGTTACATTGTAGTGATTATTATTAGTAATTTGATGCTACTGTCATCTTACTTGGTATATTGTAACTTAATTGTTACAATGTATATTTTTTAAATAGAAATGCTTGATTTTAGATGGATTATGTATACGTAGCTTTGGCATATTGATCACAATATCTTAGGATTTAGGATTTTATTTAGGGTTAATTAATTTAAAAAAAATATTTTAGAGATAACTATTAATTTTCAGCAGGAATTTAAATAAAAGAAAGCAGAATCTGCAAGAATTTAATTAATTTATAAAAAAAAGATTATAGAGACAACTATTAATTTTCAGCAGGAATTTAAATAAAAGAAAGCAGAATCTGCAGGAATTTAATTAATTTTAAAAAAAAGATTTTAGAGAGAACTATTAATCTTCAGCAGGAATTTAAATAAAAGAAAGCAGAATCTGCAAAAATTTAATTAATTTAAAAAAAAAAGATTTTAGAGATAACTATTAATCTTCAGCAGGAATTTAAATAAAAGAAAGCAGAATCTGCAAGAATTTAATTAATTTAAAAAAAAAGATTTTAGAGACAACTATTAATTTTCAGCAGGAATTTAAATAAAAGAAAGCAGAATCTGCAGGAATTTAATTAATTTTAAAAAAAAAGATTTTAGAGAGAACTATTAATCTTCAGCAGGAATTTAAATAAAAGAAAGCAGAATCTGCAGGAATTTAATTAATTTAAAAAAAAGATTTTAGAGATAACTATTAATTTTCAGCAGAAATTTAAATAAAAGAAAGCAGAATCTGCAGGAATTTAATTAATTTCTTAAAAAAAAGATTTTAGAGAGAACTATTAATCTTCAGCAGGAATTTAAATAAAAGAAAGCAGAATCTGCAAGAATTTAATTAATTTAAAAAAAAAGATTTTAGAGAGAACTATTAATCTTCAGCAGGAATTTAAATAAAAGAAAGCAGAATCTGCAGGAATTTAATTAATTTAAAAAAAAGATTTTAGAGATAACTATTAATTTTCAGCAGAAATTTAAATAAAAGAAAGCAGAATCTGCAGGAATTTAATTAATTTCTTAAAAAAAAAGATTTTAGAGAGAACTATTAATCTTCAGCAGGAATTTAAATAAAAGAAAGCAGAATCTGCCAGAATTTAATTAATTTAAAAAAAAGATTTTAGAGATAACTATTAATTTTCAGCAGAAATTTAAATAAAAAAAAGTAGAATCTGCAGGAATTTAATTAATTTAAAAAAAAGATTTAAGACTTTAAGATTTTAAGACTTTTAGTCGATATGCTTTATAAGATAGTATAGATTATACATATATAGATATATATAAGGTTGGGTTCACGTGAGACCAACTTGTTTTCATGAGACCGTGATGCCATAAAATTAACACTAAATCTTCACAGTGATTCATCATGAAGGTAAGAAAAATAATGAACCTTCATAGCAAAAACACTGTGAAGGTTTACTATCACAGTATCTTCACAGTCTTTTGTTGTGAGGTTTAGTGTTAATTTTCTGGTCTCACGGTCTCACGGAAATAATCTGGTCTCACATGATCTCAAGTATATATATATAGGGGTTAAATCATGTGAGAACCAAAAAAGGATTGAGAACCGTGAGAACCGATCTAAGCCATAATTTGGTTTCGATCCCATGGTTATAATTAAAATTTTGATCCCATGGTTATAACTAAAAGATTGAGAACCGTGAGAACCAATCCAAGTCGTAATAGATTAAATTAATTAATGGTTTAGATCGATTTTCACGATTCTCAACCAATTTTTAGTTCTTATTTAATTATCGTCATGTATATATATATTGTGGTTTAAAAACGATAGGTGAGGGGTGTGAATTGGACCGGCCAACAAAACGAGAATTACTTGTTTGGAGGGTTTAATTGGTGAAATGGAAACCAACACATCTTTGGTTCAAACACGATACAAATGGGCCCATATCATGACTTATCAACAAAACAAAACAAACCTACCTATATTTTACTACTTTAATATCACTAATTAATTAAATATTCTTTTTTATTATATTTAATTTAACTCATTTGTAAATTAATAATAACATAATTAAAGAATAAAGATAGTGCTTAGCTCGTTGCTTTCGTGACATGTGAATATGTGATGCCCCCTGACTGCACGTGTGCCAAGATGACATTAGTCAAGTTTTTATTCTCTTTCTTTTAATATATACATGTTTTAATAAGAGGATCTCCAACAGCTTCTTTAAAATAGAGAAAATAGAGAAAAATAAGGATTTTTGAGTTAAAATTTTGCTTCAACAACTTCCCTAAAACTATCTCCAAAATAAAGAAAGTATAAGAAAGAATGAGTTTTTCTCCAAATATGAAGCTAACCCAAAAAATAATTACTAAGAGCATCTCCAACAGCTTCTCCATTTTGGAGAAAATGAAGAATATGAGGATTTTGGGTTGGATTTTTGCTCCAACAACTTCCCCAAAATGGAGAGAGAATGAGTTTTTCTCCAAATATGAAGATAACCAAAAAAATGATTACTACATCAGAGGACCAATAGAAATCTTTGAAAAAAAATTATTTAGAGAGAGAAATAATATTTTAATAGGAAAATGAAATATTTTAATATTATAATCAATGTTTTTTCTCCGAAATGGAGAATCTATTGGAGATTAATGTAATTTTTTAGGGATTTTAACTTTTGATTCTCCATTATGGAGAAATTTTGGGGAATCTGTTGGAGATGCTTCAATAGCTTCCCCATTTTAAAGAAAACGGAGAATATGAGGATTTTAGGATTTTTTTTTGCTTCAACAGCTTCCAAATAATCTGTAGGAGAGAGAATGAGTTTTTCTCCAAATATGAAGATAACCCAAAAAATGATTATTAAGTGAGAGTACCAATATAAATCTTTGAAAAATAATATTTGGAGAGGGAATAATATTTTAATAGATGTATGAAATATTTTTATATCATAATCAATGTTTTTTTCTCCAAAATGAGGAATCTGTTGGAGATGCAAGTAATTTTTTTGGAGATTTTAAGGTAGCGTTTGGTATGTAGACTGGATGGGATGAGATGGGACAGGACGAGACTGGACATGACTGGAGGAGATGATTTTAATCTAGGTTTAGCTATCTGATGTTGGAAAAAATGAGTATTTTAGTAATCTTATGTTTTAGTCCCATGTTGTTCCACCTATTTTGGTGGAACAAAAAATCTTAAGTTTTGTCCCATGAAAACTTATTTTTGTCCCATGTTGTCCCATCTGATTTTTGTCCCATGGCATACCAAACATGGGACTATTTTTTTTGTCCCTTCCCGTCCCACCCACTCTGCGTACCAAATGCACCCTAACTTTTAATTCTCCATTTTGAAGAAATTTTAGGGAATATGTTGGAGATGCTCTAAATGAATGAACCAATAGAAAACTTTAAAAATAAGTATTTAGAGAGAGAAATAATATTATAATAAATGAATGTAATATTTTGTTATCATAATCAATGCTTGATTCTTCAAAATAAGGAATCTGTTGGAGATGAATGTAATTCTTTTTGGAGATTTTGACTTTTAGTTTTTCATTTTAGAGAAATTCTGAGGAATCTATTGGAGATACTCTAATAATCTTGATGAAAAATTAAATATATATGATTTATGTAACATCAGTAATTTTCGGGTAAGTATAATTTCAAGTCAGTGTAGAAATCGATCTTTCAAAAGAAATAGAAGAAATATTATTTTGGTTTGAATCCTGGATTTTATAGTCTAGTTAGATGGAGAATTCAATTACGAATCCAACGGGCCTTTTCGGAGCGAAAACAGAACTAAAACGAAGAAGTTACGGCCAAAACAGTGTTTGGTACCTTCTGGCGAAAGTGACATGCTAAAGTGTCGGTGTCACTTTCGCAGAGGAAAATTGGCCCTCGGTACATTTTGGGCGAAAGTGACATGCTAAAGTGACACTGTCACTTTCGCATGTCACTCGCGCGGGCGTGTGCAGTGCAAAAAATCCGATTTTGAGCCTCTTTCTTCATTTGGTCATATCTCTCTCATTTCTACTCCGCTTTTGACGATTCAAATTGCTATGGTTTCGTTTTTGAGAGATTTTTAAGGATAGAGTGTTAGTTTTGGGAGTATCCAAGAGTATTTGGTGGTGGAGTGGAAGCAAAGATCAAGAGTTCATAATCATCACATCCATCTTCAAGAAAATTAGGGTTTTCTAGGTTTTCATCAAAACCTAAGTGATGAGTTCATCCTCCTAGCTTCTAAACTTTCATATGATTTATAAATGCTCCATTGATGACTTCTAGTGTTTATGATTCTCAAATTTCGGTTTGGATGATAATGGGGAAGTTAGGTTACATTGGAGTTTTGGTCAAAATGGAGATTTTGATATAAGATGTTTGGGGAATGATTCTAAGTACTTGGACATGTATATTTATGTTTGGAATTTTTTTGAATCTAGGGTTTGAAGGAATTGCTTGTGGATTCAAGTTTATTCAAGGGGCTCTTATTGGGGTAAAATCTAGATTTAGCTTAAATCTAACAAAGTGAGTGTTAATGCCAAAAATCGTCCAAAAGGATAACTTAAGGTTGATTGTGGAATTTAACAACTAAAGATAAAAATCTTTCGACAAATCGTACGACAAAGACAGAAAATGTAAATGAGGCAGAGATTTTGGTGACGCGGGAAAAACCTCAACGAGGAAAAAACCCGCGGACGACTGTGGAAGTCGTCGCTGCACTATGGTCGCTAAACAGGGGCGATATCCTTATGTTTCGGGTGTCGATCGTACAATGATTACAATACAAATGAAAGAAAGACTTTAAATGTAAAGTAATGAGTGTATCAGATGTAAAAAACCGGTGTGTCGTGTGTGAAAGTCGTGCGTCGAGAGCGATTCTTCGAGAGAGAGTTCTTTGCTTTGAGTGTTCTTCGGAGTTCGGTTGATTCCAGATGATGTGAAATGATGCTCTAGCCTTTGCTTTTATAGTCTTCGGGCGCTTTGAATGACTCCATAAAGACCCTTGGTAACGGTCGTAACGGTTGTTGAATTCAATGCTCGTAATAGCCTCTGTCGGTTATGGCCGTTGATCATCAATGTCATTGATTCCTGCATTAAAACACTAAAAAAGTAACAGTAGTGTCATATGTTAGTCGGTCGAGGCCGTGAGGTTCCATACGACGGACGTATGAATGAGACGACGTAATGGTCGAGTGTCGTGAGGTGAATAACTTTCGATTTTCAACTTTAATAAGGGGATAAAGTACTATGATTTTACCTTACTATGGAGAAGTGTAATAAATGTTTTCCTTACCTTGGTCGTGGTCGAGACTGGTGAATTTTTACCCAAACAGTTTGCCCCCAAAATTTAAAATGAAGAAGCAATTTTTTGAGTTTTGAATTTTGTCAGTCGGACGTATGAGGTCGTGACACGTGTCGAAAGTTACCTTGGTTGCCTTGGAACTCGATCAGTTCAATTCTAACTAAAGAGGAAGTCGAAAAGAGGATAGGATCGTGACGTCACGCTGACGCACGATTATGCTTAGCAGCTGTCATCGCTAGGTGTCGGCGATCCGTGTGGTCATATGAAAAGACAAGGGCACGTGTCGATCATCTAGGGACTCGACCTGACACGATCGAACACATATATAGAGACCCACGGTGGATCCGTTCCTTTTTACGCTTACAGTGAGTTTTACAAAGAGATTTTCTTCCCGATTTCCTGCTGTTCTTCGTTCAATCCTTTCCAAATCCGCAAGAATCTTCGACACAGTTAGAAATTTCGAGGTTTAGAGCGCCTATATATATAAGGTACGACATCTTCTTCTTTGCATGCGTCGTAAGTCAATTGCGAGGAAACCTAGGAAAACTGGGATATTTGGGGGTTTTCCGACCGACAAACTTGGTTGACGGGATTAGCAATGTCAACAGACCCTAGAAGTACCATTCGAAACGAAGAGGATCTCGACAACTTTAGAAGTTTAGCGAAAATCCCTGCGGGGATTACGGTGAGCAAGGTCGGTCAAGTTCGACCGGAGATGTGTCCCGAGGGGTACGTCGTGATATACGAGTACCCATTTAGGATAGGATTCCAGTGGCCATATTCGCCTTTAGCTAAGGCGTTTACGTGCGAGTTTGACTTGTCGCCAGGGCAACTGATGCCCCAATTCTGGCGCGTTATCCAGGTCATCGAGCGACTTACCTCACACTGGGAGTCGCCGATGAATGTGACGGATCTGCTGACGGCGTATCAGGTCAAGAAGGATACATACCGTCGCTACAACTTGTTTTCGAGATACAAGGGCGAGCACACCTTGGTTTTAAAACTGCGGTCAACGACCGCAAATGGAAGACCAGATACGTACTTGTGCGGGTAGCGACGCTGGACCCTGACAGTGACTGGATCAGGTCCGACTGGAATATGGCAGGTGAGTGTTAGCTCTGGTCGAGTGCTTTTATTGTATTTATTTCTTTGTTTCTCAACTAACTTCCTCTCTCTTATGTTTTCAGACATTAATTTCGACAAGGTGAAGCCCAATGATGACTCCAAGACCAAGATCGAGAAGTTCTTGGAGATCAGTCCCGACGATCGATCGTTCGTCACGCGACACTTGGTAGACGAGGACGACGATTTGATGTTCTTGGGTGAACGCCTACAGGCGAGACGGGAGGAAGGAGAGGACGAAGAGGAGGGAGAAGAGACTGAGGAGGAAGAAAAGAAAGAGGAGAAGGAAAGAGAGGAGTCGAGGAAAAAAAAGGAAGAAACGACCGATAAGTGTTCCTTCGCTTTTCTTTTCGCTCGACCTAATTTTTCTCTTCTTTCGACCGTCTAATTGTTCTTTCTTTTGCCTCGCAGGAGAACCTCAGGCAAAGTTGACGCCTGCAGCTGCCAAGAAGGCGGCTCAAATTGAACTAGCTCGCAAGGCGAGGGAAAAGAAGAAGGAGGCCCCGATAACTGGGTCGGGGGTCCTGAAGAGAACCGACAACTGGGTCGGGAGTCCTGAAGAGAAAAGAGGCTCCGACAACTGGGTCGGGAGTCCTAAAGAGGACGAGGACGTCTGTTCCGAGGGAACCGTCTTTGAAGACGGGCGGCTCTTCGAGAGTCGTCACGCCTGGGAAGGTGAAGGCATCGACCGCCTCCGTCGAGAAGACTTCTGACGCGATCGACGTAACACCCGTCGACCCTGCGCATCCGGCGAAATCGACGGTGTCCCCTATTGCCACTTCGGGCCCCTCGTCGGCCGACAAGGGCAATGGCGCACAGACGGGAGAGGGCGAGAAATAAGTCAAAACGGTAAATTTCACGTTGCCGTTGGATTTCTTGGTTGATAACGTCTTGGACGAGACGAAACTGTTCCCTCACTTGGGAAAGTATCAGCTCCCCTCTTTCAGAGAGCGCTTCAACGGGGTCTCTGTCGAAGATGCGGGGTCCCATGTTGCTGGACTAGCGTTCATGGTAAGTTTTTCTTTCAAAACTTGTTATGTTTTGTCGTTTGTTAACTTTGTCGAATGTTTTCTTTAACGATGCTTGTTTGGGCAAAATTTCACAGGTCTCGACCACGACCAGAAAAGGTAAGACACATGTTATGAGCTATATCTTGTATTAAGATAAGGTCCCGGCAAAGACCTGTTTGGGCAAAAATTCACGTCGTACGACCGCGACCAAAACAGGTAAATCGTACGTCCCTCATGACGCTCGACCATAGTGTCACCCGTCTCGCACGACCATCGCGTAAGATCATTATACCCTCGACCTATACTAACGTTAACCATGTCTGTTACGTTTTGTTAAGTAATTAATGCAGGAGTCAAAGCCATTAAAGAAGCAACAGCTATGTCCGACGCAAGCCGTTACCTGAAAATAGCCGTAACGGACGAATGCCATTATGAATGTTCACGCTGGCAGCCGTTACAGACCGTTGCGACCATTATAGTTGTTAATGAAGCAATCAATGAGCTAATCTGAAACACCCTGAAAACGGAGTCAATTTAAACCTTGAAATTTCCACCAGTTATGATCAAAACTTTCAAACTTATATAACCTGAGGATCAAATGTAAGGTTTTTATATACAACTGACATTACTTAAATAACTTATTAATCTAATCACCTCATAACAATCAGATTAATCGAGTTATCTAAACAACTGTCCCAAAGATTTCAAAGAATAACTAGATCCTTTGTTATCTCTAAGCCTGAATCTCTCCAAAAGTTCTATTCTCTCGTTCCCGCTACTTCCCGGAGCTTGTACCTGGTAAGAAGATTCAACTTGAAACATTAGGCTTTCGCCTAGTGAGAATACTCAAATCAAAATAAAATTTAATAATTAAAACATGAACAGATAACTCAAACCTGTTCTCACACATCTTACCGTACGACTACTCCTTTCCAAATCGGGGAATCTACCCCACTCCCAATTTCCTACGACTAACTCATTTAATCGCAACAACAACATAAGAGTTAACTCTGAATCATTCCAGATTCACAATCAATAATCACACACAAGAAATTACAAGTCAAAACCTGCCTATTTCTTAATCAGGAAGTAGAGATTACAAATTACTTTATGCCTATCTCTAATCTTCCTCTCATCACAGGGAAATCTCCGATCTTCCCGAAACAATGGAAATCTCTGATCTTCCATAAATCGAAATGGGAATTACAAATCAAAATCTGCCTATTCCACATTCCACCTCTGCATCAATGGTCCCAATGGGATTATAATATCGCGATACTCAATCGGGACTCACGATGGTTCGAGGTTCACCCAATTACTAAAATTACACCCCTTTGGTCTATGGCGAGTAACCGGTTCCCATTATACCGTACCCAAGTGCCCTCGGTGACCGGATGCCTATTTTAGTAAAAGCACATAATCACATAATATAATACAATCGATACTACTATATGCGTCCAGCATAGAATGTATCATTTCTCTGAACATATTCTATATATAAAATAAAGAATATTATTACTCCACATCTCAATCTCTTTATTACCCCTTCTCTGAAATCTGATATGATGATTACCATCTCAATAGTTATTTATATTTTCGAACTCATAGATAGGCCTTTATAATATGTCTCAATTTGGCTTCTCAATCACATTTAGAATTCATAATCATCTAACATATTGCATATAACAGATAATCCTGCTCATTATAAGGAATATGAATAATTCCTGTTCATCAACTTCTTAACTATCCCCTCATAGTAATTTAACACGAGAATTAATATATCAGTTGTTAATCTATATCTTTGAACTCATGGATGGATCTTTATAGTTTATCTCAATAAAGCTTCAAATCATATTTAGAGTTCATAACCACATAGTAATTTCATGTAGTAGATAATCAAACTTAGCATGCAAGATTAATAATAAATACTAGTTCATCAACTTCATAGATAACTCATCTTAGAAGTTTTAGCATGGAAATCCACATAACACAACTTTTAATCGCCCTCTTGGCTTATCTCTAATTTAATCCAATCCACATAAAACATATTCATGCATATATATAAAGCATCTAATTCAAGATTAAATACTGAATTTTAAAGAGAGTTGAATAAACTCACTTGATGCGTTATTACTTCTTTTAGTCCTTTTTAACACGTAATGGCTCCTTTCTTCACTACCACAGCTTACTGTATTATTCAATTACATATACTGACATTAATCATCAAAACAGAACCCTCTACAACTGAAAATCCTTAATCTCTTAAAATCACATCTCAAGTCGCAATGAACTGAAGTCACAATCACCTATTGCGATTTCACTTCCAAATCGCAACTAACTGAAGTCGCAGTCCTCTATTGCGATCCCAAATCCAAATCGCAGTCAACGGTTGCGATTCCAACCTCAAATCGCAACTCACCATTGCGATTTCACCCCCAAGTCGCAGTGAACTGTTGCGACTACAGTACCAAGTCGCAACTGCCCATTGCGATTTCGACCCAAGTCGCAACCAACTGTTGCGATTCAAAAACCAAGTCGCAATGGTCTACTGCGATTCCAACTCCAAGTCGCAATTGCCCATTGCGACAATCATGAATGTCGCAACTCAAGGTTGCGACTTCGATGATATTCATCCAAGTCTCAGTCCACTCTGTTCAATTTTAAACCCAGAATTTGCAGTTTTACTCTATGTTTGTTTATGCCAAAATGCAGATATGTTTAATACACTTATCTTAACACATCCTAAAACTCAGATTCTCAATATCATCATATTTTACCAAAACCCAAATTAAACTCTCAAGAAAGCTTTTAACTAAAAAGGGATAAAGGAATTAATGATGTTTACCTTGTTTGATTCTTGCTTTCCAATTGAAAAGGAAACTGATTTCTTCTTCTCTTTTCTCAATTCTTTCCTAATCTCGGTTCTCTTTCTCTTCTCAAAACCGAATTCACTCACATGAATCTCAACTCACACAACTCACACTTAGTCTAAATGACTATTAGTGTGACACCTCCACACCATTAAGAGGTGAGTCATAGACATGTTACCAACCAAACCTCCAACTACCACTAAATGACACAATAAACCCTCAATCTTTAAGAGAATAACATAATACACCTCATGCATAAATAAAACTCAAAATAATAACCCTTAAGTTAATATTCTCAAAATTCTTTAAACTTTCAACATTTGTATTTCAACCTTAATTGAATTATAGTACTCTATATAATTCAAGGTCACTCCAAATACAAATACATTCTAAATCTTATTAAAATAATACTGACAAAATTTAGGATGTTACATAATCAAAGCTCCCAAAGACTATAAATATCAAGCTCAATCAACATTTCAAGGAGAGACATCTGGCCGCCAACATTCGGAGTTAAACTCAAGAGATCATACACTGAAAGCTACCATCTGAGACCAAGTTCAAGAACCCTACAACGAACTCAAGAACAACAGAAGCAAAAGAGCTCTCCCTTGAAGAATCACTCTCGACGCACGACAACAGCCCTCGACTAGC
Organism: Saussurea involucrata; assembly: GCA_033807775.1. Lineage (NCBI taxonomy): Eukaryota > Viridiplantae > Streptophyta > Magnoliopsida > Asterales > Asteraceae > Saussurea > Saussurea involucrata. The sequence continues at coordinate 9,495,654 of CM066315.1, read as the reverse complement.
AGTTTACACCTTGTATTCACACACGACAAACACCTATTTTACATTTCAAACACTTGTTCTTTATATTTCGAAGCATTTCCTTCATTTGTATTGTAACCATCGTACGACCGACGCCAGTACCAAGGACATCGCCCCTGATTGGCGACCATAGTGCAGCGACGACACCCCTGTCGTTCGCATGTTTTTGTAACAACCCAAATCCCATAACATACGTCATATAACATAACATGCATTCATATCATTGATTTACAACAAAAGTTACATAACAAACCAAGTACGGTCTCAATAGTCTTGAAACTACAAAATATATTAAAGCTTCTTAAACATCATCGATCAACGGAGGCAGCCTACACCTTATTCTTTCCTTTGCCGCTATCAATTCCTCGACCTGGAAAACATATTTTTGAAAACAAAATGAGGGTTAGACCAAACGGGTCTAGTGAGTTAATCCCAGTCCTTTCCAAAAATCATTATAAAACCTTTCCTGTAAATCCTTTGTATCAAAATAATTAAGATAAACCTTTGGTAACCCTTTCGTAAAATATAAACATACCACACGTATTTAAATACCAATCCAGACTCGTGCATCGTGTACATCTCATCCACCTTATTCCTCCACAAATGGCCATATTAGTTGGTAGCAAGCCAACTAATAAATCAACAACCGGTCCGCACACCGGAACCCGGCTACCCGTCGGTCCGCTCACCGGAACCCGACTACTCACCGGTCCGCACATCGGAACCCGGCTACCCGTCGGTCCGCTCACCGGAACCCGACTACTGTGCACTTGTGTAGTGTAATGCACCAATAAATATAATATCTTACTATATTATAAACACAAAATATTCACACCTTGATCGTATATCCATTCCACACATATCCATCTCATATATATATATATAAACATATATATATATATATATATATATATATATATATATATATATATATATATATATATATATATTCCAGTTGAAAACGTTTTAAAGTAAAACTCACCTCGATTGGTTATCAAATTTCCTTCTAATCTTTTCTCGAGAAATCCAATCTTTCATTCAAAGTTCACAGAATCTGAAACAATTTAAGATACATATATCGCCTTACTAAGTCAAACACATAAAGCCTACTAAAATCTTATCCTCAACAGTTCTCCCTTCAGCGACTTATCACGGGGGTTCCGCTACCCGGATAGCGGATGGGGTCAAGGGGCAACGCCCTTGCGGACACTACCAAAACTATCGGAACTCACTGCACCGGGACTCTCCAGTACCGGGACTCTCCAGTACCGGGAGTTGGTATTACCGGGTCTTGTCGTTACCGGGAGTCGACAATACCGGAACTCCACCGGGAGTCGACAGTACCGGGACTCCACCAGGAGTCGACAGTACCGGGACTCCACCGGGAGTCGACAGTACCGGGACTCCACCGGGAGTCTCAAGAACACAGTCGGTCTAAACTTTCCCAGATGCGATTGAAATCTATACAAAACACGAAACTGGAAATTCTAAACCGATAGGAATTTACTACTGATGATTACAAACACAAAACCTAAAGAATACATACCTTAATTTCGATTCCAACACACTCAATCGGAGCCTTAACCGTACTTCCTTCTTCTGCTTCTTTTCTCCTCAAGAACACGCACACACACACACTGATATTTGGAGTTATGAATTATCTGAAGTCTACAAGGGTGTATATCAAACCTATTTTACACTTTTGGCTTGAACTATTCAAATATGACCAAAGTACCCTTAACTTATAATTTCACATAAACTTACCCTACACATCCAACTTTAAAGTTAGCTAAACTTAACGGAAAGGAGATTTTAACTAACGAACTTACCCGGGGTATTACAGTTTTTTTCCTCGCTTTGAGGTTTTTCCTGCGTCATCAAATCCTTTGTCTTCTTTATTTTTATCCTCGTCGCATGTCTCGTCGAAAGATCATTTCTTTAGTTGTTTAAGTCCACATCGACCTTAAGTTGTTCCTTTGATGCGATTTTTGGCATTAACAGTTTGGCGCCATCCGTGGGACTACATCTAGAGAAAGTCTTCGACGAACGTGCATTCTACTAATAGTTTCTTGGAGATTTCTCTATTTTCTGTTGCAGGAAAATGGCAGCCCCTGGAAATCCACAACAAGCTGTTGCTCAGATGTATCAGGAGCTCAAGGTTGCCAGGAATCAGCTCAATGCAATGGCAGAGCAGAATCGCAGAGCAGCTGAAGAGATCGCGCGACTAAGGAATCCTTCTGGACCCTAGAATGGTCCTAGACCATTCGTCCAGAATCCAGGTCCGTCCGCACAGAATCAGCATCCAGGTCCATTCATGCAGAACCAGCAGCCGGGTCCGTTCATTCCTAATCCACCGTCTGGGCAGATTCCTCCTCAGCACATTCGACCACCACCCTTGAACAATGGATCACAACCATTGCAAGGTGGTGCCCAGCCGTTTCAAAATGGATCCCAGCCGTTTTCTCAGCCGTTCCAAAGTGGTCCGCAACCTTTCCAGCAAGGATCGCAATCTTTCCAGCAGAGATCGCAGCCACTTCAGACTCAGCATGGACCACAATCGTTTCAGAATGGACCGCAGCAATTCTACTATTGGTCGCAGCCATATTTTTCTCCGTTCAACGGGGACACCAATGGTTCGCCGTTTGGTAATGGCACTAGTCCAGGGACTAATCCCTCAACAGGGGCAAACCCTGATCTCAACGATCCCGTCGCCCTGCGTTTGAAGATGTTGGAAGACCAGAGTGAACGCGTTCTGTCCTTGCTCGCCAAGTTGCCTGGGGAAGCCGTGCCTGTCGATGTCGAGCCTCGCTCGGGATATCAGGCGTCGCCCTTCATCGACGAGATCGCCACCGTTGAGGTCCCAAAGAAGTATAACATTCCTGCCTTCACTCCCAAATATTCGGGCGTGACCGATCCAACCGAGCATGTCGTGCAATATAAGCAGCTCATGTGGACGATCTCGATTCCACACATGTACCAGGAAGTATGCATGTGCAAGATTTTGGGGCGAGTCTCACTGGTCCAGCTCTCCAGTGGCTGATCAATCTTAAACCCAAATCTATCGGGTCGTTTGCCGAATTGGTCAACCAATTCTCCCGGCAGTTCGCCAGCAGTCGTAAGATGGAAAAACAGACTAGTGATCTGTACTATGTCGTGTAGAAGATCCACGAGTCTATTCGAAGTTATTTCAATAGATTCAATGCCGAAATGATCAGTATCCGCAATTGTGACATCAAAACTGCGATCGAAGCTTATAAGCGTGGTCTAGACGATAGTTCAGGTTTGAATATCGATCTAACCAAGTATCCCCCAGAGACTTTCGAAGACGTCCGAGCTCGAACCTTAGCATATATGAGGGTCGAAGACGATGCAGCCTTTCGTCGCAAACACATTGGTGACAAGAAGCCGTTAGGTGTCAAGAAACCAGAGTTCAAAACAAAAGCTATCTCGAGAATAGAGCCCGCGCGCCAAATTTCAAATGTTCGTTTCAAGACAAAAGCAGAAGCTAGGAACGCGACTAAGTTTACTCAGTATCCCAAGATATCCTCTTATGGATTCAAAGGATCTGCAAAGGACTTAGTCGAAGCTTTAAAGACCGCCCAAGTAACCATCCGGTGGCCGAAGAAGTCTGACTTGGACGATGCTAAGAAGGATAAATCAAAGTGGTGCGACTTTCACGTCGATCATAGTCATGCGACAGATGATTGTATCGCACTCAAGAAGGAATTGGCATATCATGTTCCACAAGGTAATCTCAAAGATATTATTGATAATGATTAACGACCGTTGACCGTCAACTCCCGAGCATGCAAAGGTTATCAATTAAAATCTCCTACGCCATTGAGAACCTTGAAGTCGAGAATGAGTCGAAACGTCGCTATGGTGCCCTGTCGTACAACGATATGATCAATCACAAACAGTATTTCACAGGATCGCCGTGCCGTTCTGTCGTTTAAAACCTATCTTTTCCTGCCAAAAAGAATAAGGTAATAAACGACAAGGGGCAAATAGAGAGAGTCTGAAATGGTACGTTCTCTAACTCTTTTTCTTACGATTTTTTCTCACAAAAACGACCACTGACTTAAGCATCGGAGGGTCGTTGGCTAGCTAACGACCAACCCTCGGCATCATTTTTTCACAGGGTCGCACGACAGTAGTCATTAAGTCTACTATATGACTTTAAATTCGCAGGGTTACACGATATATACGATCAGGCCTTTGACTTGATCATCCCTCCACAGGGGCATACGATACGAACTCATTATACGATCTTGCCTTACGATCGCAAAGTTTAAACGACTTTATCTTTAAAGTTTCTTTATCTTTAAAGTTTCCTTGTCTTTAAAGTTTCTTAACTTATTCCATACCTTGAATGGATGCTGTGATCGCACGTTCTTATATTAGCTTTACGCCGTGGTCGCATGATTTCATACACTCCTTATGTGCAATTTCATAATTGACATGATTTGAGTAAGAGTATAAAGTTCAAACGAAAAGTGCATTCATTGAATAAAATCGTCAGGAACATACTCGACTATCAACAGTCGAGTAAAGAAACAAAGAAAGAAAAATTTTTAGACTAAAGGGGGACCATCTGTCGCATCCTTCCCCGATGTCCCTTCTCGAGGACCCTCATCTGCCACCTCTTCCTCGACATCCTTCTCGTCATCCATGTCGAGATCTCTCTCGGTCCCGATTCTATCATAAAAGAGACGCAGCTCATCTGACGCCGAAGCCAAAGGATCCTTGCCCTGTAGGTGACGTCGCATAATCGCCGCACGTGCAGTAAGTCGAGCATAAGATGAGAAAGGCTCATTTTCGTCCCTTAACTCGTCAGACTTCTTCTTCAAATTCATCACCTTAGCCTTGATTCCCTCGACTTCCTTCCTCTTCACAGTTACGGATTCCTTCATCCCCTCCAATTCCTCTCTCTGGTCGCGCATCAAAATCAGGGACTCTTTATAACACGAGTTTATTTCGTCTCTTGTATGACTAAAGGCATCCAGTTCATCCAAAGCATGGTCAAGGTGTACTGACATCGTTTCTTCATACTCCGAAGCAGCTTTCTCCTTAGCTAATGCTGCATCTTCATCTTTGGTAACGGAAGTCGTTGAAAGCTCTATACCCGTCGTTTCGGCCTGCAATGCTAGGGAAGCTTGGAACGCCTGAAGAATCATAAGCGACATTAGTAGACAACGACAATGGCAAACGACAAGTCTCGAAAGAAAGACTTACCAAGAATAAGAGTCCAGCTGTATGGAACTCTTTCTTCTCGAAAGAAAACCCGTCAAAACGCTCCCTGAAAGACGGAAGCAAATATTTGGCCAAATGGGGAAACAACTTCGTCTCGTCTAAGACATTATCGTCCAGAAAATCCGACGACAATGTAAAATTAACCGTCGTTTCCCCCACAGATCCCTTCTGCACGCCTTTGCCCCTGTCGGCCGATGAAGGGCCGGATAGGACGACGGGAGACATCGTTGCCAGTTGCGCAATATCCACAGATTTTGCGCCGGTCGTGTCAAACGCGACCGACACCTTCGCCTTTCTGGACAAGGCAACCCTCGACGGGTTACCCATCTTCAAAGACGGTTCCTTCAGAACGGACATCTTTGTCCTCTTTAAGAAGCCCGACACAGCTACCGGGATCTCTTTTCTCTTCAGGACCCCCGACCCAGCTGGCGAAACGTCCTTCTCCCTCGCCTCGCGAGTTACTTCGACTTGGGCCATCTTCCTAGCAACAAAAGATGTCGCCTGCGTTTGAGATTCACCTGTATGGAAAAAGGAAAGAAATTAAACGATTCAGAACAGAGAAAGACCAGGTCAAAGCGAAAAGAAGACAAAAGGATACTTACCAATTATCTCTACCTCTGGACCTTCACTCTTCTCTTCCTCCTCAGTCTTCTCAGAATCCTCCTCTTCTTCTTTCTCCTCTCGACCCATCCTCACTCTGTCACTCAGGAAAACAATGTCATCATCCTCATCTACCAAATGACGCGTGACGTACGACCGATCTTCAGAACTAAACTCTAGGAACTTTTCGACCTTAGCCCGGGAAGCATCGTCTGGCACTACTTTATCGAAATCAATATCTACGCGTAAAAAAGAAGATCAGTCGAAAAAACAATAGAGCAACAGAATAACATAAAAACGTATAATCAAAGGCTCACCCGTCATATTCCATCCCTCTCTGATCCAGTCACTCTCAGAGTCAAGCGTCGCTAACCGTATGAGTACATACCTCTTCTTCCATCCACGGTCGTTGACTGCGGTATTTAAAACCAGGGTACGATCCACCTTGAACCTTGAAAACAAACTATAGCGACGGTACTGGTCACTCTTGACCTTATACGCTGTCAGAAGGTCCCTCACATTCATCGGCAGATTCCAGTTGGAGGTAAGACGTTCGATGATCAAGACAACTCTCCAGAACTGGGGCATCAGTTGCCCCGGCGAAAGATCAAATTCACACAAGAACTCTTTAACTAAAGACGAATATGGCCAACGGAAACCTATTTTGAACGGGTATTTATATATAACGACGTACCCCTCGGGGCACATTTCCGGACGAACCTTGCCAGGCCTGCTTACGGTGATCCCCATGGGAATCCTCGCTAGACTTCTAAAGTCGTCGAGATCTTCTTCGTTTTTAATGGTGCTTCTAGGCTCTGTCGACATTGATAACCCCGTTAAATTTATTTTCACTTCTGAAAGACCCCAGATATCCCAGTTTTTCCTAGGTTTCCTAGCAATAGACTTGCGACGCATACGCAAACGGAAGGGTCGTATCTTATATGATTAGGTCAAGGATTCTTGCAAACTTTAATCAAACGAAGATCGACAAGAAAACCCCTAAAGAAATCTTCGATCACAACCCTCTAAAAACGTAAACAAGAAAAGATCTATCATAACCTTTATTTATGCAGTCGATCGTGTCAGGTCGAGCCCTTTGATGATCACCGCGTACTCTCGTCCCTTAGTATGACGGCCCGGATCGTCGGCACCTGTCTTCGACAGCTGGTGAGCACCATCGTGCGTCAGTATGACGTCATAACTTTTTAACTACTCGTCCGGTTAAAGGCGAACCGGTCTAGTTCCATGACAACCAGGTAAGTCCCTCAACCCAGGTCACAAGTCTAAGCGTTCGACAAGCAAAATTTAAAACTTAAATTTGACATTCAATTTTCAAATTTTGGGGGCAAACTGTTTGGGCAAAAATTCACGTAGTACGACCGCGACCAAAACAGGTAAATCGTACGTCCCTCATGACGCTCGACCATAGTGTCGCCCGTCCCGCACGACCATCGCGTAAGATCATTATACCCTCGACCTATACTAACGTTAACCATGTCTGTTACGTTTTGTTAAGTAATTAATGCAGGAGTCAAAGCCATTAAAGAATCAACAGTTATGTCCGACGCAAGCCGTTACCTGAAAATAGCCGTAACGGACGAAGGCCATTATGAATGTTCACGCCGGCAACCGTTACAGACCGTTGCGACCATTATAGTTGTTAATGAAGCAATCAATGAGCTAATCAAAGCTCCCAAAGACTATAAATATCAAGCTCAATCAACATTTCAAGGAGAGACATCTGGCCGCCAACATTCGGAGTTAAACTCAAGAGATCATACACTGAAAGCTACCATCTGAGACCAAGTTCAAGAACCCTACAGCGAACTCAAGAACAACAGAAGCAAAAGAGCTCTCCCTTGAAGAATCACTCTCTACGCACGACAACAGCCCTCGACTAGCAGTTTACACTTTGTATTCACACACGACAAACACCTATTTTACATTTCAAACACTTGTTCTTTACATTTCGAAGCATTTCCTTCATTTGTATTGTAACCATCGTACGACCGACGCCAGTACCAAGGACATCGCCCCTGATTGGCGACCATAGTGCAGCGACGACACCCCTGTCGTCCGCAGGTTTTTTTCCTCGCTTTGAGGTTTTTCCTGCGTCATCAAATCCTTTGTCTTCTTTATTTTTATCCTCGTCGCATGTCTCGTCGAAAGATCCTTTCTTTAGTTGTTTAAGTCCACATCGACCTTAAGTTGTTCCTTTGGTGCGATTTTTGGCATTAACAAGACCTAAAAAACCTCCGTCGTCCCTCCTAAAAGGTGAGTCGAGAGTTCCTCACGACACTTGACCTCGACGTCGCCTACTTCGCACGACCATCGTGTAGAATCATGCGACCTCGACCGACTAACGCGATATACGACTGTTATGTTTGTTCAAGTGTTTAATGCAGGAGTCAAAGTTATTAATGGACAACGGCTATAACCGACGAAATCAGTTATGAGCATCTAAACCCACATTGAAGACGACGACCGTTACAACAATCATCAAAGATCTTAATGATTCAATTAAAATCATCCGAAGACTATAAATCCCAAGTTCAATCCTCAGTTTCAAGACATCGAATAACACAGAGAACATCGAATAACACAGGGAGAGAGATAGAACAAGTGCATCGAACAACAGAAGCAAACGCAAACACTCGAAGAATATTCATTCGAAGCAAAGAGATCATTCATAGAAGATCACTCTCGACGCGAGACATTCACTCTCGACCAACAATTTACATATTGTTTTCACACACGACGCACACTGTTTTTACGTTCCAAACACTTGTACTTTACATTTCGAAGTCTTTCCCTTCACCAAGGACATCGCCCCTGATTGGCGATCATAGTGCAGCGACGACTTCCACAGTCGTCCGCAGGTTTTTTCCTCGTTGAGGTTTTTCCTGCGTCATCAAATCCTATGTCTCATTTACATTTTTGTCTTTGTCGCACGCCTTTGTCGAACGATTCCTTTCTTTAGTTGTTAAAGTCCACATCGACCTTAAGTTGTCCCTTTGGTGCGATTTTTGGCATTAACAGTTTGGCGCCATCCGTGGGACCCCATCTAGAGAAAATCTTCGACAAACGTGCGTCCTACTTACGTTTTCTTGGAGTTTCTTATGTTCTCTGTTTCAAGAAAATGGCGAATAACGAACAATCCGCTGACCCAGCACATGAAGGACTCGAAAATACACAAGATGCACTTAAAGCAGTCAACGATTATCGCCTGGAGGAAGTCATTCTAGATTCAAGCAAGCCTGACCAAAAAGTCTTAATCGGGTCGTCTCTCAATCCTTTCCTCAGGGAAAAGTTAATATCTTTTTTGCAGGAACATGCTGATTGTTTCGCCTGGTCGCATGAAGATATGGTCGGCATAGATCCTGACGTCATCTCTCACAAGCTCAACATCGACCCATCGTTCAAACCTATCAAGCAGAAGCGACGAAAATTTGCTCCTGAAAGGAATAAGGTGATAAATGACGAAGTCGGCAACCTTCTCAAGACATGGAAGATTCGAGAGGTAAAATACCCCGATTGGCTTGCTAACGTCGTGGTTGTAGCAAAGAAGAATGGAAAGTGGAGGGTCTGTATCGACTTCACAAACCTCAATAAAGCCTGTCCAAAAGATCCTTATCCATTACCTCATATTGACGCCATGGTCGACGCGACAACGGGGCACGAACTACTAACGTTCATGGATGCCTATTCCGGATATAATCTAATCTTAATGCACGTCGAGGACCAAGAAAAAACCGCATTTATGACGGACCGAGGTATTTACTGTTATAAAGTTATGCCTTTCGGACTAAAAAATGCAGGTTCTACCTACCAGCGTCTAGTGAATAAAATGTTCAAAGACCATCTCGGCGACATGATGGAGGTGTATATCGACGACATGATGGTCAAGTCAAAACAAGCGATTGACCATGTCGAGCATCTGAGGAAATCGTTTGATATCCTTAGAAAGTATAGCATGAAGCTCAACCCGACGAAATGTTCCTTTGGCGTTAGTGCTGGAAAATTCCTAGGATATATGGTCACTCGCCGTGGCATCGAAGCCAATCCCGACCAGATCAAAGCCATTGTCGAGATCAAATCTCCTCGAAATTTCAAAGAAGTCCAAAGGCTCACTGGTCGGGTAGCAGCTCTAAACAGGTTCATCTCCCGATCTTCAGATAAATGTCACCTATTTTACAACGTCCTCAGGAAAAACAGAGGCTTCGACTGGACCGACGATCATGAACAGGCATTGCAAAAGCTCAAAGAATACATTACGTCGCCTCCCTTATTGTCGAAACCTCACGATCATGAAACCTTGCAACAATATCTGGCTACGAGAAGATGAAAAACAGCAACTGCCAATCTATTATGTAAGTAAATCTCTTCTGGACGCAGAAACCATGTATTCCTCTATGGAAAAATTGCTCTTGTCGCTAGTCACAGCTGCTAAAAAACTGCGACATTATTTTGAGTCGCATCCCATTACTGTCGTAACTAACTTCCCTCTTAAGTCTGTCTTAAGAAAACCTGAGTTGACAGGTCGCTTAGCAAAATGGAGCATATATCTTAGCAGCTACGACATTGACTTCAAGCCCAGGACCGCGATCAAGTCGCAAGCCTTGGCCGACTTCATTGCTGACTTCAGCCCTGAATTGGAGAAAAAAGCAGAGCTCGAGGTATCGACTGTGGCGACTCACGACGACGTGCCCGGGATCTTACACGTCGATGGGCCATCTAACATTAGAGGCTCAGGACTAGGCGTCATCTTAAAGTCGCCACAAGGTGGCAAGATGGTATACTCAGTTCGATGCGATTTCAAGACTACCAACAATGAAGCTGAATACGAAGACCTGATCATATGAATGAATATGGCCTACGACTCGGGGGCAACTGCGTTACATGTCAAAAGTGACTCTCTCCTGGTAGAGAACCAGATCAATGGAGAATTCGCGGCCAAAGATTCAAAAATGACAGCATACCTGAAGGTAGCAAAAGAGAAATCCGAAAAATTTAAATCTTTTTCTATCGAGCAAATCCCGAGAGACCAGAATACTCAAGCCGATGCTTTAGCAAATCTCGGGTCTGCTTTAGTCGAACCCATATTTGACGTTATTCCCATGATCCATCTGGCGACATCGTCTATCGAAAACATCGATGTCGTCCAGATCGAGGACGAAAAAGATGATTGGTCGTGCGACATCCAAAATTTCCTTATGCACGACCAACTCCCAGAAGACAAGATGGAAGCCCGGAAGATCAGATTCAAAGCATCTAAGTACACCATAATTGGAGATAAGCTCTATCGACGATCATCGACATGATTAAACCTAAGATGCGTCATTAGCAAGAGTCAGGTCCAAAAAATCCTTCACGAGAAGCACGACGGCGAATGTGGCAATTATTCCGGTGGTCGCAGCTTGGCTAATCGTATCTCTCGACAAGGGTATTTTTGGCCAACATTGCGACAAGACGCCGTCAAGCACGTCCAGAACTGTGACCCTTGTCAGCGACATACAGGCTCGACACTTATCCCATGGCCCTTCATGAGGTGGGGAATGGATATTGTCGGCAAGCTACCCCCGGCCCCGGGGCAAAATGTATTCCTCCTTGTACTCACCGATTATTTTTCCAATTGGGTGGAGGAGGCTGCTTTTTCCCAAATCAGGGACAAGGAAGTCATCTCTTTCATCCAGACTAACATCATATGCAGATTTGGGAATCCATCCGAAATTGTCTGTGACAATGGATCCCAATTCATAAGCGACAGGACCCAACAATTTTGCGAAGACAGGAGTATCAAGTTAACAACCTCGACTCCCAGATACCCTCAGGCGAACGGACTTGCTGAATCAAGTAATAAGACCATTATAGCTTCGATCAAGAAAAGGTTAAAAGCTGCAAAAGGAAGATGGGTTGAAGAACTCCCTTCAGTCCTATGGGCAAATCGCACGACACCGCGCACGTCCACAGGACAAACCCCTTTCTCTCTCGTCTACGGTTGCGAAGCAGTCCTGCCAATCGAAGTCCAGCTTCCAACTTCGAGGCATACTTCCGTCGACCACAACATGATTGATTTAAATTATGATATCGACACCCTCGAGGAGCTTAGAGAATCAGCCTTGATCAGAATGGCATCTCAGAAGCAAGCAGTCGAGCGACATTTCAATAAGCACGTCAAAGCAAAGTCTTTCAAGAAGGCGATTACGTCCTCCGTCGAGTGTTCCAAAACACTCAAGAACTCAATGCCGGCAAGCTTTCTATTAAATGGGAAGGTTCTTACCGCATCTCCGAAGTCGTTGGTAAAGGAGCCTATCAACTCCAGACTCTCGACAATCAAGAAATCCCACGCAGTTGGAATGCGACGCACTTGAAAAAGTATTTTTTTTCTAAAATCACCTTCCTCTCATGCAACTTAATTGTTTTATCACAGGGGCACATGATTCAAATTTCATCATGAAATTTGGTTATACGATCATAAGGTTTGAGCGACCTCTCGATCTGAGTTTCTGGATTCAGAAAAATTTTGTACGTTCTAACACGTCAATAATTGAGCCTATCAATACAAGTCAAACGTATGATATTTCAATCGTTATATTGCTATGAATGCCTAAGTCGCACGATTCTTCGCTCGTTCTATACTTAACCTTTATACGGTTGATATTACATCTATCTACGACATATGTAAATCGAAATAAAAATTCGACAAAAGGATGAAATTCATTTACGAAACGAACGATTACATAGGAACGACTGACAGTCGAGTATATAAAGTTAAAAAAACATAACATTGTTTGGGCAAAATTTCACAGGTCTCGACCACGACCAGAGAAGGTAAGACACACGTTATGAAGCTATACCTTGTATTAAGATAAGTTCCCGACGAAGACCCAAAGAACTTACGTCGTCCATCCTAAAAGGTAAGTCGAGAGTTCCTCACGACACTCGACCTCAACGTCGTCCGTTCCGCACGACCGTCGCATAAAACCGTATGACCTCGACCGACTAACGCGTTATACGACTGTTATGTTTGTTTAAGTGTTTAATGCAGGAGTCAAAGTCATTTATGGACAACGGCTATAACCGACGAAATCAGTTATGAGCATCTAAACTCACATTGAAGACGACGACCGTTACAACAATCATCAAAGATCTTGATGATTCAATTAAAGTCATCCGAAGACTATAAAATCCCAGCTCAATCATCAGTTCAGTGGACCGGAGAAACACCTGATCAACACCGAGTAACACAGAGAGAGAGATAGAACAACATAAGCAAACACAAACACTTGAAGAATATTCATTCGAAGCAAAGAGATCATTCATAGAAGATCACTCTCGACGCAAGACTCTCGCTCTCGACCAACAGTTTATACAAAGTTTTCACACACGATGCACACTGTTTTTACAATCGAAACACTTGTACTTTACATTTTGAAGTCTTTCCTTCATTTGTATTGTAGTCTCTGTACGATCGACACCCGGAACACCAAGGACATTGCCCCTGATTGGCGACCATAGTGCAGCGACGACATCCACTGTCGTCCGCAGGTTTTTTCCTCGTTGAGGTTTTTCCTGCGTCATCAAATCCTTTGTCTCATTTACATTTTTGTCTTTGTCGCACGCCTTTGTCTAAAGATTCATTTCTTTAGTTGTTAAAGTCCACATCGACCTTAAGTTGTCCCTTTGGTGCAATTTTTGGCATTAACAGTTTGGCGCCATCCGTGGGACCCCATCTAGAGAAAATCTTCGACAAACGTGCATCTTGCTAACGGTTTCTTGGAGTCTTCTTTGTTCTTTGTTTCAGGAAAATGGCGAATAACGAACAATCCGCTGACCCAGCACATGAAGGACTCAAAAATGCACAAGATGCACTTAAAGCAGTCAACGATTATCGCCTGGAGGAAATCATCCTAGATTCAAGAACATGCTGATTGTTTCGCCTGGTTACATGAAGATATGGTCGGCATAGATCCTGACGTCATCTCTCACAAGCTCAACGTGGACCCATCGTTCAAACCTATCAAGCAGAAGCGACGAAAATTTGCTCCTGAAAGGAATAAGGTGATAAATGACGAAGTCGACAACCTTCTCAAGACAGGGAAGATTCGAGAGGTAAAATACCCCGATTGGCTTGCTAATGTCGTGGTTGTAGCAAAGAAGAATGGAAAGTGGAGGGTCTGTATCGACTTTACAGACCTCAATAAAGCCTGTCCAAAAGATCCTTTTCCATTACCTCATATCGACGCCATGGTCGACGCGACAACGGGGCACGAACTACTAACATTCATGGATGCCTATTCCGGCTATAATCAAATCTTAATGCACGTCGAGGACCAAGAAAAAACTGCTTTTATGACGGACCGAGGTATTTATTGTTATAAAGTTATGCCATTCGAACTAAAAAATGCAGGTTCTACCTACCAGCGTCTAGTGAATAAAATGTTCAAAGACCATCTCGGCGACACGATGGAGGTGTATATCGACGACATGCTGGTCAAGTCAAAACAAGCGATCGACCATGTCGAGCATCTGAGGCAATCGTTTGGTATCCTTAGAAAGTATAGCATGAAGCTCAACCCGACGGAATGTTCCTTTGGCATCAGTGCTGGGAAATTCCTAGGATATATGGTCACTCGCCGAGGCATCGAAGCCAATCTCGACCAGATCAAAGCCATTGTCGAGATCAAATCTCCTCGAAATTTCAAAGAAGTCCAAAGGGTCACTGGTCGTGTAGCAGCTCTAAACAGGTTCATCTCCCGATCTTCAGATAAATGTCATCTCTTTTACAACGTCCTCAGGAAGAACAGAGGCTTCGACTGGACCGACGATCATGAACAGGCATTGCAAAAGCTCAAAAACTACATGACGTCGCCTCCCTTTTTGTCGAAACCTCGCGACCATGAAATCTTACAACTATATCTGGTTGTTAGTCCAAACGCGGTAAGTGCCGTCCTAACACGAGAAGATGAAAAGCAGCAACTGTCAATCTATTATGTAAGTAAATCTCTTCTGGATGCAGAAACCAGGTATTCCTCTATGGAAAAATTGCTCTTGTCGCTGGTCACAGCTGCTAAAAAACTGCGACATTATTTTGAGTCGCATCCCATTACTGTCGTAACTAACTTCCCTCTTAAGTCTGTCTTAAGAAAACCTGAGTTGACAGGTCGCTTAGCAAAATGGAGCATATATCTCAGCAGCTACGACATTGACTTCAAGCCCAGGACCGCGATCAAGTCGCAAGCCTTGGCCGACTTCATTGCTGACTTCAGTCCTGAATTGGAGAAAGAAGCAGAGCTCGAGGTATCAACTGTGGCGACTCACGACGACGTACCTTGGATCTTACACGTCGATGGGTCATCCAACATTAGAGGCTCAGGACTAGGCGTCGTCTTAAAGTCGCCACAGGGGGGCAAGATGGTATACTCAGTTCGATGCGATTTCAAAACCACCAACAACGAAGCCGAGTACGAGGCCCTGATCATAGGGATGAATATGGCCCACGACTCGGGGGCAACCGCACTACATGTCAAAAGCGATTCTCTCCTGGTCGTGAACCAGATGAATGGAGAATTCGCGCCCAAAGATTCAAAAATGACAGTTTACCTGAAGATAGCAAAAGAAAAATCAAAAATGTTTAAAACATTTTCTATCGAACAAATCCCCAGAGACCAGAATACTCAGACCGACGCTTTGGCAAATCTCGGGTCTGCTCTGGTCGAACCTATATTCGACGTTATTCCCATGATCCATCTGTCGACATCGTCCATCGAGAACATTGACGTCGTCTGTTAATGCCAAAAATCGCACCAAAGGGACAACTTAAGGTCAATGTGGACTTAAACAACTAAAGAAAGGATCTTTCGACGAGACGTGCGACGAGGGAAAAATAAATAAGACAAGGGATTTGATGACGCGGGAAAAACCTCAAACGAGGAAAAAACCTGCGGACGACAGTGGGTGTCGTCGCTGCACTATGGTCGCCAATCAGGGGCGATGTCCTTCGGTACTGATGTCGGTCGTACGATGGTTACAATACAAATGAAGGAAATGCTTCGAAATGTAAAGTACAAGTGTTTGAACGTAAAAACAGGTGTTCGTCGTGTGAATACAAAGTGTAAACAAAGCTGTTGGTGTGCGTCGAGAGCGATGACTTGAGCTTTTCTTCGAGTGTTCTTGAGTTCGCTGTAGGGTTCTGGCTTTCAGTATTTGATTTCCAGAGTTTGAGGGTTCTTAGCTATGAGCTTGAATGTTTTTCTCTGCTGTTCGGTGATGTTCGCTGATGATTGCTGATGTGTATCGGATGTTTTCTGATTCTCTCTGATGTGAAGACTTAGCTCGGTATTTATAGTTTTTGCGTCATTAATTAGCTCCATTAATGCTTTGATCAACGGCTGGAAACAGTCGCCGGAGTGATTATCCATAATGTTCTTCGTCCGTTACGGCTGCTCACTGTTAATGGCTTTGAATCCTGCATTAAATACTTAACAAACGTAACAGTCTTGGTTAACGTTAGCTTAGGCCGAGGTTACATAATCTTACGCGATGGTCGTGCGGGACGGGCGACGCTGTGGTCGAGCGTCATGAGGGACGTACGACTTACCTTTTACGGGAGACGACGGATGTTTTCTGGGTTCTTGTCGAGACCTTATCTTAATACAAGATTTGGATTATAACATGTGTCTTACCGGTTTTGGTCGTAGTCGTACGACGTGATTTTTTGCCCAAACAGTTTGCCCCAAAAATTTGAAAATTGAATGTCAAATTTAAGTTTTAAATTTTGCTTGTCGAACGCTTAGGCTTGTGACCTGGGTTGAGGGACTTACCTGGTTGTCGTGGAACTAGACCGGTTCGCCTTTAACTGAACGAGAAGTTGGAAAGTTGTGACGTCATACTGACGCACGATGATGCTTACCAGCTGTCGATGACAGGTGTCGACGATCCCTACCGTCATACGAAGGGACGAGAGCACGTGGTGATCATCAAAGGGCTCGACCTGACATGATTGACTGCATAAATAAAGATTACGATGGATCTTTTCTTGTTTACGTTTTTAGAGGGTTGTGAGCGAAGATTTCTTTAGGGTTTTCTTGTTGATTTTCGTTCGATTAAAACTTGCAAGAATCTTTGACCTAATTTAAGTTTGTATGAGATCATATAACATACGACCCTTCAGTTTGCGTATGCGTCGCAAGTCTATTGCTAGAAAGCCTAGAAAAAACTGGGATATCTGGGGCCTTTCAGAAGTGCAAATCAATTTAACGGGGCTGGCAATGTCGACAGAGCCTAGAAGCACTATTAAAAACGAAGAAGATCTCGGCGACTTTAGAAGTCTAGCGAGGATATCCATGGGGATTACCGTAAGTAAGGTTGGCAAGGTTCGACCGGAAATGTGCCCCGAGGGGTACGTTGTTATATACGAATATCCGTTCAAAATAGGTTTTCATTGGCCATATTCGCCTTTAGTCAAAGAGTTCATGTGTGAATTTGATCTTTCACCGGGGCAACTAATGCCCCAGTTCTGACGAGTTGTCTTGATCATCGAACGAGTTACCTCCAACTGGAATCCGCCAATGAATGTGAGGGACCTTCTGACGGCGTATAAGGTCAAGAGTGACCAATACCGTCGCTATAGTTTTTTTTCAAGGTTCAAGGGTGATCGTACCCTGGTTTTAAATACCGCGGTCAACGACCGTGGATGGAAGAAGAGGTATGTATTCGTACGGGCGTCGATGCTGGACACTGATAGTGATTGGATTAGGGAGGGTTGGAATATGACGGACGAGCCTTTGATTGTACGTTTTCATGTTATTCTGCTGCTCGATTGTTTTTTCGACTAATCTTCTTTTTTCTGCGTAGATATTGATTTCGATAAGGTAGAGCCAGATGATGCTTCTCGGGCTAAGATCGAAAAGTTCTTGGAATTTAGTACTGAAGACCGGTCGTACGTCACGCGTCATTTGATAGACGAGGATGATGACACCGTTTTCTTGAGCGACAGAGTGAGGATGGGTCGAGAGGAGAAAGAAGAAGAAGAGGATTCTAAGAAGACTGAGGAGGAAGAGAAGAGTGAAGAACCAGAGGTAGAGATAATTGGTAAGTATCCTTTTGTCTTCTTTTCGCTTGACCTGGTCTTTCTCTGTTCTAAATCGTCTAATTTCTTTCTTTTTCCGTACAGGTGAATCTCAAGCGCAGGCGACATCTTCTGTTGCTAGGAAGATGGCCCAAGTCGAAGTAGCTCGCGAGGCGAGGAAGAAGGACGTTTCGACAACTAGGTCGGGGGTCCTGAAGAGAAAAGAGGTCCCGATAGCCGGGTCGGGCCTCTTAAAGAGGACAAAGGTGTCCGTTCTGAGGGAACCGTCTTTGAAGACGGGTAACCCATCGAGGGTTGCCTTGTCCAGGAAGGCGAAGGCGTCGGTTGTGTTTGACACGACCGGCGCAAAATCTGTGGATACTGCGCAACTGGCGACGATGTCTCCCGTCGTCCTATCCGGCCCTTCATCGGCCGACAGGGGCAAAGGCGCGCAGAAGGGACCTGTGGGGGAAACGACGGTCAACTTTACGTTATCGTCCGGTTTTCTGGACGACAATGTCTTGGACGAGACGAAGTTGTTCCCCCATTTGGAAAAATATTTGCTTCCGTCTTTCAGGGAGCGTTTTGACGGGTTTTCTTTCGCGAAGAAAGAGTTCCATGCAGCTGGACTCTTATTCTTGGTAAGTCTTTCTTTCAAGACTTGTCGTTTGTCGTTGTCATTGTTTACTAATGTCGCTCATGTTATGATCCTTTAGAGAAGGTAAGACACACGTTATGAAGCTATACCTTGTATTAAGATAAGGTCCCGACGAAGACCCAAAGAACTTACGTCGTCCATCCTAAAAGGTAAGTCGAGAGTTCCTCACGACACTCGACCTCGACGTCGTCCGTTCCGCACGACCGTCG
This sequence comes from Saussurea involucrata, assembly GCA_033807775.1. Classification (NCBI taxonomy): domain Eukaryota; kingdom Viridiplantae; phylum Streptophyta; class Magnoliopsida; order Asterales; family Asteraceae; genus Saussurea; species Saussurea involucrata. Next base: position 9,476,846 of record CM066315.1, on the reverse strand, counting down.
CATAAAACCGTATGACCTCGACCGACTAACGCGTTATACGACTGTTATGTTTGTTTAAGTGTTTAATGCAGGAGTCAAAGTCATTTATGGACAACGGCTATAACCGACGAAATCAGTTATGAGCATCTAAACTCACATTGAAGACGACGACCGTTACAACAATCATCAAAGATCTTGATGATTCAATTAAAGTCATCCGAATACTATAAAATTCCAGAAAGAGAGATAGAACAAGAGCATCGAACAATAGAAGCAAACACAAACACTTGAAGAATATTCATTCGAAGCAAATAGATCATTCATAGAAGATCACTCTCGACGCAAGACTCTCGCTCTCGACCAACAGTTTATACATAGTTTTCACACACGACACACACTGTTTTTACATTCTAAACACTTGTACTTTACATTTCGAAGTCTTTCCTTCATTTGTATTGTAGTCTCTGTACGATCGACACCCAGAACACCAAGGACATCGCCCCTGATTGGCGACCATAGTGCAGCGACGACATCCACTGTCGTCCGCAGGTTTTTTCCTCGTTGAGGTTTCTCCTGCGTCATCAAATCCTTTGTCTCATTTACATTTTTGTCTTTGTCGCACGCCTTTGTCGAAAGATTCCTTTCTTTAGTTGTTAAAGTCCACATCGACCTTAAGTTGTCCCTTTGGTGCAATTTTTGGCATTAACAAGCATCTCCTAAATCTAGAGAAGAGCGTCGATCGTATGCTCAGTCTCGACCTTCGAGTCCTCGTCATACTCGAAAACACGCTAAGAAGCTAATGCAAGGATCAAACGAGTATGTTAGGCGTTATCTGACGCCCTATGCCGCGACATTTTCAGAATGCGGCTCTTAAGATTAATGTTAAGGTTAGAGGAAGGAATATGATCTTCTCGACGGTCGACTTCCAGTCCAACATCTCCTCTATCTTCGTATATCTAACGAAAGAAGATTGAAACATCTGTAAAATACAAAAGGGATATGTTAAACAAACATTCGGTGGAAATATTGGGAACATGAGTTTCGAAAGAAAAACTCACAAAGAACGCTAGTCCAGCTAAACGCGATCCCGTCTCTTCGATGAAGATCTTTTGAAAACGCTCCTTGAAAGATAAGAGCTGATATTTCCCCAGATGCGGAAATGACTTCGTCCCGTCAAGGACACAGTTAGTCAAGAGGATCGGCGACAACGTAAAGTTGATCGTCATGACTTCCTCCCCATCCTCTCCCTTCCTTATACCTTTGCCCCCGACGGCTGACGAAAGGGTCGACGTGGATACAGAGGACATCGTCGCCAGATGCGCAAGATCTACGAACGTCGCGTCTATCGCAATCAAAGTCTTCACCGACTCGGACATAATCATTCTCAAAAAGTCTCCAATCCTTGAAGGCTTGAGAGAAATCGAGAAACTATACCTCGTATGGACACTCAAAAAACTTCGAAAAGTATTGAGCAAAGAACAGCAAGGGATCAAAGAAGAATTCCGCACTAAGAAACTTTTCAAGTGGATATAAGAGGAAATGATCCATTATGATCCCTATTTATGCACTCGACCGTGTCAGGTCAAGCCCTTTGATGATCGCCACGTGTCCCCGTCTTTTCGTATGACCACACGGATCATCGACAGTTGGTAAGCACCATCGTGCGTCGGCATGACGTCACAACTCCATCCTCTCTTCGATTTCCCTCTCTAGTTTGAATTGAACCGATTCGGTTCCAAAACAACCAAGGTATTTTTCAACACAAGACCCTGAACACCCGACAAGCAAAATTTAAAATTCAAATTTGCCTTCCTACTTTCAAATTTTGGGGGCAAACTGTTTGGGCAAAATTTCACAGGTCTCGACCACGACCAGAAAAGGTAAGACACATGTTATGAGCTATATCTTGTATTAAGATAAGGTCCCGACAAAGACCTTAAAAACCTCCGTCATTCCTCCTAAAAGGTGAGTCGAGAGTTCCTCACGACACTCGACCTCGACGTCGCCTACTTCGCACGATCGTCGCGTAGAATCATGCGACCTCGACCGTATAACGCGATATACGACTGTTATGTTTGTTCAAGTGTTTAATGCAGGAGTCAAAGTTATTAATGGACAACGGCTATAACCGACGAAATCAGTTATGAGCATCTAAACCCACATTGAAGACGACGACCGTTATAACAATCATCAAAGATCTTAATGATTCAATTAAAATCATCTGAAGACTATAAATCCCAAGTTCAATCCTCAGTTTTAAGACATCAAATAACACAGAGGACATCGAATAACACAGGGAGAGAGATAGAACAAGAGCATCGAACAACAGAAGCAAACGCAAACACTCGAAGAATATTCATTCGAAGCAAAGAGATCATTCATAGAAGATCACTCTCGACGCGAGACATTCACTCTCGACCAACAGTTTACATATTGTTTTCACACACGACGCACACTGTTTTTACGTTCCAAACACTTGTACTTTACATTTCGAAGTCTTTCCCCTCATTTGTATTGTAATCTCTGTACGATCGACACCCGAAACACCAAGGACATCGCCCCTGATTGGCGATCATAATGCAGCGACGACTTCCACAGTCGTCTGTAGGTTTTTTACTCCTTGAGGTTTTTCCTGCATCATCAAATCCTCTATCTCATTTACATTTTTGTCTTTGTCGCACGCCTTTGTCGAACAATTCCTTTCTTTAGTTGTTAAAGTCAACATCGACCTTAAGTTGTCCCTTTGGTGCGATTTTTGGCATTAACAATGCTTATCGTGTTTTTCAGACGTTCCAGTCTTCCTTGGCGTTGCACGCTGAAACGACAAAGATAGAAGGCCTAATGGCTTCTGCCATCAAGAGAGAGGACGCGGCGTTGGAGAGGGAAAGGTCCGCTCTGGAACGTGAAGAGGCGATGTCGGTACGACTCGACGACGCTTTGAACGAGTTGGAAGCCGTCGGTCACGCTAGGGATGAGGTGGACTTTCGTCTAAAGCAGTCCGTATCTTTGATGTACGCCCAAAGGGAGGATCTAGAGGGGATGAAGGAATCCTTGGCTATGAAGGGAAAAGAAGCCGAGGAGTCCAAGTCCAAGGTGGCAAGCTTGGAGAAGGAGGTGAAGGAGCTGAAGGACGAGACTAAATCCGTCTTTGCTTTTGCTCGACTTACTGCACGGGCGGCGATCATGCAACGACACCTGCTGGGCAAGAATCCTCTGGCCTCGGCGTCGGACGAGTTGGACCTCTTCTACAGGGAGGTCGGGACCGAGAGAGATCTCGACTCGGACGATGAGAATGAGACCAAGGAGAAGGAAAGTCTCCAGGACGAGGCGCCAGGCAAGGATGCGACCGACGCTCCTCCTCAGCCTTAGAAAATATCTTTGTTATTTTTGTTTCTTGCTGCTCGACCGTTGGTGGTCGAGTTATTTGGATGTAAATGACAGCTTATTTAAGGAATGAAACTTAGATTTCTTTGGAACTTGCGTCTTATACATTTTGTGAATAAATACAACATCAATTGTGAAATTCACTAAGTATAGAATGAACAAGAAATCGTGCGACTCAGGCATCCATTGCAACACAACAATTAGAACGTCATAAGACTTTTAAATCGTGTTGGCAAACATACGCACATGCGATCACAGCATCCATTCAGAACATGAAATTCTTCTAAGTTAGAGAACTAAAATCATGGGGTCGTTAGACCTTGTGGTCGTACGACTAGATCATACGATGAACTTGAATCACGCGTTCCTATGACAGGATAATCGAGGCATAGACCCGATCGCTTATGTCGTGCGATCCTGCGAGAATAAAGACTTAGCATTTGTTGTCGTGCGATCTGCGATAAAACAATGTCAGAGGTTGGTCGTTGGCTAGCCAACGACCCTCTGATGCTTAAGTTAGTAATCGTCTTGATGAAAAAATCGTATGAAAGAAGGAAAACGACTTAGAAAAATTACCTTCTCAGATTTTTCTTGTTTTAAGGGTATTTGCCCCTCGTCATTTATTACCTTATTCCTTTCGGGAGCAAATAGGTTTAAATGACGGATCAACACTGAGTTTTTGGGAATTGGGGCCAAGGTCTATGTCGACCATGTCTTCGTGCGACCAGGCAAAACAGTCGGCCTGTTCCTGCAAGAAAGACATTAGTTTGTCTCTAAGGTTAGGGATAAAAAGACGAACCTGTCAAGACCTTATGATCAGGCCTGCTCTGGTCCAGGATGACTTCCTCGACCCGTGACTACTAGATGGCCTACTTCTGCGGCTTCAGGGTGGTCTTATAGCAGTCACGGGCGACTTTCGGCTCACTTTTGATCTCCTGAATTCCCCACGGCGTAGGGAATTTCATTGTCTGATGATACGTCGAGGGAATGGCTTTCATTTCATGGATCCATGGTCGACCTAAGATGATGTTATAGGCCGATGCACAGTCGATGACGCTGAACTTGGTCTGCTTGTGTAACGTCCCAAAAATTACAAGGAATTTTAAATTTTAAAACATACATTTCATTATAAAACAACCACAATTTAATAATTCGTAACTCAATTGAAATTAACGTTGTTAACTCAAACAGTCAATAAAGTTTATGCAGCGGAAATTTATAAAATAAAATCCAAAGGTTTGAAAGTGAGATTTAAACAATTCTCGACACCCCGCGCTTAGTGTGTGTACCGTCAAGCCCGACTGCCGCTCGCACCTGAAATCACAACATATTGGGAAAAGGTAAGCTAAACGCTTAGTGAGTCCTACCACACACGCATGTAGCAACCCCACGTATATCGCCCCTACTCGCAAGTAGGCAATATCACCATCACCACGAATATATATCCACATAATGATTAATGTATAAATACGAACCTCGGTCCCACCGAGCACACCAAAAATATATCGATACAAGCTCAGTCCCACCGAGCCCTCGGTCCCACCGAGCCCCCCAGTCCCACTGAGGTGTACGCAAGCATAAATAGTCCACATATAGATTCAAAAAATCACAACTAATTACCACATCCCACTAGTTCACGTAAACACATAATAACACGTAGCACAAAATAACGATATGCATGAAATTCCTAACTACACGGTGAGAGAACTCACCTCAAAGTAACGCAAGCCTTCGTGATCAGCAACACCAACCGGCTAACTTCCCTCACCTCTTTCCACCTAGATACGCGCTAACAAACGTCAAAGGGAAGTCCTAATCCAAACCACGATTACTAGCGTACAAAACTAAACGTTCCAGCCTTTTATCTAAAACACAGGTCTGTTCGGGACCTGTTTTACCCCCTTTAAACTGATAATTCCAGAAACCAAATTCCATAATCACAAAGTCCCATGTCTTAGGGTTCCAGGGACATATCGCACGCGTCCTAACGATACTCCTAGCATTCTATATGAATTTTACGAAAACACTTCGCAGAACAGCTAAAAAACAGGACATGTCAGTATAAAATGGCAATTTGACACTAGCTATGGTCCGAACTGATTTTTCCGTAAAACATGTGAAACTTACTAGACTCAGAATGGGAGATTTTGGCACTGGTTTCACCCCAATCCGATGTTCCTAGAATAAGTTATGGCTTTTACAAAACAGTGGCAGAAACTATATATTTCGCATGAAATGATAACTATTGAATTTTAAACCATTGAGTCATGTCTTAATCCAAACAGACCCGGAAGGCCTAAAAACTTACTGGAACAGGGCTATACTAAGCTGGACAACAAACGTGCACCACCCACTGCCGCCTCCGGCGGCGGTGGTGGTTGGCGGCGGCGACGAGGGTTACGGTAACACCCTCCGGCGAGACCTCCCAACGTCACCCACTCCCGACTCCTCCGCAACTTCACACCCGTACACACCCACACACCCATACGTACCCCCTGCCGCCACCACAGCGGCGTGCAGCGGCGGCCCCACCGCCGACAGCCGTGGCTGCGGCGGTGGTGGTGGCGGTTTGCGGCGGTTTTTTGACAATTAACAAACGAAAGGTTTACGAATTACCTCGACGCAACGTTTTCTCGTCCTCTAATCCGACCGAACTCGCCGGCGATCACCTTCTTCCTCCTCTCTCCTTGTCGCCGGCAACACCCTCTTTCTCTCTCTCGGCTTCTCTCTTTCCCTCCCTCTCTCTCCGATTTCTCTCTTTTTTTTTTCTCTTCTCGGTCGAACACCACAAAAAGGGGAGGGGGAACCCAAAAGGGTTGCTAACCTAAAGGGAAAGGAACAAAAACGTACAAGGGGAGGGGGGGGGGGGGGACGGTCCTAGGGTCTATTCCAAGCAAGTTTGGGGTTTACCCCACTTTAGTCCCTCAACTATTCCCTAACTCACAATCTACACCACAAGACACCTATGCTAACCTTTGGTCCGACTCGACTAACCCCGCTAACGGAACCCACGTTAAACATAAAAGCTTTTCCACAAGAAATAAGCAAATAAGATACGTACCGGGATACGGGCTTTACAACTCTCCCCCGCTTGAATTAGACTTCGTCCTCGAAGTCTTGACTGACGAAAAGCTCGGGATAATTCTCACGCATCTCCGCTTCAGGCTCCCATGTCCACTCTGAACCCTTCTGGTGCTGCCATTGCACTTTCACTAACCCAATGACTTTGTTGCGCAGATTTTTCGTCTTCCTCTCAACGACAGCTATCGGTTTCTCCATGTAGTTGAGCCTCTCGTCAATCTGAATGTCCTCGAGGGGGATCACTGCAGCCTCGTCCACTACACACTTCCGCAATTGAGAAACATGGAAGGTGTCGTGAATCAAGCTCAGTTCCTAAGGTAGCTCTAAACGATAAGCTACTTTCCCCACACGGGCGATAATCCGGTAAGGCCCAATATAACGAGGCCCTAGCTTTCCTCGCTTACGAAACCGGATCACCCCTTTCCAGGGTGAAACCTTCAACAACACATAATCGCCCACCTGAAACTCCAAGTCTGATCGCCTTTTGTCGGCGTAGCTCTTCTGTCGACTCTGAGCAGTAACAAAACGGTCCCGCACCATCTGTATCATCTCGGTCGTCTTTAACACAATGTCGGTGCTCCCTAACACCCGATGACCAACCTCGCCCCAACAAACGGGCGCCATGCACTTCCTACCGTACAACAACTCGTACGGCGGCATGCCAATACTAGAGTGATAGCTGTTGTTGTAGGAGAATTCTGCCAAAGGTAGGTACTGATCCCAACTACCTCCAAAATCGATGACACAAGCTCGAAGCATATCCTCGAGGGTCTGAATGGTTCGCTCGCTCTGTCCGTCCGTCTGTGGATGAAAGGCCGTGCTAAAGTGTAACCGTGTACCCATCTCCGACTGGAACTTCTCCCAAAACCGGGAGGTAAAACGAGTGTCCCTGTCGGAGACAATCGAAACTGGCACCCCGTGCCTGGCCACGATCTCACGTACAAACACCTCCGCAGTTTCTCCGCCGAGGAGCTCTCCCTGATGGCCAAGAAGTGAGCACTCTTGGTCAGACGGTCAACGATCACCCAAATGGCATCGTTCCCACGGGGAGTCCTTGGGAGTTTCGTTATGAAATCCATAGTAATCTTTTCCCATTTCCAAACCGGGACCTCCAATGGTTGCAATTTCCCATGTGGTCGTTGATGTTCCGCTTTGACCTTCCGACAGGTCATACATACCTCAACACATCTAGCAACATCCCGCTTCATGTCGGGCCACCAGTAACCTTCACGCAAGTCTCTGTACATCTTTGTAGCTCCCGGGTGAATCGAGAACTTGGACTTATGCGCCTCATCCATTAGTACCTGCCGGTTCCCACCGATGAATGGAACCTAAACCCTACCATGTCGAGTTAACAACCCCCGACTATCACGAACAAAATTCGGGATTTCCCCCGACACTCTTTCCCGCTTTGCATTTTCCTCCAAGGCAGCCACCTCCTGAGCGCTTCCTATCGACTCCAGGATAGGTGTAACCACTGTCAATCGCTGACATAAACCCCTCAATGGCTCACCGACCGGATGTCGGCTGAGTGCGTCCGCGACCACGTTCGCTTTACCCGGGTGGTAAAGTATCTCGCAGTCATAATCCTTGACCACATCGAGCCACCTTCGCTGACGCATATTAAGGTTCTGCTGATCCATCAAGTACTTGAGGCTCTTATGGTCAGTGTAGATCGTACACTTGACACCATAGAGATAGTGCCTCCAAATTTTAAGGGCAAACACTACCGCTCCCAACTCCAGGTCATGAGTCGGGTAATTCGATTCGTGAGGCTTCAGCTGCCTAGAAACGTAGGCTATGACCTTGCCGCACTGCATAAGCACGGCACCCAAACCCTGATGTGAGGCGTCACAATATACTACCAAATCCTCCATGCCCTCGGGCAAGGTTAACACAGGAGCCTCGCACAAACGCCTGTGTAGCTCCTCGAACGCCTTCTGTTGTTCCTCTCCCCAACTGAAAGCCGTAGATTTCTTCGTCAATCGCGTCATAGGCAACGCGATCTTGGAGAAATCCTGAATAAACCTTCGGTAATACCCCACCAATCCTAGAAAGCTTCGCACCTCGGTAGGAGTCTTCGGCACCTCCCACCGCATCACCGCTGAAATCTTAGCTGGGTCGACCATAATACCATCCTGATTCACGACATGTCCTAGGAACTGGACCTCTCGTAAACAGAACTCGCACTTGGAAAACTTAGCGTATAACTTCTCTCGCCTTAATACTTCCAACACTTCTCGAAGATGCACCTCGTGCTCCTCCCTGGACTTTGAATACACCAGAATATCGTCGATGAACACAATCACCGATCGGTCCAACATCGGACTACACACTCGGTTCATGAGGTCCATGAACGCTGCCGGTGCATTGGTGAGCCCAAAAGGCATCACCACGAACTCGTAATGATCGTACCGCGTACAGAAGGCCGTCTTCTCCGTGTCCTCACTCCTGACCCGCATCTGGTGGTACCCCGACCGTAAATCAATCTTAGAGAACCACGAGGCCCCCCGAAGCTGGTCGAACAAATCGTCAATCCTTGGCAGAGGATAACGATTCTTTACCGTAAGCTTATTCAGCTCCCGGTAGTCTATGCACATCCGATGTGACCCGTCCTTCTTCTTCACGAATACGATAGGTGCTCCCCACGGCGAACAACTCGGTCTAATGAACTCCTTTTCAAGAAGTTCCTGCAACTGGGCGTACAACTCTTTCATTTCTGGTGGGGCCAGGCGATAGGGTGCCTTGGCCACCGGAGCAGCACCCGGGATCAGATCGATCTGAAACTCTACCTGTCGTTCGGGAGGTATCCCTGGCAAATCCTCGAGAAATACGTCGGTGAACTCCCGTACAACTGGCACGTCTTCAGCAGCCTCCTTCGCCTCCCCAACTCGCGTGTCTAACACATAAGCCAAGTATCCCTGCCCACTGTGCTGAAGGTATCTCCGAGCTCTCGCAGCTGAACATATTGCCGTAGTCCATCTAGTCGAGTCTCCCTGTACTAACAGTTCTCCCCCGCTTGGGGTTCGAACTCGCACTTGTTTGTGACGACAAACAATCTCTGCGTCAAACTTATCCATCCAGTCCATGCCCACAATCACACATAATTCCCGCATGGCAATCGGGATCAGGTCAATGGGAAACCGCACTCCTGAGATCTCTAAGGTACACCCGCGAAACACGTCTGTGACCATCAAGGTCCTATCATCGGCCACCTCAACAACAAGAGGATGACTCAAACGTCCTACAACTCGGCCCAAACCCTCGCTAAAAGTGCGAGACACAAAAGAGTGAGTAGCCCCGCTATCAAACATCACAACCGCGGGCACCGAGTTAACTAGGAATGTACCTAACATATAATTCAACCACAAAATAAATATATGACATGGAAAGGAAAGACAAGAAGAAAGAAGCAGGGGATATACCTGTAACCACTTTAGGCGTCGCTTGCGCCTTATCCACCGTCAACTGATGAACTCTACCTCGAGCCGCTCCCGCCCCCGGCTGACCATCTCGACCATCAGTGATGCGTAACGGGGCATTCCCAGGCGTCCTCTGTGCTCCACCCCCAACAGCTACCCCGGCTCTAGGACAGTTGGCCTTTACATGGCCCGTCTGATTACAGTTGAAGCAGACCACTAGCGGCACCTTACAATCCCGGCTAAGGTGACCGGGTTGGCCACACTTAAAACACCCCTCAACTCTCCTCACTCCGGTATCTCGGGGCTTAAACCCGCCACTCCTAGAACCCACGCGCATATCAGTGAACCTCGACCTCTTCGGCGCTGCCGAGATAGGCGTCACCGGCTGTGCCGCCTTCCGCTTCTTCGCTTGGGTCTCCAGCTCAAGCTCCCTCCTCCGAGCAGCGTCCATCATGGCAGATAACGAAGCATACTGTGTTGTGCTAACAAATTCCCGGATCTCCGTGCGTAACATATCTTTATACCGCGACATCTTTATCTCTTCCGAGGTGGCATATTGGGGGCAAAATAATGCCATCTCGGTGAATTTTCTATTCATCTCCTTTACCGTCTCTGTTGTCTGTGTGAGCTCTAGGAATTCCTTAGCAATTCGCTCCATCTCTACCGGCGGTACATACTCTGCACGAAAACAAGTGACAAACTCGTCCCAGGTCAAGGTAGTGCGCTCGGCAGGCGTCAATGTCGTGGCACACCAATCCTTGGCGCCGTCACGAAGTAGGTTCACTGCAAAGCGGACCTTTAGATTGTCCGGGCAGCCACTGGTCAGAAAGGCAAACTCCATGTCGGATACCCATCGCATGCTGATAATCGGATTCGGGTCTCCCTTAAACTCTGGCGGGGAGCAGGCAGAGAGATCCCGATACTGGAACTCTCGGGTACGGGGCTGACCCTCCGTAGGCAGTGGAATAGCTGCAATACGCTCCTCCAGTAGGGTCACCACCTCATCTCGAATGGCGGTGATGATCTCGGGAATCGCCTCCCCGATCGCGTGAGATACCTCAGTAGCAATCAGCTCCCTAATACGCTCCTCAGTAATCCCTGCCTCAGCCTGCGGCCCAGCCGCGCGGTTCCTTCTAGTGTTGACCATTCTAGGAAAAAGAAATTTCAGAGAGTTATTAGCACAAATAACTCACCCTACTACGCTCGCGCTCCACTCCTTGGCTTCCTCGTGACTCTCCCCGACCCGAGCATGGATCCTGTGCTTCAGATAGTAGGAGCTCTGCTACTACCCTTCACACCTATCCTTACTCGTTTCGAGTCTTGTCCCGGGACGTCCAGGTAGTTGCCTTCCACAAACAAACACATATGCCCATTCCGGCATATGTAAACACTTTTCCTAGCTCCCTAGAAAATCGTAACACCCCACTACCCTTGCTAGAACGGAACCCCCACTAACCCTGACGAGTCACCTCGTAAACGCACAGTCGTATACAGTGAAACCAGATAGACATTCGAATATAAGATTCTATCCTACAACGGTTGGACTCAAACAAGAGCTGCGCAATAGAATTAAATCCAACATTCTAAGGCTATTCAGTTCCTACTGCATACAACCTAAAGTGCATTCACTTAACAACCTATCAAGGCTAGCATGAGTTCATAATAGCAAGTAACAAGTATACAGTACCACAAAATCCACGTAAGCAATCTAGCATGCATGCCCTATGCCTAGAAAGCAATAAAGACACTAAGTGTTGTACCTTCCCAATTGGCGTCGGCTGACTGTACACACTGCGCCCACGATCACCGTTTCCCAAACGGGTTTTCTTTTTTTTTTCTTTATTCTCAAAGGTTTTAATAAAAGAGTTTAAAACTTCATAGTCGCAACTTGAGACCAAACACACCGAGAGGTGTTTGATTCACTCAAGCTGTGCTCTGATACCAAGTTGTAACGTCCCAAAAATTACAAGGAATTTTAAATTTTAAAACATACATTTCATTATAAAACAACCACAATTTAATAATTTGTAACTCAATTGAAATTAACGTCGTTAACTCAAACAGTCAATAAAGTTTATGCAGCGGAAATTTATAAATTAAAATCCAAAGGTTTGAAAGTGAGATTTAAACAATTCTCGACACCCCGCGCTTAGTGTGTGTACCGTCAAGCCTGAATGCCGCTCGCACCTGAAATCACAACATATTGGGAAAAGGTAAGCTAAACGCTTAGTGAGTCCTACCACACACGCATGTAGCAACCCCACGTATATCGCCCCTACTCGCAAGTAGGCAACATCACCATCACCACGAATATATATCCACATAATGATTAATGTATAAATACGAACCTCGGTCCCATCGAGCACACCAAAAATATATCGATACAAGCTCAGTCCCACCGAGCCCTCGGTCCCACCGAGCCCTCGGTCCCACCGAGTAAAGATAATATAATTGTACTAGCTCAGTCCCACCGAGCCCTCGGTCCCACCGAGCCCCCCAGTCCCACTGAGGTGTACGCAAGCATAAATAGTCCACATATAGATTCAACAAATCACAACTAATTACCACATCCCACTAGTTCACGTAAACACATAATAACACGTAATAACATGTAGCACAAAATAACGATATGCATGAAATTCCTAACTACGCGGTGAGAGAACTCACCTCAAAGTAACGCAAGCCTTCGTGATCAGCAACACCAACCGGCTAACTTCCCTCACCTCTTTCCACCTAGATACGTGCTAACAAACGTCAAAGGGAAGTCCTAATCCAAACCACGATTACTAGCGTACAAAACTAAACGTTCCAGCCTTTTATCTAAAACACAGGTCTGTTCGGGACCTGTTTTACCCCCTTTAAACTGATAATTCCAGAAACCAAATTCCATAATCACAAATTCCCATGTCTTAGGGTTCCAGGGACATATCGCACGCGTCCTAACGATACTCCTAGCATTCTATATGAATTTTACGAAAAACTTCGCAGAACAGCTAAAAAACAGGACCTGTCAGTATAAAATGGCAATTTGACACTAGCTATGGTCCGAACTGATTTTTCCGTAAAACATATGAAACTTACTAGACTCAGAATGGGAGATTTTGGCACTGGTTTCACCCCAATCCGATGTTCCTAGAATAAGTCATGGCTTTTACAAAACAGTGGCAGAAACTATATATTTCGCATGAAATGATAACTATTGAATTTTAAACCATTGAGTCATGTCTTAATCCAAACAGACCCGGAAGGCCTAAAAACTTACTGGAACAGGGCTATACTAAGCTGGACAACAAACGTGCACCACCCACTGCCGCCTCCGGCGGCGGCGGTGGTGGTTGGCGGCGGCGACGAGGGTTACGGTAACACCCTCCGGCGAGACCTCCCAACGTCACCCACTCCCGACTCCTCCGCAACTTCACACCCGTACACACCCACACACCCATACGCACCCCCTGCCGCCACCACAGCGGCGTGCAGCGGCGGCCCCTCCGCCGGCAGCCGTGGCTGCGGCGGTGGTGGTGGCGGTTTGCGGCGGTTTTTTGACAATTAACAAACGAAAGGTTTACGAATTACCTCGACGCAACGTTTTCTCGTCCTCTAATCCGACCGAACTCGCCGGCGATCACCTTCTTCCTCCTCTCTCCTCGTCGCCGGCAGCACCCTCTTTCTCTCTCTCGGCTTCTCTCTTTCCTTCCCTCTCTCTCCGATTTCTCTCTCTCTCTTTTTCTCTTCTCGGCCGAACACCACAAAAAGGGGAGGGGGAACCCAAAAGGGTTGCTAACCTAAAGGGAAAGGAACAAAAACGTACAAGGGGAGGGGGGGACGGTCCTAGGGTCTATTCCAAGCAAGTTTGGGGTTTACCCCACTTTAGTCCCTCAACTATTCCCTAACTCACAATCTACACCACAAGACACCTATGCTAACCCTTGGTCCGACTCGACTAACCCCGCTAACGGAACCCACGTTAAACATAAAAGCTTTTCCACAAGAAATAAGCAAATAAGATACGTACCGGGATACGGGCTTTACAGCTTGTTGATTCCTCCTGCATAGACGGGCAAGATGATCTCTCCAAAGGTACTCGTCGCGTCTCCATTGAAACCGACCAAGGTTGTCGAGCGTCGGGTGATTTCCGATCGATCGATTCCCATGGCCTTGATGGTATCAAGGAATATGACGTTTGTTGAACTGCCTCCATCGACCAAGACCCGCCGGGTTAAAAAATTACCAATCGTGAGTTGAATAATCAACCCGTCATGATGCTTGCGATACGAATCACCGAGGTCGTCCTGGTCGAATGAAATCTTCATGGTTTCTAACTCCAGATCTTCTTTGGGTCTAGATGAATGCGGGATAGGCCGATCGTCAGGTGCCTGGCTGGCATGGCGTTTGGCCGCGGAGTACGTCAGACCGCATACGTCAGACCCACCAGTTATGCAATTGACAACCTTCGTGTGATCGGGAGTCGGCGGTCGGGCGTCGTTAGCTGGAGTAACGACGTCATCGATGATATTTTTGAGATTGCCCTTCGGGACATGATATACCATATTCTTTTTTAGAGCTATGCAGTCATCTGTCATGTGACCGTGGTCGACGTGGAAGTCGCACCACTTCGATTTGTCTTTCTTATCGTCATCTTGGTCGGATTTCTTTGGCCACCGGATGGTCCCCTGGACGGTCTTCAGAGCTTCGACCAAATCTTTAGTAGTCCATTTGAATCCGTAAGAGGATATCTTAGGGTACTGAGGGAATTTGGTCACAGTCTTAGATTCCGCTTTTGTCTTGAATCGGACGTTCGAGATTTGTCGCGCAGGCTCTGACTTGGATGATGCCTTTATTTTGAATTCTGGCTTCTTAACACCAAGCAACCTCTTGTCGTCGGTGTGCTTACGACGAAAGGCAGCATCGTCTTCTACCCTCATATAAGCAAGGGTTCTGGCTCGGACGTCTTCGAAGTTTTTTGGGGGATACTTGGTCAGGTCGGTGTATAGACTCGAACTGTCGTCTAGACCACGCTTGTAGGCTTCGATCGCGGTCTTGACGTTACAGTTACGGAAACTGATCATTTCTGCATTGAACCTATTGAAGTAGCTTCGAATGGATTCATTGGCCTTCTGCACGACATAATACAGGTCGCTGGTCTGCTTCTCCATCTTGCGACTACTGGCGAATTACTGGGAGAACTGGTTGACCAACTCAGCGAATGACCCGATGGATTTGGGTTTGAGGTTGATCAACCATTGGAGGGCAGGACCTGTGAGGGTCGCCCCGAAACTTTTGCACATGCAAACTTCTTAATACATTTGAGGGATCGAGATCGTCCACATTAGCTGCTTATACTGCGCTATGTGCTCCGTCGGATCGGTTATCCCCAAATACTTGGGCGTGAAGGCGGGGATATTATACTTCTTTGGGACGTCGACGGTCGCGATCTTATCGATGAAAGGAGACGCCTGATACCCCGAATGAGGCTCGACATCGACGGGCACAGCTGCCCCTGGTAGCTTAGCGAGCAAAGACAGGACGCGCTCGTTCTGATCTTCTAGCATTTTCAACCACTGGGCGACGGGGTCGTTAGGATCGGGATTCGCACCTGCCAACGGATCAACTCCTGAACTGGTGCCATTGCCGTACGATGAGCCATTAGCGTCACCGTTGGAAGGGACAAAATATGGCTGCGATCCATTCTGAAACGGCTGAGACCCATTCTGAAATGGCTGAGATCCATTCCGAAATGGCTGAGATCCCTTCTGCATGGGTGGCGGCCTTATATACTGAGGAGGAACCGTCCCGAACTGGGGATTTGGATTGAATGTCCCCTGCTGCTGATTCTGCATGAATGGTCCTGGTCCTGGATTACGGACGAACGGAGCCGAACCAGGGTTATGGACGAATGGGGCGGATCATGGATTCTGACCGAACGATCCTTGACCTGGATTCTGAACGAATGGTCTTGGACCGTTCTGCGGTCCGAAAGGATTCCTCAGTCGCGCGATTTCCTCAGCTGCTCTTCGACTCTGCTCAGCCATGGCATTGATTTGATTTCGCACAACTTCCAATTCCTGATACATCTGGGCAATAATATGCTCTGGATTTCCAGGGGCTGTCATTTTCCTGAAACAGAAAACAGAGAAAACTACAAGAAACCGTTAGTAAGACGCACGTTTGTCGAAGATTTTTCTAGATGGGGTCCCATGGATGGCGCCAAACTGTTAATGCCAAAAATCGTCCAAAAGGATAACTTAAGGTTGATTGTGGAATTTAACAACTAAAGATAGGAATCTTTCGACAAATCGTACGACGAAGACATAAAATGTAAATGAGACAGAGATTTTAGTGACGCGGGAAAAACCTCAACGAGAAAAAAAACCCGCGGACGACTGTGGAAGTCGTCGCTGCACTATGGTCGCCAAACAGGGGCGATATCCTTATGTTTCGGGTGTCGATCGTACATTGATTACAATACAGATGAAAGAAAGACTTTAAATGTAAAGTAACGAGTGTATCAGATATAAAAAATGGGTGTGTCGTGTGTAAAAACAATGTGTCGCGTGTGAAAGTCGTGCGTCGAGTGCGATTCTTTGAGAGAGAGTTCTTTGCTTTGAGTGTTCTTCAGAGTTCGATTGATTCCAGATGATGTGAAATGATGCTCTAGCCTTTGCTTTTATAGTCTCCGGGCGCTTTTAATGACTCCATAAAGACCCTTGGTAACGATCGTAACGGTTGTTGAATTCAATGCTCGTAATAGCCTCTGTCGGTTATGGTCTTTGATCATCAATGTCATTGATTCCTGCATTAAAACACTTAAAAAGTAATAGTAATGTCATATGTTAGTCGGTCGAGGTCGTGAGGTTCCATACGACAGACGTATGAATGAGACGACGTCATGGTCGAGTGTCGTGAGGTGAATAACTTTCGATTTTCAACTTTAATCAGGGGATAAAGTACTATGATTTTACCTTACTATGGAGAAGTGGAATATATGTTTTCCTTACCTTGGTCGTGGTCGAGACTGGTGAATTTTTACCCAAACAGTGAGTTCAAGTTGATTTGTGAAAACGTTGTACATGCCAAAATGTTTATTTTAAAGTGTTTATGTTTTTACATACAATTATCAATTGTTGAGTTATTTAGTGGGTTTTAATTATTTGAACTTTGAAGTGTTAAGCTTTACAAATATTGTAAAACACCCACATTTAGGATTTTTGGGTAATTGATAAATGAATCACGAATGAAAGTGTTTTGTTAATTTATTGCATAAGTGGAGGTTGTTTGGTAAAAATACACTTTTAGTGTTTGTGGAGATTATGCAAAGTTTATGATATGTTACATTTTGAAAATGTGAACGCGTGAGTTGTGGATTTTGGTCAATCTCGACCTTATGGATATTTTGGGAATTGTAAACCTTTTGATTTTGGGCCGAAGGCCAATTGAGAGTCAAGAGACAAAGGTTTTGGGTAACGATGTATTTTGGTTTATGTAATTGTGACGGCTCGCGTATTTAGCCAAACGTTTATTTTGCCTCCAAGGGCTTGATTTTTACTAAAATGGGTCTTTGGGGTGTTTGCCGATTTTAGTAGCTCGATATGGAGCTTTGGATGTGTTATGCACTTAATTGCATTTTATTTGAGAATATGCCCTTTTGAGTGTTTTGTCTCATAAGTGAATACCATTTAACATTTATGCACTCTTGGTACTTTTTGGGTTTTATAAACCATTGCAAATTATATACATTATCAAGTTATAAAGTATTTGAGTATATTTGTATATATGTTTTGACTTCGTTGAAAAGTGGCAATGAAAGGGTTTTGAGCTAGTCATGCATTGGAGCATGTATTTGCATAATGTGGGTCAGTTACACTTCATTTACATATGTTGACTTTTAACAAATGGCCATTTGATCTTTTAAGCTTATGGATCGGTTTTTGACTCTGTTGGGTCTTGAGAACATTTGTCTGATTTTGATAGCTCGATGTAGAGCTTTGGTTATGATTTGCATGTATTGCATCTTATTTGGGAATTACATGATTTGAATGCGTTGGTTATTCTTTTGGAGTCATGTGTAAATTTCTAAATTAAACAAGCTTGTTTTGATGGTGAGATCCCAAGGTAAAGATCCGGTTTGGGGTGAACTTGGTGGTTTTAGGATAAAGATCCGGTTTGGGTTGATGCCTCAATAGACTAAAGATCCGGTTTGGGTTGATGTCTCACTAGGCTAGAGATCCGGTTTGGGTTGATGCCTCACTTGACTAAAGATCCGGTTTGGGTTGATGTCACAATAGACTAAATATCCGGTTTGGATTGATGTCTTGTTAGACTAAAGACTCCGTTTGAGTTGATGTCTCCATGGACTAAAGATCCGGTTTGGGTTGATGTCCAAGATTGACTAAAGACCTAGATATGGTTGATGTCATAGGCTTTTCCATCCATGAAACATGCTTGTAACTTATAATTGTGGTTTAACTTGTGTATCCGCCACATTCGATGAAATCGGGTCTCCCCTGTCACCGAAAGGTGTTGTTTCGGGTATTTCCTTTATCCATGTTGTCGGTGATGTATTATATTTATATGGATTGTTTTCCATGGTTTATGAGAGATATATTATGCCTCATCCTTGTTTGGATATTTCGATTATTGGAGCTTTATTCACGTTGATTTTATTTGGAAATTTAATATTTATTCACATCTTGAGTGAATTTTGGAATTGAGTCTATTGTTGAGAAATGATTTTCATAGGAGCTTTCGTCACGGAATTTGTGTGCGTTTGGAAAATGGGTTGTTAGTATATTTAATACAAATCACTTTTTGGAAATCATCATTTAAGTTGCATCATTCTTGTCTAACGAATTATTTAATCATGATGCAAACTTTTGAACTCACTAGGCGTTAGCCTAACCTTTTTATTTGTCTATGTGAGCCAGGTTCAGGTTGGGAATAGTTCTAGTGACACTGTGAAAAGATGAGTGCTAGTAGTGTGCTCGAGAGATGAATTGCTTAGTGAAGTCTTCCGTATTTATTTTGGGAATAGCAACATGTATTCGGGTTAAGTAACAACCGACTTTATTTGGTCATGTTGTATGGCTTGAGTTATTAATTGTGGGAGTTGTTACGTTTTAAATTTTGAGGTGTTTCCAATGATGGTTTGTAGAAGAGATTTGTATCCTCATTTGCTTATTTTATCGAAGTTTTTAGTAGTTGATCTTTTCAATTTAGAGGGTGTTACAAGTTGGTATCAAAGCATAAGTTTGAGAGATTTAGGTGCTGATTTTTGGATACCTAGACTCAAACTAGCGTCTTTTTAAGTGAAGGAGAGTGAAATTGCACCATTAGGCACTCTAAGATAGGATATTTTGAGGTCGATGGAGTCACTAGAAACGGGAATCACTTCTAGAGTAGCAAGGATGATCATGTACGATACGTTCATAATTGCACCTGGTCAGTGTTATGGTGAATCTACAATGTAACACCCCGAAAATTAGAGAAACAAAATTGGAGTCACGGACTGTAATACCCCGGGTAAGTTTGTTAGTTAAATTCGAGTTCCGTTAAAATCTAGTTAACTCTATAATTGATGTTTAGGGTAAGTTTGGGTTAATTTATAAGTTAAGAGTGTTTTGGTCATTAGTGATAAGTTCAAGGACTAAAGTAGTAAAATGGGTTGATATTACCTCTTGATGAAATCAGATATTTCATAAAGTCAGATATTATCCAGAAAATCAGTGTGTGTAGTGTGTGTGTTTTGAGACCAAAAGAAGAAGAAAGAAGATAAAAGGCTAGGGATTCAATTTGGTGTGCTTGGAAGTGAAATTAAGGTATGTCCCTTTACATTTTATGTGTATAATTGTATTTAGAAGGTTTCTATCGGATTAGAATAGTTTATTTCAAGCCTGGTAGTAATTACAGTCGAATCTGGGTAGAAAATGCATGAACAGACAGTGGTTTCCGGATAAGTTGAATGTATCCGGATGATTTTGATTAACAGTATCCGGATGATGTTCTAAGGTGTCCGGACGAGTCAAGTATCCGGGTAAGTTCCTTTTTGTTATAAGTTTCCGGATGGAATGGGATACCGGATGGTATCCGGGTTGCTTTGCTATCCGGAAAGATGTGTTATCCAGATTGGTAATGTTATCCGGAAAGTGGTGTTGTCCGGAATATTAGTGTTGTCCGGAAAGGGTGTGTTGTCCGGATACTTTTACTGTTTGGTCAAATTGGTGAGTTTAGATGCTTTTAAGTATCCAGTAGCCTGTGTTTTGTTAATTCATGGATAGGGAATGAATGAGGACCGAATATACTGTGGACTTGACTTAAGTTCGGGTTTGGGGGCAATATTTGAGGATTTGAGTTCTTTAGAGTTCTTAGCTTTAGTAAGACTTATGTGTTTTGTATGGTAAAGAGATATCTGCATCTATTTGTTTCAGATACTGTGAATCGAAGGTGAAAGCAGAATTCTTTGTGGAGGATTAGAGAGAATTTTGATAAAGCAAACCGGTGAGTTTTTACTTAAAATGTTTTCTAACTGGAATACATATATGTGAATAAGTGTAATAATGTGCATATAATGTTATATGAGTATTACACTGCATGAGTGCTAGTTGGCCGGGCTTAGGACCGGTGTATGTTGGTTGTACAGAGGGACAGTGGTGTTGGCTGTATTCAGTACAACGGTGTAAATTAATTAATTGGCTCGCAACCAGTTAATATGGCCAAGAGAATGAGATGGAAAGATACATGATGCATGAGTCTTAATTGGTATTCCTATGTGAATTATGTGTATGATGTTGTGCAAATGGTTTTTAACTAACGGGGATTTTCTCACTAGACCTCAAGGTCTAACCCTCATTTTGTTTTTAAAATATGTATTCCAGGTCGCGGATCGAGTAAGAGCAAATAAGAAGGTTAAACTGCGAATAGCTTTTGGAGGACTATGTAGTTGAAGACTATGATGTGTTTAGTAGTTATATCATGTTGTTAGTAATGATGCAATCTACTATGTAAATGTTTGTAATGATGTACTGAATGTTTGTAAAAGACTAGGGGACCGTATTTGTTATATAATATATCTCTTGTTTTAACGACGTTATGCATTGTATGCTATTTGAACTATGTTTGGAAATTCGGGTCATTACAGATGGTATCAGAGCCCTAGTTTAAGGGATTTAGGTATTAGTATCTGTACCTAGACTTAAACTGCATGTGAAGTAGGATGTCCCTATTATTGTAGAACCTTGGGGTGTTAAATATAAAAAGGTAGAAGGAACATCATGTAAGGTAATTTCATTTTTACACCTGGCCAATGTAATTGTGATCTTACAGGTACATGTTTGAACTGGAATACCTTGTTATATGGGGTATGTGCTTATGTGTATATTAACCTTGTCTGAATCAACAGAATGGCAAGTGGTACTAGACAAAAGAATCGGGAAGGAGGAGGAAATCCGAATAGAACAAACCCAACAGCCGGAGGAAGGGGAAGAGGGGGAGAAAGAGGTGGAGGCAGAATTGGAGGCAGAATTGGGGGTAGAACTGGGAGTGGAACTCCGCCGCGATGTAATGAATTTGTTACTAGGGACGATTTAACAGCCGAAATGGGAAGACTACAGGCCAGTATACAAGCCATGTTTGATCGAACTCGTCATAATGATGCTGATACACCAGATCCTGGTCAGGAAAACGAGATGCCTATTACACCTACAATCACACCAGTACTAAGAAAGTGTGACTATAAAGTGTTCTTAAGTTGTAAGCCTCCAACTTACTCGGGAGATCGGGATCCAGTAAAAGCTATGAAGTGGCTGAAGGAAATAGAAGCCATCTTCAAGACCAGTAAATGCGCTGAAGAGGATAGAGTACTCTATTGTAACACCCTAAATTCAGGGCTAATTTGGAACTCAAATTTCACAAGTTATGATACAA
This sequence comes from Saussurea involucrata, assembly GCA_033807775.1. Taxonomy (NCBI): domain Eukaryota; kingdom Viridiplantae; phylum Streptophyta; class Magnoliopsida; order Asterales; family Asteraceae; genus Saussurea; species Saussurea involucrata. The sequence goes on along the minus strand of CM066315.1, from coordinate 9,455,064 downwards.
GAAACTTCAACTTATAAATATATAGCAAGGTAATTAACCACCAAGAGTACATTTACAATACATGATTCTTCAAATAACCTATTAATCTAATCACATCACTACAATCAGATTAACTAAGTTATCTAAGCAATCCAACAAAATCTCTTCTGGTTACTTGACACCTCTGCTATTCCAAAAACGCTCGTCCCACAACCCTTTACTTTCCCGAGCTGGTACCTGAGAAGAAAACATCATATGAAACGATTAGGCCGACGCCTAGTGAGAACATTCGTTTCCATAATAACATTTGCAAAATCAATGTAAGCAAGTTATAACAAACCTGATTACCCTTTCTCTTATCATACGTGTAACTCTATTCCGTTAGCACGATTTTACCCAATTCCATGAATATGCCTGACACATTCCATCATCATATCATGTCTCAGAGCTACTCTACGAATCTGTACTGATTCTAGAGTAATGTTTCTATTCCGGAAATCGCAATATACACATGGCCAGTTCCGTACACATCTATTCTAGAAACCGCAATATACACATGCCCATTTCTGTACACATCTAAGAAATAACAATATACACATGCCTATTTCTTAGAGAAGGAAATAGTGATTACAATATACACATGCCAATCTCTTCTTTTCCTTAGGAATCAGGAATTACGTTTATTCCATGATTTCTCACACACATCAGAATAATGATTAATCTTCATCTATTCTACGTGTACATAACCACTAGTGCCTATGGATCCATTACACTTTACTAACGCATATGCATAACAACATATTACAGCTCATATCATATTCTCAAATCTAAGAATAATAGATAACCTATCGTATCTTCATCCTCAAATGCCCCCCCTTTGGCGACTGCATCCAACCATCAGAACCTAGCCTTTTTCAGTTTCTTAAAAGTGTCCGGACAACATGGGTTTCCGGACAACTGAACTTTTCCGGATAACTACAACTTTCCGGGTAAACCATACTTTCCGGACACCACTACTTTTCCGGGTAAATCCTACTTTTCGGATACCTATTTAATCCGGACGACACCTGGAAACTAAAGAAATCCGGATACCATCCGGTAACTAATGCTATCCGGAAACTACAATAGAATGAACTTACCGGATACTTAATCACGTCCGGACACCTTCATCACCACAGTTTTCCGGATACGAGGTTTTATCCCGACACCTTCGACATGCAGCCTAAAATTCGATCTAGATACATATCTGTTCGATTCAGCCCATTCCAGACCATTCCATACAGTTCATAACTAATTTATACAGCTATTACAAGGTTTAATTTAACATGAAAACACTGATTTAAGCAAGGAACAAATGAACTCACCTTATATTTGCAAATACCCACTTCCTGCACAAATCTACTACTTCGAATCTGTTGTAAATGATTCTGTAAATCAATCCAATACACAGATTTGTTTATGTTCACAACAAGAATTATCAGAAGTTGAGTTCAATTCCTTACCAATTTGATGAACAAACCCTTGCTTTTCTTTCTTTTCTCCTTTCCCTTCTTTCTCTCTATTCTTCCTTTCTTTCTTTTCTAAACCGACTCAGCCACAAGGAATCAGATAACATCTGATTTTCAGATATTTTATCCAAACAAACTTTCCAAAATGACCAAAAGCACCCACAAGTTTCATTATTTCCAAAAGTAACATCTTACTTACATCTCTTGTATTTTAACCCTAATGAATTATAAAACTTCCATATAATTCAAGGTTTACACAAAATACAAATACATCCCAATTCTTATTAAAATAATAACTGAAAATTCAGGATGTTACATCTATGGAACTGCAATGTTGAAAGGCGATGCCCTGTACTGGTGGGAAGCACATATGACCTCGGGAGGATCTGATATATATTCTACCTACTCTTGGGAAGAATTCGTGATAGCTTTCAGGAAACAGTTTTGTCCTCAAGCCGCAGTTAAACAATTGGAAGGGGAGTTTATGAACTTGCAGCAAGGGAATTTGTCAGTTCGGGACTACACCGCTCGTTTCTTGGAAAAGTCTCGTTTTTCGGAATACTACGTTGCTACGGAGGCCATGAAGATTGAAATGTTTATCTTTGGATTGAATGCAGAAGTCAGAAGTTTTGTGGTTGCTAAAGGACCAGAAACTTTCTCCGCCGCGGTAGACGTCGCAGAAACCGTAGAACAAGATAAAGGGAGAAGTACTAGTGATAAGAATGTGGGGAAAAGAAAGTGGGAAGGATCGCAGTATGATCCGAAGAAGTCCAGGTTTCAGCGATTTGATAACCGTCCACCTTTCCGACCAGTTGAAAGACCTTGCCCAAAGTGCCACCGTTTTCATCAAGGAAGTTGTCAAGTGGATCCTAGAAACTGTTATAAGTGTGGAAAGATCGGTCATATTGCTAAAGATTGTCGAGTAGTTAGATTTTATTACTCGTGCAATTCTCCTGATCACCTTCTGTCTGATTGTCCACTAGGGAGAATACAACCGGGTGGTACGTCAGTAAGACCAACGGGTGTTAGACCGGTAGTACCAAGGCCAGAAGTACCAAGAGCAAGGGGTCGTGCCTTCCAGATGACAGAGCAAGAAGCAGATGAGACTCCTGATGTGGTTACAGGTACATTCTTAATAAATTCTACACGTGCTAAAGTGTTATTTGATTCCGGTGCAAACCGATCGTTTATGTCGCCTTCTTTTGCTGCCTATATGCATTTAAAGCCTAAAGTGTTAGATCATGCGTTAATGGTAGATACGGCTAATGATAATCAAGTACCGGTTAATGAGGTATTTGATAATTGTGTGATAAACATAGATGGGTGTGGAGTGCCTATTCAGTTATTTCCTATAGTCTTGATCGAGTTTGATGTGGTAGTGGGAATGGATTGGTTAGCCGAGAATCAGGCTAATATAGTTTGTGATAAGAAGTTGATAAATGTTGTCTTACCTGAGAAGGGACCAGTAGTGATTTATGGTGACCGTAGAAATCATCAGTCTTGCCTTATCTCTTTGTTGAAAGCTCGTAAGTGTATCAATAAAGGTTGCTCAAGTTACTTAGCTTATGTGGTAGATATTAAGCTAGAAAAGAATAAGCTGGGAGATATTCCGATTGTTCGTGAATTTTCGGAAGTTTTTCCAGAAGATCTGACTAGTCTTCCGCCCGTTAGACAAGTAGAGTTTGGTATAGATCTGATTCCTGGAGCCGCTTCTGTTGCTCGTGCACCGTATCGTTTGGCACCTCCAGAGATGAAAGAGATGATGACTCAACTGCAAGATCTTTCAGATAAAGGCTTCATCAGACCCAGTTCTTCGTCGTGGGGAGCACCGGTTCTGTTTGTGAAAAAGAAGGATGGTTCGATGAGGATGTGTATTGATTATCGAGAACTGAATAAGCGCACGATCAAGAACAAGTATCCGCTTCCTAGAATTGATGACATATTTGATCAATTAGTTGGAGCTTGCTATTTCTCCAAGATTGATCTGAGATCTGGTTATCATCAACTGAAGGTTAAAGAAGAAGACGTTCTGAAAACTGCTTTTCGCACACGGTATGGTCACTATGAATTCCTTGTAATGTCATTTGGACTGACGAACGCTCCAGCTGCTTTTATGGATCTAATGAACCGAGTATGTAAGCCATATCTCGATAAATTTGTTATTGTGTTTATCGATGATATCCTTATCTACTCCCGATCCAAAGAAGAGCACGCACAACATCTTCGTTTAATTCTGGAATTGTTGAAGAAGGAACAGGTGTACACTAAGTTCTCTAAGTGTGAATTCTGGCTACGGGAAGTTCAGTTTCTGGGGCATGTAGTTTCCGAGAAAGGTATTCAAGTTGATCCGACGAAGGTAGAAGCAATTGAAAAATGGGAACCGCCGAAGACGCCAACGGAAGTACGAAGTTTTCTGGGTTTAGCCGGCTACTATCGAAAGTTTATAAAAGACTTCTCTCGTATCGCGACGCCTTTGACTAAGCTGACTCGAAAGAATCTAAAGTTTGAATGGAAAGCAGAACAGGATGAAGCATTCAGGATATTGAAAGAGAAACTTTGCAGTGCGCCGATTTTGTCACTACCGGAAGGTTCCGAAGACTTTGTTGTTTATAGTTATGCTTCCAAACTGGGATTGGGATGTGTACTTATGCAGCATGGGAAGGTTATTGCTTATGCTTCTCGTCAGTTAAAAGATCATGAAAGACAGTATCCTACACACGACATGGAACTGGCAGCAGTTGTATTCGCGTTGAAGATTTGGAGACATTATCTTTACGGCTCTAAATGTCAAATTTATACTGATCATAAGAGTCTCCAACATCTTTTCGATCAGAAGGAATTAAATATGAGGCAAAGAAGATGGCTAGAATTGGTGAATGACTACGACTGTGAAATCCTTTATCATCCGGGAAAAGCGAATGTGGTAGCTGATGCACTAAGTCGTCAAGAAAGGAGTGGAACAATAAAAGCAATTTCACTACGAACTGAACTCCTACCTAACATCTTAGACGAATTGCAGAAGTATCAAATAGAAGCTTTTCAAGAAGAACACTTGAAACCAGAACGGTTAGTGGGTATATCAGCATTGCTTGTAAAAGATGATCGTGGGTTGTTGTGTTTGGGAAACAGAATCTGGGTGCCTCGTTTGGGTGGTTTATGTGATCGTGTACTACAAGAAGCTCACCAATATCGTTTCTCTATTCATCCAGGTACGAACAAGATGTACAAAGATCTGAAACAATTTTATTGGTGGCCGGGAATAAAAAGAAGCATTGCTCAGCATGTGGAAGGTTGTACTACTTGTAAGAAGGTAAAGATTGAACATCAAAAGCCGTTTGGTCAGTTGCAACGGTTAGAAATACCTATGTGGAAATGGGATCAGATTACTACAGATTTTATCACGAAGCTACCAAGGACTCCGAAGGGATTTGATGCCATTTGGGTGATCGTTGACAGATTGACAAAGTCTGCTCACTTCCTACCAATAAAGGAAACCTATTCATTGGAAAGACTAGCCAAACTGTATATCAATGAAATAGTAACTCGACATGGAGTTCCAATTTTGATTATCTCTGATCGTGACAGCCGTTTTACCTCAAGATTCTGGAGAAGTTTTCAAAAGGAGATGGGAACGCAGATAAAGTTAAGTACAACGTATCATCCTCAAACTGACAGTCAGAGTGAACGCACGATTCAGACTTTGGAAGATATGTTACGGGCTTGCATTGTTGACTTTGGGGGATCTTGGGATAAGCACTTGCCACTGATAGAATTTGCCTACAACAACAGTTACCATTCCAGCATACAAGCGGCACCGTTTGAAGTTCTGTATGGTAGAAAATGCCGAACGCCTCTGTGTTGGAACGAAGTGGGAGAGAAACAGTTAGCAGGGCCAGATATAGTCCAGTTGACCGCGGATAAGATTTCTCAGATTCGGGAACGTTTGAAAGTGGCTCAAGACAGACAAAAAAGCTACGCCGACCGACGCCGAAAACCGTTAGAGTTCCAAGTTAGAGATTTTGTGATGTTAAAAGTCTCTCCTTGGAAAGGAGTCATTCGATTCGGGAAACAAGGTAAACTGAGCCCGAGATACATTGGACCGTTTGCAATTGTAGAAAGGATCGACGAAGTAGCCTACAGATTAGATCTTCCGCCAGAGTTAAGCAGGATTCATAACGCGTTTCATGTATCGAATTTCCGAAAGTGTTTGGTTATGCCGGATCAGGCAGTTTCTCTACCAGATATACAAGTTGATGAAAAGCTGAATTATGTGGAGGAACCTGGAGCCATAGTTGACCACAAAGTGAAAGTGTTGCGGAACAAAGTAATCAGACAAGTGAAAGTTCAGTGGAGACATCATAGGGGTCAGGATGCTACTTGGGAATCAGAATCAGAAATGAGAACTAAGTACCCACACCTTTTTGCCTAAACCGAATTCCGGGATGGAATTCTTTTAAGGGGGAGATGATGTAATACCCCGGGTAAGTTCGTTAGTTAAATTCGAGTTCCGTTAAAATCTAGTTAACTCTATAATTGATGTTTAGGGTAAGTTTGGGTTAATTTATAAGTTAAGAGTGTTTTGGTCATTAGTGATAAGTTCAAGGACTAAAGTAGTAAAATGGGTTGATATTACCTCTTGATGAAATCAGATATTTCATAAAGTCAGATATTATCCAGAAAATCAGTGTGTGTAGTGTGTGTGTTTTGAGACCAAAAGAAGCAGAAAGAAGATAAAAGGCTAGGGATTCAATTTGGTGTGCTTGGAAGTGAAATTAAGGTATGTCCCTTTACATTTTATCTGTATAATTGTATTTAGAAGGTTTCTATCGGATTAGAATAGTTGATTTCAAGCCTGGTAGTAATTACAGTCGAATCTGGGTAGAAAATGCATGAACAGACAGTGGTTTCCGGATAAGTTGAATGTATCCGGATGATTTTGATTAACAGTATCTGGATGATGTTCTAAGGTGTCCGGACGAGTCAAGTATCCGGGTAAGTTCCTTTTTGTTATAAGTTTCCGGATGGAATGGGATACCGGATGGTATCCGGGTTGCTTTGCTATCCGGAAAGATGTGTTATCCAGACTGGTAATGTTATCCGGAAAGTGGTGTTGTCCGGAATATTAGTGTTGTCCGGAAAGGGTGTGTTGTCCGGATACTTTTGTTGTTTGGTCAAATTGGTGAGTTTAGATGCTTTTAAGTATCCAGTAGCCTGTGTTTTGTTAATTCATGGATAGGGAATGAATGAGGACCGAATATACTGTGGACTTGACTTAAGTTCGGGTTTGGAGGCAACATTTGAGGATTTGAGTTCTTTAGAGTTCTTAGCTTTAGTAAGACTTATGTGTTTTGTATGGTAAAGAGATATCTGCATCTATTTGTTTCAGATACTGTGAATCGAAGGTGAAAGCAGAATTCTTTGTGGAGGATTAGAGAGAATTTTGATAAAGCAAACCGGTGAGTTTTTACTTAAAATGTTTTCTAACTGGAATACATATATGTGAATAAGTGTAATAATGTGCATATAATGTTATATGAGTATTACACTGCATGAGTGCTAGTTGGCCGGGCTTAGGACCGGTGTATGTTGGCTGTACAGAGGGACAGTGGTGTTGGCTGTATTCAGTACAGCGGTGTAAATTAATTAATTGGCTCGCAACCAATTAATATGGCCAAGAGAATGAGATGGAAAGATACATGATGCATGAGTCTTAATTGGTATTCCTATGTGAATTATGTGTATGATGTTGTGCAAATGGTTTTTAACCAACGGGGATTTTCTCACTAGACCTCAAGGTCTAACCCTCATTTTGTTTTAAAAATATGTATTCCAGGTCACGGATCGAGTAAGAGCAAATAAGAAGGTTAAACTGCGAATAGCTTTTGGAGGACTATGTAGTTGAAGACTATGATGTGTTTAGTAGATATAGCATGTTGTTAGTAATGATGTAATCTACTATGTAAACGTTTGTAATGATGTATTGAATGTTTGTAAAAGACTAGGGGACCGTATTTGTTATATAATGTATCTCTTGTTTTAACGACGTTATGCAATGTATGATATTTGAACTATGTTTGGAAATCCGGGTGGTTACACGGACGTCCGCGAGAGGCACATGCCGGACGTCCGCGATGCGCTGAAGTCTGCGTGCCATCTGCGGAAGCAACAGAGGTTTTGAGAGGGCAACAGTTCGGCCGAGGTCGGACGTCCGCGAAGGATCATGCGGACGTCCGCGACCTGTCTGATGAGCTAATTTGGGTATTTTAAGCCCTTCTCTCTCTCTCTCTCTCTCTCTCTCTCTCTTTCCTCATTCACTTCCCAAAACCCTAACTCATGCCTCTCTCTTCCTCTCTCAGCCGATTTCTTCCAAGAAAACACAAACCCTCCCTTCTCTTCTTCATCTTCTTCCCCAAATCAAAACCATCACCATTGTTGGAAACCTTAACCCATTCAAGAAACCTTCCACTTCATCTCCGTCATCAAGATTCTAGGGTTTCACCCAACCCTTTTCACTCCACCTTGAAGATTAGGAGTTTGTGGTTCAATTGGTGATGCTAGAGGTATTTTGGTTGGTGGACTCGCATTGTGGTTAAGGTAATCTTCTCTTCTCTTCATTTATGAAGTTAAGGTTTTTAGTATAAGTTGAGATTGTGATGATAAATGTTTGGGGAATGATTGTACATGGTTGGATCGGGTTATTGATGGTTGAAAACTTATGGATCTAGGTTTTTGGAAGATTTGGCTCGAAGGTTCAAGCTTCTTCAAGGGAGCTTACGTTTGGGGAAAATCTAGATTTAGCCTAAATCTAGCAAGGTGAGTTCAAGTTGATTTGTGAAAACTTTGTACATGCCAAAATGTTATTTTCCAAATGTTTGTGTGTTTTACTTGAAATTACCAATTGTTGAGTTATTTGATGAGTTTAACTCTTTGAAGTATTTATCTTCATAAATGTTGTAAAACACTCATATTTGGGATTTTTGGATATTTTGATGTGTAGAAATCATAATATGTCCTTAAAAGATTTACTGCTCAAAATGATGTCTATTTGATGGTTTAATCATGTTAGTGAAATTGATTTTATAAACCATTTGGGAAAATGCACAAATTAGTGTCAAGGGTCATTTTGAGGACTGTAAAGGTATAAGTCCTTTTGGGAAAACCCTTTTGTTTAACCCGTGTCAGGTTTTGGGTTAATAATGATTTTGTGGTACTTGTTTACCTAATCGATATTTAAAAGCATTTTATGCTATGATGACCGTTATATATGGGTCTAATGAGTTTTGAGCATTTTGCTCGGTTTTGACTTTGAGAAAGTCTTGGGGACATTTGTCCGGTTTTAAATGGCTCGATGTGGAGTCTTATTTATGGTTTGCTTTTATTGCACCATATTGCATATTATTGCACGTTATTGATATTTACATGCTTGGGTGCGTTAGTCATTCCGGGATAGGCATGTCATTATAGATTGTATTGCATTGGATCCATAGGCACGTGAGTCGGTCTTTATTTGATGGTCTACTGGGTGTCACGGGATTTGACCGGGCCCCATGTTATATGACCTTTACTTTCAAGGGTACGATAGGAGGGCTGAGTCATGGTTGAGCACGGTGGGCGAATATGACCTTTACCATGTCGGGGCAATGCCGTGGTTGTATCCCCCTTGGACCGAGCCTTTGGCGGTATTCTTGGTAATATTTCGCTAAGGTCAGCTGTCTCTTGGTCGTAACTTGAAAGGCGTCGTATGGGACACTTGGGCTTTTATGCAGTGAAGTGTCGTACGATAAACATTGTTTGAGTGGCGTACTTTTGTGTTCATCCACTCTCAATGGATACGGGTCTCCCCCGTCGTTGGCCAACCTACTTGGGATTTTATATTGTCCCCGTTTTATTATTATTGTTGGTCTTATACATTTGACTGCGATTGGATGACTTTAATATTGGATTCCCCTCCATGTATATTAAAGTTTAAATGAAGCAGGTCATTTCCATATTTATGGTATTTGGAACTTCATCACATTTTACGTTCGTGTGAGTATTGGTTCGTATTATGTTTTCAATGAAGTATTATATTTAAATGGATGGGTTTTCCATGATTTACGGGTTGAGTATTTTGTCGTCAACCGTCTTTGGAGGTTTTGCATAATATGGATTTATTCACGTATTGAGTGAGTTTTGGATTGGTATTCATTTTGGAAAATGTTTTATACCTTTTGGGAATATTTCTCATAGATTTTGGGTGCGTTGGAAAATGAGTCATTTATATCCTTTTTGTAAACTCTTTTGGAAATCATAATCTATGTTGCAAACTTTCATTGAAAGAATTATTTAAATCATGCTATAAACTCTTGAACTCACTAGGCGTTAGCCTAACCCTTTTTATTTGTCGGCATGTGCAACAGGTCTCAGGTTGGGAGTAGTTCTAGTGACACGTGTGAAAGGGAGTGTGCTAGAAATGTGCTCGAGAGGTGAATTGATTAAGTGATGTCTTCCGCATTTACCCTTGGGGATTGCACTTCGTATTCGGGTTAAGTAATACCCGAAGTGAGTTTAGTCTTTGTAATAAGATTTGAATTATATAATGCTAAGATTAATTATAGATTCTAATTTGAGGTGTTCGCCTATTGAATCATAGGAAGAAATCCTATTATTTCGGATGTATTATCAAAAAATTTAATTAGTTGCTCTTTCCCAATTCGAGGGTGTTACAAGTTGGTATTAGAGCATAAGTTTGAGAGAATTAGTGTTGATTTTGGATACCTAGACTCAAACTAGCGCTCTTTTAGGTAAATGAGAGTGAAATTCACCATTAGGCACTTTAAGATAGGATGTTTTGAGGTCGATGTAGTTGTTAGAAACGAGAATCATGTCAAGAGTAGCAAGGATAAACATGTACGGTGCGTTCATAATGGCACCTGGCCAGTGTTATGGTGAACCTACTAGTTACATGTGCATACTTGAACTACTTTAATGTGATGATCGTTGGGGTAGTGAAGAAGTTTCTAAGCTAGTAGTCGTTGGAATAGATGGACGATTCTAGCATTAGTCACTTAGAGTGACGATAAGCATGATATTTTCTTTAAGTAGACCGTTTCGGGTCAAGATTGATGGTTGGATTAGAACCATAGACTTATTGAACCGACTTTGATTCGAGGAAAAACCGTAAGGTTAATTGATGTAATTCTCAACTTTGCCTTAAGAGGTTTGAACATCCGGATGACAATAGTGGACCGGAGGAATTTGGAGGAGCATGGGTTGAGACGTTGAGTGCCGGCTAAGTTATGCACAAAATTTATTTTAAAATAAATTGCATCAATTATTTCTTGTGTTTCAAATCCTTATATGGATTGTGTTACAAAATCTTGGAAAATATTTAGCACACACAAGATTTTAAGTCATGGTTTTTGAACCTGCATGAAATTATTTTATTGAGAGAGTTGCAAACTCCGTCGGAACTTGTTTCAATTTTGTTGTTGCCCAACGTTGCTTTTGGATACAGTGATATACATACTTTTATGATGTTTAAGATGTTGGACAACTATTATTGGAGCGTTAATGCGCATCGTTTGTACGACTTGAAATTTGAAGTCGATTTAAATCCTTTTACGTATCAACCAAATTACACGCACATATCGTTTCCTACGTTCTAAGCTGAAGACACATTAACGTGTGAGTCTTGCCAGAAGATTTTGCTTCCATGTCATTATATGACTAAACGAGAAAACTTCGGAATTTGATTTGATGAATTCTCTCTTTTGAATTCGTATGGACCATTTGTTGTATATATTTTATTGCAGGAAAACTTTTATACGTAGGTAGCATAAGTAAATACATGCTAAGACCATGACGGTTCATTTTAAAAGTTTTGGGTATACCTCTGTGTTTCGTTAGTAACTCGAGTAGTGATCAAGTAATTTTCAAAATTATTTTTCACATGGGACGAGTGTTTCCATTTTGCACAGCTACCGAATAAGGGGAGTTGTTACGTTTTAAATTTTGAGGTGTTTCCAAGGATGGTTTATAGAAGAGATTTTTATTCTCATTTGCTTATTTTATCGAAGTTTTTAGTAGTTGCTCTTTTCAATTTTGAGAGTGTTACAATTTATATACCTCCCATTCAAAACATATAGTAATTGATATTGTTAATACAAACATATAAATATTTATGAGGTCACAATAGAATGCATTTTTATTTATTTATTGTACGTATTGTTATGCTCAAAAGTCATGCGCGATTTGTATATTTTATAACATAATTTACTTAATTATAAAGTCTCCTAATATCGTACTAATTAAATAAAGAGTGAATTACACCGGTGGTCTATATGGTTTATCCAAAATTTGGATTTGGTCCTTAAAGTACACTATCTACGGTGGTGGTCCTTAACTTTTTGATTTACTTTCACTCATGGTCCTTCTATGTTAAATATAGGAGGATCATGAGTAAAAGTTAACTAAATATAGAAGGACCATGAATGAAAGTAAATTAAAAAGTTAGGAACCACCACCATATATGGTATACTTTAAGGACCAAATCCAAATTTTGAGTAAACCACAGGGACCATCGGTGTAATTCACTCTTAAATAAACATATATCTTTCTGAAACCAATACAGATGTAATGCACTCAATGCTTGCTCACACACATGAAAGCTACACCATTGGATCCCATATTCCCATTTTCATACATACATACAAATTTAATTTTAAAAAACCCAAGTTAATTTATTTAATAAATTAACACCATTGTCAAAAGTATCCTCATGCTCCAATTACAGTATAGTAGTTGTCCCCATATTCAACAAAAGACGCATTTTTCTTTATAATATCCCCTCCTTAATTAATTTGTTTTAATATGTTTTAATAATTAATTACTATTTCAAGAACCCTAATGAAAATGGCGAGATGAAGAAAAAGCAGAACTTCAAATCGTCGATTGAAGAGAAAGCAGGATTTCCTTTGGACCGATTTTTGTTTTCCACGTAATGTCTCCAAAAAAATAAACAAAATAAATCAAAATACAAACTCCGCGGCTGTTATCGGTTACCTGGGTAGCAGGTAAGTGAGTCTCTTTTTTGGTTGTAAAGTTTTATCATAGACCCTTAAATGTGTATTTTAAAAGTACGTTCTCCAAATTAGAAATTAAAGGAAAAGTATGTTTTTTACGCAATTTGCCCAAACGATTACAATCAAGCGTTGTTTACAAAGGTGATATGAAGAATAAAGTATTGGGAAAGTTAAAAAGTATGTTATTCCCCCTTTAACTCGTGTTATAAAAACATTATTTACTTAATTTTAATAATTATTACCGTTATTTAAACAACCATCATCAACTATTTAATTAGGCTATGTTTGGCAAACTAGCTGATAAGCTAGCTGTTGACTCATAAGCTAGCTGGTAGCTGATAAGCTAGCTGATGAAGAAGTTATGTTTGGCAAAACTACCTTATAAACATATAAAATGAAAAAAAATAACATCTTCCAAAAATTATCAATTATAATATTTAACTATATAATTAAAATAAATTTATAGTAATATAATATGTTAATTAATACAACCAATGTAGTAAATAAAAATTAAATAATATACATGTTAATTAAAAGAATTTAATTTTTTTTATTACATATATACTATAAATTTTGAATTTATTAAAACAAGTTTTAGAAAAAATATATATTAACTTATGATTTTAAATAACCGTTACGTATAATATGAAAAAAATAATCAAATAATAATTAAAAATGATAATAGTAATTGATAATTAATATATATTGGTTAATATTAAAAAATATATAAAAATAATTTATTTGATCAACAATAACTCTAAATAATTAAAAATTAATATCAATGAATAACTAAAAGTTAATTTAATAATTTTCAGTTAATATTAATTAAATTTAAAAAAAAATTATTTATAATAATAGTTAATTAATAATAACGAGGGCAATATTGGAATATTCATAAAAAGCTACTGAAAAGCTACTCCAAGTAGCGTTTCAAAAAACTAGTTTATGGTCATCCAAACATGTACCTAGAAAAAAAGCTAGCTTAGTAGCTTATAAGGTAGCTTTTTTTTACCAAACGATGCCTTAATTGCTGCTTCATGTATGTCACCCAATTTAAATCATTTGACCATGTTTCACTTCACATACACCGTCAGATCATTGTTGTGTGGATACGTCCCTTGAATGCGGATTAATCAATTAGACCATCTCCAATGAATTCTCTATTTTACTATTTATCTCTATTTTACTCTCTAAATTATCTCCGATAGTAACTCTCTATATATAGAGAATTACTATTCATACTCTCTATTTTTTCTAACTTTTTGATAATTACAAAATGGTCCTTCAATTTTTTAGATTCTTGTATTTATATTTGATTTGTTGTCTAATATCAATTTTAATAAACTAGAATTATATTTATCTTTAAATTTTAAATTCAATATAAATTTATCAACCCATTTTTAAAAACTAACAAATATATGTAATTTTAAAGTTAATAAATATAAGGTATTGTGAAAATAAAAAATATAAGTAGGCAATTTATAAAGTTAATAAATATAAAAGTATTATTGAAAATATATGTAATCAAAATAAAAAAGGATATACTCGGAATATTCTTTTTTAGAGTGAAAAATAGAATAATACATTAAAGAAGACATAACACATTCTCTATTTTACTCTCTATAATAAAGAGCAAAATAGAGAAATACATTGGAGATGCCCTTGCAAATAACTCCCTTTATTAATTTCAGAGAGGGGTGGAACACAACCCTTTCAATTGTAGGGTTCAACCTTGATCTCTTATATCTTTTATATATATAAAAGCAAATACCTCATTCTATGACGTGGCACAATCACCATGCAGAAAACATGTCTAGGAATTATCTGAGTTATTGAATTTTTTAAAATGTTCAATATCTTAAAGACCTTTACGACCTTATATATAAGGATGTTAGTATCATTTGAGTTGGGTCTTTTGGTAATTTTACCTAGGAGTCAATAGGTAGACTATTCGTCTTCTCCACCCCTTCGTCTTCTACTTCCCCATTCTTCAACTTCTCGTACCCCTTCGTCTACTTCCCCATTCTTCAACTTCTCCAACCCCTTCGTCTACTTCCCCATTCTTCATTTTAATCTTCTGAAATTAGTTCATCGACGAAAATGATCAGACTGAAAATACATGTTGGGAACTTCATTGCCTCAAGCATGGCATCCAGGTTTGTATCTCTCCCGCTCTTCTTGATGCATCGGAAAAAGAACTTCGTTGGTTGAGGTTTACAGAAGGAAAAAAAAATGAAGAGCGCGCCATTTGTGTCCCTCCCGTTCAAATTTTATTTTTTGTTCTTCAACCTTTTATTTAGTTTGCCTTCCATAGTTCCATATGCCTAACTTCTTATGTAATTTGCTGGCCAATATTCCAAGGTTAATTAAGAGGCTCCCTGACATCTGAGATCCACAAGAGAAGAAGATTGGGTTTTCTGTTTGTTAACTCTAGCGACAATGGAAGAGAAAAACGAGCAACGTGTTCCAATGACTTTACCCCGCAAATCCCTCGCGGAAATAGGTATCTCAAGATGAAAGATTCAACTTTTTATTGGAAAGTTGTAAAAGGGTTTTGCAAAATTTACACTATGGTTTCAATTTTTTTTGTTTTAATAGCGTTGTTTGATTTATTCATATCAGTGTTCTTTTCATTTTCTTCTATATTTTTATTGGTATTGAATTTCTTCTAAGCATGAGATTGTTTTTAGGTTTTTAACATCGACCATTAGCAATTAGAGAAGCCTAATCTGAGCTCTAACAGAGTTGATCTAATAAAGTTTAGTAATTTAGAGCAGATTGTAGGAAAGTTGCTTTATATGGTTCTTTCTTTTTATTTTCACGGATATTCTGTTCCTGGAGCAAGAACTGAAAAATTGGGTTACTTTGATTAGATGTAGAAAAGAGAATGTCTACTTCATGTGTGGGTTATGGCAAGGAAAGCGGCAGCCTCAGCAAAATTTTTAGACCAACAAGGTTATGGGGTCTTATGGGGGAAGAAGTGTATACTTTAGTGGTTCTTTTACAAGGTAAGACTTTAATGCTTATAAATGTTTCGAAGGTTGATCAATAAGCTTATATGATATTTTGTTCATCAAAATAGAGCCAATCTTTTGTTTAATTGATGGCATCTGCGTTTTGGTGAAGGTTGATCAATAAGCTTCCCACTTGGTTACCATCAAGTTAGTGTTTACTCTAATTTTGTTTCATTAGTTGGGATTAATGGCTTACAAGTAGATAAAAGCCATTGGAGTTAGGGCTAATGTTATTTTTCTTAATTATGGATATGCATCTTTCTTTTGTTTTTCCTCTATTTCAAATTTTTGTGTGAACTGATCACTCCATCTTTGAACCCAAATATTTTAGATATTAGAGATCATGTTGCATCTGGCTTTCTTCTTTTTCTTGGTTCAGTGACCTAGGAATCAATGTTAATGGATTGACATTTTAAAAAAATGTGTTCTCTTTCTTTTTGGGGGTTTTTACTTCTGATGCATATTGGGTGAAATTCTTAATTCTTGATAATTTGTGATGATTGATTATATTATTAGTTGAAACATGTACAGTAATACATTTTTCATATTTGGTTGGTTCGCTTGATTTGGGTCTATTCACGTCTTTAGGGTCGTGAGTTCGAGAAAAGCATGAGGGCAACCGCATTAGAGAGGGCTGAAACAAAAGGTCTACAATAGCTAAGATCGAGAGTTGGGCATAAACAAAACACATAGACGAACCAGGTGAGGGCTGAAATGGAAAGTCAGTTTCGCATTTTGGCTTATACAGTTTTTTATAGCTTTTAGGATTATGTATTTGCGCTAAGCTTTTGGCTTTTTAGCAACTTTATGCTTCTCGGAGTTGTGGCAAATAGAGCAGCACGAGCTATAAGTGAGAGGGCAACTATGTAGAAAGCGCTGAAACAAAAAGTCCACATTTGATAGGGCTGGGATCGGAAGTTAATTTCATCAAATTGCAGATGAACATTTTGAGGAAGAAGCGAAAAGAAACACATCGAAATCCCAGTGTTTCCATTTGTTTTTTCTTTTATTCAATTAATTCCATTTCATATGGTTGTTATTTATAATTTCCATCGCATAAGCATCTCATTTTAGAATCTGACTTGATAAATTAAGTTGTGAAACAAGCTTTATAACTCGTTGTGTTGCATTAGATTACCTTTTAGTTAGTTATTAATTAACAAATTATGTTTCGTCTTAACTTAGTTACGTATTTGCAAACAAAGTATTTTCGTCACCGTGCATCGTGCGGTGGCACACACTAGTATATTTAAAAACGTAAAAATTACACCACCCAACATTTCCTTTCAGTTTGAGTTTGTTTAAAATAGTTTTCAGTAACCAAAATAATAGAATGATCTTAAATTTAAGACAAATCTATTTTTAATTGAATTTAATATTTTAATTAAATAAATTACACCAAAAAATCAAGAATTTTATTCTTTTTAATTTGATACACATGTTAATATAGAGGTGGGAGGTTTTAAGGAAAAACTTTTAAAAACGAAAAATTAAAGGGAACATCACGATGATAACTACTCACAGTGGCGAGTCCATGATTTTTACATAATGGGGACACCTTTAAGTAGCTTAGGCCCGACTTGTAAAGATTTTAGCCTATTTTTGTCAGTTCAAGAGATTTTTAAAGTTTTTTCATTGATTTCGATGGATTTTTAAGTTTATTTGACTATTTTGAGATACTTTTTTGGTTTTATTTGTTAATTTCGAGATTTTTTTTTTGGTTTTGCAGTTGATTTCAATGTACTTTCTTTTATTCGTGGAGGCACAGGTAGAAAACTACTGAGGAAAATTATGATAAAAAGTTAAAAATTTGTTTTTAACCTAAAAAAAATTAACGGGGGATGGCCCCCACCTTTTACATGGTGGATCCGCCCATATAAGTAATTGGAGTTGTTTTTATGCACGTATGTATACTACAAATTATTTGTATGCACATATATATATCGTCCAAATGAATTTTTCATTTTTTTAGGTTTTCTCATTAACCTGACCATATATATAATATAATCAGTTTTTTAACCTAGATTTCAAATTTTAATCACGAGTATATTTACATGCAAATATATTCACGTTTTGCATAATCCATTAACATTTAACAAGTCAACTAGTCAAACAAACAATTTTAAACCTATGATAAAAAAATTCTGAAGATAAAATAAATAAATGAGTAAAGTTCAATTTCCGTCCCTGACGTTTGTAAAGTTCACCATTTTTAGTCCCTAATATTCAAAAAATCGGGTATGATCCCTGACGTTTGTATTTTCGTAACGTTTTTGGTCCCTCCCGTTAACAGCTGTTATCTTTGCCGTTAAAACCAATTAAATGAGGGGTATTATGGTCATTTTACCTCTTTTCTTTATTTCTTGCTTTTCTTTATTTTTTTTCTTGAACCACTCCATCTTCTCCAACAATAAACCCTAAATCAAGAACTTAAAAATGTGTTTGAGTTAAATGAAAAATTAGGTGCAAAGAGAGTTGGGTTTTGATAAATTACACAAATCTGTTACATCAATTTCCCAGAACAAACAAACACATCATGATGGTATTATGATTACTCCAAATTAGATTTAATTGTTATTATGTTATATGAAGGGTTGTAGAGTAAAGTACAAATTAAAGACGAGTCAAAAATAACAAATACTACAATAATATTAGGGAAAATTAGTGTGTTCGTTTTAAAGTAGAACAATTTCGATGGTGGGGTGATGGGGTCCTCGTCTATGATGGTAATTAATCCACGTGGAAAAATGAATATATATATATATATATAGTATTTTAACCTAATTTTATTATAACATTCTGCCTAACTTCCCAATACTTTTACATTACGTGTTGACACAAAATAATATTTATTTATTATTTATTGCTATTATTTTTCTTATCATGTTATTTTAGGGATGAAAGAAGGTTAGTAAACATCCACATCAACTCATTATTATTTTATCTCATTCAAATTACGTTCATCTTCTCCAATCATATATATATATATATATATATATATATATATATATATATATATATATATGGGATGAGATGAAAAAAGAAAGAATCGAAGAACCCATTCAAGCCGTTAAATTAAAATTATCCAATGGTTATGATATCAAAAGTGGTTATAACCACTTTTAAAAAAAATTAAATTACTTACCCTCTACTTTTTAAATCCAAAATTGCCAAAATATAGAAAAAATTGAAGCGAAACAAATTACACCAAAAAATTAATCATTTAATTATCTTTAAATCTGACATGTATTTTCATATATTTTTCACCCATTTTTTTCATAGTTCTCTGGTTCTTCCTTGATCTTTATATATATATATATATCGAACAACAACAACTTTTTATTAAAAGACCAAAAGGCCAAGGTTACAGCCAAAGCAAAACCCAAATGGCAAGACCAAACAGTGCCATCCACCTTAGATTTAAACAGAACATGAAGCAACAACAAAAAAACACCCTGAAGACCACCTGCATAGAGAGCAAACAGTAACATGCCAAAAAAATATTGTTGTTTGCGAGGGATAAACAGCACCTTATTCTGCAGATTACGCGTGAACTCTCTTTGGTACCGTTTTCGTGTCACCTCAAATCTTCAATGGATCCACGAGCCATTGCGTCCAATCCTACACGTGTTTGTTTGATCTCTTGGTAACCCATTCGAAGATCTTCCGCTGAAACTCGAAGAATCGTTCCGTAATCTTTCCTTTATTCGCTTCAAACACCATTTTGTTCCTATGAGCCCAATAAGATACATTAACGCCCATCTTACTGCCATCCAAACCTCCCCTCTCTTATCGTTTTCCTCGGTCGTGACAGTCTCATGTAATAGCTCCTGAATTGTTTCGACCCTCTCTAGGTTCTTCCCCCACCATCTTCCGGTAAGCCTCCATAAGCATTTAACCTCCGGGCAACGTAACAATTGCATGGTCCAATGACTCGACCGTATCGCCGCATATTGGGCATAGCGTCGTATCCATGTATATCCCCATTCTATCCAACGTCAACCTACACGGTATGCGACCCAACCGGATTCTCCACATAAAAACACATACCTTCTTCGGGACTATCTTTGACCACTTTGTTTGAATGCTCGTGTCACTTGGGTGTTCGTCTATCTCTTCTTGAATATCTCTCATTCTCTTCACCTTGTACTCCTTAGAGTCGTCAAGAAGCCATTCCACTTTATCTTTCATATCCTTTACTGGTTCCATTCCGACAAGTCAGGACGATAGGTTATCGAGTTCTCCTATTTCCCTTTCGCGGGGTTGTCTTCTCCACATCCACTTACATCTCCATATGCCGTCCACCCATTCTCCTCTTACCGAGATCATTGCATTTGTCTCTACCTCCAATCGGAAAAGCCTTGGATACTGGTCTTGAAGTCTCTCGGTACCGCAGCACCTTTCCGTCCACACTTTGACTTCCTTTCCGTCTCCGATCTTCATGCCCAATGATTTCATGAAACCCAATCCTTTGCTGTCCAATTCTGCACCTAGCCGAATTATGCTCGTCCACGTACTACCTGCACCATCAAAACCACTTTGTTTATCCCAAAGTCCCCCCTCCCCGTAAAGACTTTTTATTACAAGGACCCAAAGTGCGTCCCTTTCGGCAAGGAATCGCCACCACCATTTACCCACGAGTCCCCGATTTAAAGTATCTAAACTTCCAATATTAAGACCCCCTTTCCCGAATTTTTTTAGAGTTTTTATCCATTTTACCCACACCAACACTTTTTTATCACTCCTCTCGGACCCCCCACCCCAAAAAAATCTACACCTCACCCTCTCACACTCTTTTAACACTCTACTCGGGGCTCTAAACAACGAGAAAAAATACAACGGAAAACTCCCCAACACCGATTTGACTAAGGTGAGTCGACCACCGAACGACACGAGTCTCGATTTCCATGAAGCTAGTCTCTTCTTTAGTTTCTCAATTGCCGGTCTCCAATGATCTATTCTCTTCATTGAGACTCCAACCGGGAGTCCTAGATACGTAAACGGTAGCATTCCATATCTGCATCCCACACTTGTCGCCCAATCGTGAACCTCCTCCTCCGACACACCCACACCATAAATTTTGATTTTTCCCACATTCATCTTCAACCCGGACATCTTTTGAAAACATGAGAGTATTTTCAAGAGATTTTTCAGATTTGTAATGTTCCATTTACCAAAAAATATCACATCGTCCGCATATTGTAAATGCGACACCGAGACCTCTAATTTGCCTACTTTGATGCCCTCGAAAAGGCCTTTCTTCTCCGCTTCCATAGTGATGATGTGGAGGGTCTCGACCACTATAAGGAAGAGGAACGGTGCTAGTGGGTCTCTTTGCCTTAAACCCTTCCTCATCGCAAATTCCTTCGTAGGCGTCCCATTTACTAATACCGACAAAGTTGCGGATTGAAGGCAACCTTCAATCCATTTTACCCATCTCTCGCCAAATCCCATCTTCCTTAAGCAATCAATCAAGAACGCCCACTCGATACTGTCGTAAGCTTTTTCGAAGTCCACTTTAAAGATCAAGCCACTTCTTTTTTTCTTCCGCACGTAGTTGATCACTTCGTTTGTCACCAACACACCGTCCAAAATATAGCGGCCCTTTATAAAGGCGCTTTGGATGTTACTAATAATTTTCCCCATCAAACCTTTTAGCCTTTCCGCTAGAATCTTCGCGATGATTTTATAGTACACGCCGATGAGACTTATCGGTCGAAATTCCCCAAGGCTAAGAGGTGAATCAACCTTTGGTATTAAGGTTATGAAGGAGGAGTTGCATCCCCCACTAATCTCACTGTTTGCCCAAAACCATCTTACCGCTCTTATTAGATCCTCTTTCACTACCTCCCAAAATCTTTTTAAAAAACCAAACGTAAAACCATCCGGACCCGGAGATTTGGTACTCCCACAACTT
This sequence comes from Saussurea involucrata, assembly GCA_033807775.1. Lineage (NCBI taxonomy): Eukaryota > Viridiplantae > Streptophyta > Magnoliopsida > Asterales > Asteraceae > Saussurea > Saussurea involucrata. Next base: position 9,433,583 of record CM066315.1, on the reverse strand, counting down.
CTTACCGCGTCTACAATTTCTTTTTCTTCAAACGGCCTTTCCAAATCTCTTGCTTCCCCCGCTGAAATTTTTGAGAAGAATTCCCCACCGAGCGTTGGGCCGTTTAAAAATTGAGATGAAAATTTACCTTTAAAGAACCCGAAAACGAACTCTTTTATTTTCTCCGGATCTTCTGACCACCCCTCGGAAGTGTGTAAGCCTCTAATCATATTTCTTCTTTCCTTATACTTGATCGCCGCATGGAACATCTTTGAATTTTCGTCGCCATCCATCGCCCACTTTGCCTTCACTTTTTGTTTATCCATCTCCAACTTTTTCCTTTCTAGTTCCAACCATTTGCTCCTAGCGTGAACCCAATTTTCCCTATCCATCCCATTCCACCCGTTTGCATCCGCCTCCGCTTCCTTTTTATTTGCTTCCTCTTTAGCCGTACCCACTTCCGACTCGATGTTCCCAAATTTTCCTTTTGCCCACTCCTTAAGAGCCATTTTAACGTTCTTCAATTTATCCCGAAATGTCCCATCTGGCCTTTTTGAGAACACCTCCTTATTTCATGCGTTCCTAACTACTTCCTCCACGTCTTCTTCACTTAGCCACGACTCGAAGAATTTGAATGGTTTCGGTCCGAAGTCCATTTTGTCTTCATAAAGCACAATCGGATTATGGCCCGGCCACTTTCTTTCCAACGTTTTAACTCCCAAGTTTTTCCATTTTGCACCGAAATCGTTTGTTATTAAAAAGCGGTCAAGCTTGCTGAATTTGAGGCCATCATCACTAATTCTCGTAAATTTCCTCCCAACCAACGGTACCTCCATGAGATTACTTCTGCTAATAAAATCATTAAACTCTTCGGTTCCTTTCAGATTCACTACCGAGTTATTTCTTTCTGCTTCCCCTCTTACTTCATTAAAATCGCCAAAAAAACACCAACTCACATCTTCTTTTTCGACTAGCCTTTCTAACCTCTTCCACACTTCAATCCTCTCCTTTAACTCTCTTGGGCCATACACATTGACCAACCCAACGAGTCCGTTTACCCCCTCCCACTTACCGACCACCGCGATGAAGGATGTATCTGTTAGCGTATATTCACCGTTAAAAAGTTTTTTATTCCACATGGTTAAGAGGCCACCCGACTTTCCCACTGCCTCTCCTTGGACATAGTCCACATCATCCCCTCCCCAGAGCTGAACAATCTGATTACTATTCCACTTTTTTACCTTTGTTTCCTGGCCGCAATTTCCCACAAATTTCCTTTACCCATTTCTTTTTTTCCCACGACCCTAACCCTCGAATATTTAGTGAGATTACATTCATTGGGCACACGGTTTAGATCGAGACTTACCTTCTGCTGGAGCCTTCTGTCCCTCTCTTTGCTTCTCTACCCAATTCATTCCCAACATACTACCAAATTCTTTTAAACCATCCATGGAGTCCTTACTCCCTAATTCATTCGAGATTGTCGTCTGATTCACAGAGGTAGACGAACACTTTTTACCAGATTTGCTTGTTGCGCTCTTCTTCCCCACCCCACTTGATGATCTGATCCCACCTTTTCTCGACCCTGCTCGCTTATAATTTTTTCTGGCCATTTGTTTTAATAGATGGAAACTCACCTTCCCATCCCCAAAATTAGGACCATCGCCTTTTTTTCCTATGATTTTGCCGATCGTCTCTCTCAGTTTCACCTGCTCTTCTTCAATTCGGTTCCCTTCAGGTTTCCCCTGTGTGTCAGTTGCAGGTATCGTACTTGGTGTTTTTTCATGTTTTATGTTTTTATCTGGGCTGTAGTCTGTTCCAGTCACTTTCTTTTTCGACGGCCCACATTCCATTATTTGTCCGTCTTCACTTTCCTTTTTGTCTACCAGCCCAACTATTGGGCCTGAAGACTCTGAGATGTTTCCCCCTCTCTCAAGCCCAACTGACGTAGGCCCATTGTTTCTTTTCCTAGCCGAATTTCCCACTGGATCTACAACTTCAAATGGATCCTTGTCCGACCCACCCGTTTTATTTAATATGCTGACCCAAGGATTTTGAATCCTAGAGTTCTCGTAACCACCAACCCCATGATTGTGTCTTTTCCCACCTTCCACATTTCCCATGCACCATGACCCTTCATCTTCCCCAACGTCTTCCAACCTTTTGCTACAGTCACCGTCGGCCAAATCTCCGGCTGTCCCTCCGGCGGCTCCACTTTCCTCCCCGTTGCTCGTGGTATAATCTTGTTTTCCATTCTCCCTCCCTTCTGCTCCTCTCTTTCAATCCATTGGTCATCCCCTTCCCACGCATCAACACTTTTCTCCCTGTCTTTCGACCAAATTGACGCGGCCGAAGAACCACCTTCTTCCTCTTCGTCCGTTTCTACTACTGTAACACCCTAAAATTCAGGGCTAATTTAAACCTTAATTTATAACAAGATTTAAACATAAACTTCCAACTTTATATCTGAGCAGAGAAATATCTATGAGGTCATATTTACAAATACTGAATTCTTCAAATAACCTATTAATCTAATCATGTCACTATAATCAGATTAACTAGATTATCTAAGCAATCCATCAAAACCTCAATATTCATTATCTTCTCCGCTAATCCAAAAGTTCTCGTCCCACATCCCTTTATTTTCCCGAGCTAGTACCTGGTAAGAAAACATCATTTGAAACCATTAGGCTAACGCCTAGTGAGAACATTCAGTTTCAAAATAATATTTGTACAAATCAATGTAAACAAGGCATAACAAACCTGGTTTACCTTTTTCTTACCATACGCGTAACCATCTTTCGATAACGGGATTAAACCTGATTCCATGAATACGACCTGACACTAAGTCAGTCATTTCTCATGTACCAGAGTCGCACTACGAATCTCCACGGATTCTAGATTAATGCTCTTATCCAATAAATCGCAATAACACATGCCCATTTATTGGAAAGGAAGTAGAGATTACAATCACTTATGTCAATCCCTTTTTCTTCCTTAGAAATCGGAAATTACGCTTAACCACGCCTATTCCACGATTTCTTACACATATCGGAATAACGATTAATCCTCATTTATTCCATGTGTTCATAACCACTAGTGCCTATGGATCCATAACACCTTATTCTTACTCATACCAGTTATTGCTATAAATCATTTTCATATATCATAAATGAACTTAAGCAAAACCATCCATTTAAATAATAGATTTTACTTTATAAAATCTTTCTTCCAAAAATCCATCCAAACAGTTCATTATAAAAATACACCTTACCATAATTTAAAAACATTATAAAAAGGGTAAGGTAAGAATGAACTCACCTGATATCAGTAGTATCACTCTTACTTTTCTTTCTCAAAATCGTATGAACTTTCGTCACCAACTCCACAGAGATCTGAAATACTCAAATACATAATGTACTAGTATTAATCTACTGTTTAGGACCTTTAACGACTAAAATACTAAATATCCAAAATTCTCGTCTCTAATCGTGACTAACTAGTTGCGATAACTCCTTGTCGCAATACACAGTACTTGTCGCAATCAACTACTGCGACACAGTATTTTATCGCAACCCACTGTTGCGATATCTCTTCTTATCGCAACCAACTGTTGCGATACACTTCTTGTCACAACTAACTGTTGCGATACCATTGAGCTTGTCGCAACCCAAGGTTGCGACATTCATAACTATCGCAACTAACTGCTTGCGATATTCATAACTGTCTCAACCAACTAAATTCATACTTAACCCAGAAATTTATAGTTTTAAGCCATGAATGATTCTGTAATTATGCAGATATACTTATGACTATAAACAGAACATAATCACCAGTCCAGATTTCTCAAATCCTCCAAAAACATCAAAACCCATTTTAAAATCCATCTAAAACTTTATCTACAAAGATGAAGAGTTCAAGTAAGATAGTTACCTTTGATTCCACAAATTTTCTTAACTTTCCAGCTGAATAATCTTGCTTTCTTATTCTTCTTTCTCCTTTTCGGTTCTCTCTCTCTCTTTTCTTTTGAACACCGAACACACACACACTTAACACAAGATGATAAATGAAATATCTTCTTAACCATTTGATATGTATGAGGCGGTGGGGTTGGTGAACTTTAATCACCTTAACCAAACAGCCTGTAACATCCCGAAATTTCCATTGTAATTTAATAAAAGATAAATTGTATTTTGGTACAATTTAGTTATGAGAAAATTTACTTAGAGGGTTGAATTGACTTTATTTGAAAGTTTGGGGTTTAAGGTGGAAAATGAGTTAATGACTCATGGTTTATGTGAGGTGTCACATTAGGAATAAATCAGTATTTGATAATACTGATTTTGTTTTGATATTCTAAAAAGACAGAGAGAATAGCGAGAGAGAGAGAGAGTACGAGACAGAGAGATAGAATCGGAAGAAAAGAAGAAAAGAAGAAAAGAAGAAGAATCAATTTGGTGATTTTATGGTAAGAACTTGTTTCGGTGTTGTTATCATTCATCTCCAGAGATTTAAGTTGTAATATTTTGCCCTTATTGTGAATAAGCTGTCGATTAAGCCACTGTGTGGAGGAACACTGTATTCAGAAGATACCCAGGTGAGTTATTCAACTTTCTTTAAACTTAAGCAATAAGAATGTTAATAGATGTGTTGTACTGGTATTTGAATCACTTAGAATGCTTAATGGTTAAGAAAAATCGAAATAAGCTTAACAGGTGAAAGTGACGATGAACAGTAAAGTTTTCGCAACAGTGTTTTGCGAAAAGTGAGGTTTTCGCAGCTTTGGCTTGCGAAAAGTGAGGTTTTCGCAACAGAGGGTTGCGAGTTCTAGACTTCTCGCAGCTTTGGCTTGCGAAAAGTGGGGGTTTTCGCCACAGTAGCTTGCGAAAAGTTTTGACTTTCAGTAGTATTTTAAGGCTGTTATGTGACATGCAATCTGATATGTATATGCTATTTGTTATATGTTTATAACTCTGTTGGTGATGTAAAAACCATGATATGTTAAATCGTAAGGACTTATTTATGAGTCCGGAGCCGTAGTTAAATGTTGAGATGTTGATCCCCGATGCTAAATGGCAAAGTAGGGATAATCGTTGAAATTAATATTCTGTACATAGAGATATAGAATATATGTTGTATTGTATAACTTTGGTATACAATAGAAAGAGTGATGATACACAATTATTGTGTGGCGTTGGCTAGAAATATACATCTGGTCTAGTGGGCATAAAGTGCGGTGTAATGAGAACCGTTTACTAGCTGGGGACCGTTAGGATGTATTTCTAGTTGTTGGAGTGAATCTTGAATCATCTGTGAGGGTCTCTGGTGGTTGTTGATCGCGATAAAAAGGAAATCTCATTTGAGACCAGTGATTCAAGATGGGGAGGAAATGAAATGAGGAATGGCAGACTTGGAGTTGTAATTCCCATTTCAAGCGAAAGATGAGATATCTTTATTGTTGAGGATTTGACATCCTAATTCAGAAAGAAGCAGGTTTGGAAACTGTAATTTCTGGGAGTTAGAGTTATTTATAAGTCTGGTGGGATTTATAGTAATTCTCGTTGATAATATGATGACTAGATGAATTAGTCATAAGTAAGGGAATAGGTGGATTCCAATGGTTGATAAGAGCTTGGTTTGGTGAGATGGTTGATAACAGGTTTGATATATCTGTTAATATTTAGTTGTTAAATTTTAATTTAATTTGGATAATCTCGCTAGGCGAAAGCCTAATGTTTCAAAATTAAATTGTCTTACCAGGTACAGGCTCTGGGAAATAGTTGGGAAATGAGATGACAGTTGAAGGGAGTCAGACTTGGCGATAACGAAGGATCAGGATATTCTTTTGATGACTTTTGGGACAAGCCGTAGATAATCTAGTTGATCTTATTGTGATGTATAATTAGATTGATCAGATTATTTAAGTTAGATGACTTTATGTATATATAGAAACTTACTTATGATCCTTTGGTTTATAAAAGTCTGATATTTTGATGATCATAACGTGAGTATTTTGAGATTTAAATTGGCCCTGAATTTTAGGGTGTTACAGTATGGTATCAGAGCATTAGTTTAAGCGAACTAGGTATGAACCTGATATGCCTAGACTTAAGCTGTGATGAAAATAAGTTATGATTGTGAGAGATGGGTAGAAGTACTAAGACGGGATAGTCTTAGAATTGACGGAAACACGAGAAGTTGGTACGGTGACAATGGTAACGAGGATTCTCCTGTATGATATATTCACAATTTCAATTAGCTACTGTTATTATGAATATATTGTTACGCGAGCATACTTATTTCTAAATTGTTACAGTGACTAACGATCGGTAAGTACATTTTGTATAGGGGTATGTGCATAACCATTTCTTATGGTTATCCCTTTAGGTTATAGTAGAACGATGGTGATTATACCACTAAAATCCTTTGGAGGACAGATCGGTAAATGATTGGGGTTTGGAAGGACAACCTGGAATTGGCGGGACTCATGAACGTCCGCCAAGGTAAACTTTAATAGGTGGTTGATGTGTGCAGAGATAGAGTATGAGATGATTGATTAAAACGGAATTAGTATGACATGGTTGAGTATGGGGGGCCATGGAATGCATGTATAGCAATTATTATAAGGCCGAGAGGGCGACCTCTGGTCGGAGATAGAATGGCAATGATAAATTACGTAAGTAAAACGATTGACCTTGATTTCAAACCAAATGCATAAATAACAGTTTTATTCAAGGATGAATTAGTAGTGCAAGTATGTATTTAAAGAAAAATGGCAATTTCAATTACGCTGCCTCACGAAATTTTGGAGCTTAGCAACTTGCAAAGTACTTCATATACTTTACATAAGAAGTTGTATGATAGCAAATAGGTCAAGAAAGTGTTGATCAGTAAACTTTTTATAACCAACAAAGGTATTGATTTGATGATATCGTATAAATGAGTGTGAGAAACGACTAGTTTACTTTGTGTCAATAAATTTTAAACTTTTGTCGTATAAAAAGATCTTCGTATTACTGTTGTAACAACATCTTTTGGTTGAAAAAGATTGAGTTTTACGGAAATTTATATACAAACAATTTTTTTAGATCGTTGTGTAGCACATGGGAATTATGAAAATGATTAAGGTCGTGTGTGCCCACGTTGTTCTGAATGTTGTTTATTTAAATGAGAAAAGTGTGGACTGAGTTATTTATTATATTGTCATGCATGAAGGCTATGAACTCACTAGGTCGTAGAGTATTACGCTATAAGCTAAGAAAGAACTCCAAGAGTGGAGAGGTGTTGGATAAACCTTGGGAGAAAGTTTGTGGTTTTAGTAATGGTATTCAAATGAGAAATGAATAGTGGGAGAGTCGAAAGTGGACTTTAGTAACAATAATGTGAGGGTCTGTACCCTTGTTCGGTGACTAATAATACAGTTGTCGAGGGTCGGTCATGTCTGGAGGAAGGAATTAGGTTCAGGGTTAAGGAAGTACTGACATGTCAAGCTTTGACTTTGAAGGCGATAGTTGTGTAAGGTGTGTGAGGCCTTTTGTTTATCACTGGGTACGGTTTGGATGCGTCCCGCGTATGCCTGTGCGGATAGGAACAAAACCGTGAGCGATACCGGTATGCTGTTATGCAGAGGGTATGCGCAAGGTGGTTATTAGTGTGTGCAACACGATTGGGGGATTTTGGATGATTGTCGAGTAAATTATTAATGAAAGAAGTTTTGATTAATTGTTACACAAGTGAAAGACATGTAGTCAAAACACGCTTTTAAAATATATTGTGAATGTGCAATAATTATGATATATTACGTTTTAAAATATGAACATGTGGGTTGGGGGATTTTGGCAAATCCGACCATGTAAAGTTTTGAGTGTAAACCTTTGTTTTGGGGTCGATGGCCAATTAAGGGATTAATAAGGTAAAGATTTTGAGTAAAGAGGCATTTTTACGAAATCGTGTGAGTGGCACATGTTTAACCAAACGAATATTTTAGCCTTAAAGGCTTGATTGATATTCAAATGAGTCTTTTGAATGTTTGTCAGATTTAATGACTCGAGATGGAGTCTTGGTTGAGTTATATGCTTAATTACATTCTATTTAAATAAGTGTCGGTCTTAAGTGTAAAGACTGTCTGATAATTCTCGCGTTCTTAATACCTTTGGAACTAATGAACCTTAGCGGAGTATATACATTGTGAAGCATATAAGAGTTGCATATACCTATATAAATTGACTTCGTTGGGAAAGTAGCAATGAAGGAGTCATAGATTTATCATGCCTCGGAACGTATGTTGCATAATGATCATTGATCATTGGAGTAGATGGCTCGGTTTTGAACTCAATTGAGTCTTGGGAGCATTGACCCGATTTAATAAGCTTGTTGAAGGCTTGGGTTGGGATTACATGGATTGTATTAAAATAGAAGTTTGCATGATGTGAATGTTTTGGGTATTCTTTTGGATTTAATTATGGTTAAGTCTTAAATCAAAAGAATAAAAGCTGAAGGACCACTTTATAAGAATGTTAAGATTTTGAAAGACTGTTGTGTTATAGAAGTATTTTACGGGCGATATGGATGGTTTACAAAGGAGAAAGTATTAGGCACAAATGAAGTGAGGTATGGAAAAGGTTGATCTGTGAAGGATTGTACCATGTCTTGGTATTGGTTTGGAATCACAAGGAGCTGGTATGAACGATTAAGTTCAAGTTATTTAGCAAATCAAGAGTGGTAGTTCGATTAAAGTTGGGGAGGAGATATTTAGTGAAATAAACTCGGTTATTTGAGCAAGAAAACATGAATATAAAATGTTTTATGTATGAGTCTGTGAGAGGCCTAGTCTGTGGTTAATGTTATGGGTGGAGATTGTATGAACGAGTAGTGGCAGGAATTGCCAAGATAGTGTGTCAACTAGTATGGAAGTATCTGATGGAAGTCTTTCGGAGATTTCAAATGAAGGGTATTATTTTTGTCAATAAAGTTATTGGAACATGTGGTATGTAGGATGCGTAGTAATATGGTTAATATCGGAATAGAGCGTCGGAGCGTTAGTGGGTGTTTATCCAAATTGATTTTTGGTTGTGTGAGTCGTTAAGTAAGTTTATGTTTTGAAACATTGAAAATTTAATGTGAATGATGGGTGTGTTAGTCAAATGTGGTGTAGTGGATGCAAATCTTTAAGGAGTGGGAGTTGCTTCTTAAATATGATAGAAATTTTTTTTTAGAGAATATTAGTTGAATTCCAAAGAATATGTAGTAACTTCGATCAGTGTTGTAGTTTCAAGGTGACTTGGTTAAATGCCCTAAGTTAGAATTTTGGTGCAACTGTATAGTAATAAGGATGTGTTATCAGTATGTGGATAAGTTGGAAGAAAGAGACAAGTAATGTTTGGAGAATAGTACTCCATATTAATGTGGAAAACAACGATAGAAAGATCAGACCTAAGAATGCAATTATATTACAAGTTCAATGAAATTATCCCCTTGATATACTACACTTTTGTGTTGGGTTGTAATGTGGTCGTTTGGTGCGATAGTGGTGTAAGGAAGTAGTAACACTTTGTACCGAAGCAACGTGTAAGTCATGGATGTTATAATGGACTGCCGTGGTTGTTGAAATATTTAATAGTAACGAGTATGCTTAATTTACAGTGTACGGGGAAATTTCAGGTAATACATGTTAATGTTATTTTGAGATCTGAAGAGTGAGTTGTGATGATGATGAGGTGAAAGGAAAACTCTTGTTCTTCTCAATCCCATTGGTTTAGGTGAAGAGAATACTGTAACCGTTAAGCTATAGTGTTGGAGCATTCAGTAGGTGTAAAAGAAATACATCGAATGCAGTTCTCGGTGTAACGAGGATTTGGCTAGAGATCTTAACTAACGTTTTTAGAGAAACTGTCCTTTTGGACTGTAGCTGTGTGGTGGATATTCCGTGTAAACAAGAGAGAAATGATAACGGTATGCTAGACTAAGAAGTAATCAAACAAGGATTTGATGATGACAATTACTCTAAGAGGATTGGTTTACAAGTATATCATTTGGATCTTCCGCCAGAATTGGGAGGAGTACATAATACCTTCCAAGTATGTTATCTTCAGAAAATGTTTGGCTGAAGAGGAAGATGTGATGTCACTCACTGATGTGAGAGTAGATGAAAAGAGTCGCGGTGTGGAAAAACCAGAAGTAATTTTGGAAAGATCAGTTAGGAAGCTACGTAGTGGTAAAGAAGTAGCTATGTTGAAAGTTCAATGGAAACATCACAGAGGTAGTAATGTGACTTTAGAGTCGGAGGAAGAAATGAAGGAACAATACCCTCATTTGTTTGCTTAATTTGATTTCGGGGACGAAATCCTTTCAAGTTGGGGAGTATTGTAACATCCCGAAATTTCCATTGTAATTTAATAAAAGATAAATTGTATTTTGGTACAATTTAGTTGTGAGAAAATTTACTTAGAGGGTTGAATTGTATTTATTTGAAAGTTTGGGGTATAAGGTGAAAAATGAGTTAATGACTCATGTTTTATGTGAGGTGTCACATTAGGAATAAATCAGTATTTGATAATACTGATTTTGTTTTGATATTCTAAAAAGACAGAGAGAATAGCGAGAGAGAGAGTACGAGACAGAGAGATAGAATCGGAAGAAAAGAAGAAAAGAAGAAGAATCAGTTTGGTGATTTTATGGTAAGAACTTGTTTCTGTGTTGTTATCATTCATCTCCAGAGATTTAAGTTGTAATATTTTGCCCTTATTGTGAATAAGCTGTCGATTAAGCCACTGTGTGGAGGAACACTGTATTCAGAAGATACCCAGGTGAGTTATTCAACTTTCTTTAAAATTAAGCAATAAGAATGTTAATAGATGTGTTGTACTGGTATTTGAATCACTTAGAATGCTTAATGGTTAAGAAAAATCGAAATAAGCTTAACAGGTGAAAGTGACGATGAACAGTAAAGTTTTCGCAACAGTGTTTTGAGAAAAGTGAGGTTTTCGCAGCTTTGGCTTGCGAAAAGTGAGGTTTTCGCAACAGAGGGTTGCGGGTTCTGAGGTTTTCGCAACAGAGGGTTGCGAGTTCTAGACTTCTCGCAGCTTTGGCTTGCGAAAAGTGGGGGTTTTCGCTACAGTAGCTTGCGAAAAGTTTTGACTTTCAGTAGTATTTTGAGGCTGTTATGTGACATGCAATCTGATATGTATATGCTATTTGTTATATGTTTATAACTCTGTTGGTGATGTAAAAACCATGATATGTTAAATCGTAAGGACTTATTTATGAGTCCGGAGCCGTAGTTAAATGTTGAGATGTTGATCCCCGATGCTAAATGGCAAAGTAGGGATAATCGTTGAAATTAATATTCTGTACATAGAGATATAGAATATATGTTGTATTGTATAACTTTGGTATACAATAGAAAGAGTGATGATACACAATTATTGTGTGGCGTTGGCTAGAAATATACATCTGGTCTAGTGGGCATAAAGTGCGGTGTAATAAGAACCGTTTACTAGCTGGGGACCGTTATGATGTATTTCTAGTTGTTGGAGTGAATCTTGAATCATCTGTGAGGGTCTCTGGTGGTTGTTGATCGCGATAAAAAGGAAATCTCATTTGAGACCAGTGATTCAAGATGGGGAGGAAATGAAATGAGGAATGGCAGACTTGGAGTTGTAATTCCCATTTCAAGCGAAAGATGAGATATCTTTATTGTTGAGGATTTGACATCCTAATTCAGAAAGAAGCAGGTTTGGAAACTGTAATTTCTGGGAGTTAGAGTTATTTATAAGTCCGGTGGGATTTATAGTAATTCTCGTTGATAATATGATGACTAGATGAATTAGTCATAAGTAAGGGAATAGGTGGATTCCAATGGTTGATAAGAGCTTGGTTTGGTGAGATGGTTGATAACAGGTTTGATATATCTGTTAATATTTAGTTGTTAAATTTTAATTTAATTTGGATAATCTCGCTAGGCGAAAGCCTAATGTTTCAAAATTAAATTGTCTTACCAGGTACAGGCTCTGGGAAATAGTTGGGAAATGAGATGACAGTTGAAGGGAGTCAGACTTGGCGATAACGAAGGATCAGGATATTCTTTTGATGACTTTTGGGACAAGCCGTAGATAATCTAGTTGATCTTATTGTGATGTATAATTAGACTGATCAGATTATTTAAGTTAGATGACTTTATGTATATATAGAAACTTACTTATGATCCTTTGGTTTATAAAAGTCTGATATTTTGATGATCATAACGTGAGTATTTTGAGGTTTAAATTGGCCCTGAATTTTAGGGTGTTACACAGCCCCTCATACTATCAACACTTGACAAGATTTACCCTCAAACTTCTCAATTAAAATTAAAGCTTACCCCTTAACTTATAATTCCATAAACAATTAACAAACTTAACCGGGGATAAACTCTAAAATTAATCTATCACAAATAACTCATAGATTTATCAATAAAACCCATCTTAATACTTTATACAAAAATCGAGGTGTTACAACTACGGTAGACACTTCTTCTTCATCTCTATCCAGAATACCCAACAAGCTACTTTCCTCATCCTCTATCTTAATACGATAGTAGAATGACCCCACCTTCACACTCTTCAATTCATTGATCGTAGATTGAATCGACGTGCAAATCAGTGCTTTTCCCCACGCTAAGTTTTCGCTATCTTCCAGTAAGCAATTATATGTTTCCAGTGTCTTACCCCATTTGTTTGCTATGTCCGTGAACACTTTCTCGGTCCATCCATGCAACGGGACCCCTGTAATCTTTAACCACGCTAGCCTCTCGGAGTTCCGATATCCCTCCAACCATATATATATATATAGTAAATTACATTTTTGGTCCTTGTGGTTGCCACTCATTATCAAGTTTGGTCCCTCTTACAAACTAATTACAATTTTGGTCATTGTGGTTGCCATTGTATTTCACTTTTGGTCCCTCTGGCCAACTTTATTTAAAAAACTTAGTTAAATTAAGGGTGTTTTGGTCCATTCACCATTTCTTGTCTTTTTCATTTTTTGTTTTATTAGATTATATAGTAAATTACACTTATAGTCCCTATGGTTTGTCATTCTTTTCTTTTCTTTCCTACTTTTTTTTTCATTTTTCAGTTTATACTTTTATTACATTAATTAATTAATGAAAACTTTAACTAACAATACATTAAAAATACGTATTCCATTTTAAAAAATGGCAATTACTATGATCAAAAGTCGAAATTTATCTATGTCTATTAATAAAAAAAGTATATCGTTTTAAGATAGTTCATTTAATTACATGTTTTTTAAGTGTGTATCAATAATTTTTTTATTATATACTTATTAATAAAATTCAAAATATACACTTAAACTTATTGTAATGAAAATAGATCAAAATACAAACTTAAGTTTATATAGAGAATCATATTCATTTCTATTCCATACTATGCACCAAATACCCTAAAAATTGAAACATTTCCAATTTAAATCCTTACATAAAATACAAATATCTCAAAAATATTATGTCAAACCAAATAGCCCTTATTGTTTTGTTTAATTGAAATGCATGCTTATTAAGAACCATACTTCACCTTGTAAATTATTTTATTCATCTACTAATGCCTAAAAATAAATAAAGTAAAGAAATGTGTAGGTTTTGGTTGGTTATTTATTTTTCCTTATAATAATCTTGAGTTTATAATTTGATAAAGGTAATAACTATATTATAGATTTTTTTTTAATTTCATCCACACTTAAATAAATAGGATATCTCAAAACGATACATTTTTTAATGAATAGACATAGATAAATTTTGATTTTTTCTTACATAAATAACAGAAAACGATAATTTTTTAAATACAACTTAAAATAGAAAAGAATTTTTTAGGGATTACTGTAGATGGATTTGCAGATATATATCAAATAAATTGCATAAAAATATAAAAAAATATTCAATACATAACTTATTTTAAAAGTATCGACAAGATTTTTCTAATGGTGTAATTTACAAAATGAAATACATATTTTTAATGTATTGTTAGTTACAATTATCATTAATTAATATAATAAGAGTACAAAGTGAAAAATGAGAAAAGGTTAGGAAAGAAAAAAAAAGACAAACCACAGGGACTATAAGTGTAATTTACTATATGATCTAATAAAATAAAATAAAATGAAAAAGACAATGAAAAGGTGAATGGACCAAAACACCCTTAATTTAACTAAGTTTTTTAATTAAAGATGGTCAGAGGGACCAAAAATGAAATAAAATGGCAACCACAATGACTAAAATTGTAATTAATTTGTAAGAGAGACCAAACTTGATAATGAATGTCAACCACAAGGACCAAAAATGTAATTTACTCATATATATATATATATATATATATATATATATATATATATATATATATATATATATATATATATATAGGCTGGGTATCAAATACAAACCAACTAGTTTGTACAAACTCGTACAAACCATACATAGCTTCATGATTTTGTAAATTTGGCTTCATGAATGTATATATATATATTTTGACTTCATGAATATATAATTTGGCTTCATGAATATATCATTTGGCATTTTTAACTAATTTTTTTACAAAAATACCCTAAAATACCCTTATTTTTGTAAAAAAATTAGTTAAAAATGTCAAATGATATATTCATGAAGCCAAATTATATATTCATGAAGCCAAAATATATATATATACATTCTTGAAGCCAAATTTACAAAATCATGAAGCTAGGTATGGTTTGTACGAGTTTGTACAAAATAGTTGGTTTGTACCCGATACCACCCCTATATATATATATATATATATATAGCATTATGTTCATTTGAGAAGTGTTAAATATATAAGAAATAGAGAAGTAATCTTGGTCATATATTCGGTCAAGATCGGCTTTAATTGGTCAAAAGTTGCGGCTGTTCCAAAAATAGAAGATCAATTTCGTAACTTTTACAAAAACACGAGACAAATTCATATATGAACATGTGTGATTCACATATGAACTATTTGTTCATATATGAACCCATGTTCATATGAGAATTAGTTAAAAAAGAGTTCATATATGAATCAGTTAATTGGTTCAACTGATTCATATATGAATCACAAAGATTCATATATGAATTAGTTAAAAAAAAGTTCATATGTGAATTACATGTGTTCACATATGAACAGATAGTCATATGTGAATCACACATGTTCATATATGAACTCGTCCCGTGTTTTTGTAAAAGTTACGAAACTGCCCTTCTATTTTTGGAACAATCGCAACTTTTGACCAGTCAAATCTGCAACTTTTGACCAATTAAAGCCGATCTTGACCGAATAAATGGCCAAGATTACTTCTCTATTTCTCATATATTTAGCACTTCTCAAATGAACCTTATATATATATATATATATATATATCTTTTATTTTGCAAAAATAATAAAATATTTTTATTAAACTACATATTTATTGCAGGCCCAAAAAAACATTAACATATGAAAGTTGTTTGACAATTGTTGTTACCAAACTACATGTACTCCTTTTTTATGACATGTTTAATCAAAAGGAAGCATCCCATTTTATTTCAAATTGAAATCAGTACTTTTTTATTTTAAAGAATGATATGTTTATAATATTGGATAGCATTTTATGATCCCCAAACCCCACTTTCTAAATGATTAACAATTATATATATGCTTCTAATTAATGGTTTGATTACCACTCAACTAATTCATGTTTTGTATCCCTTTTCAAAATGTTCCTATTAAAACATTCTTTCTTCTTTCAACATCTAGAAAAAATCTTCATGTTTTATTGTAGGGGTTTTATTCATAAGTCATAACGATGAAAAACTAAAAGATAATAACGTTAGCAACAACAAAAACGGGAGAAAACATACAAAATGAGCAACAGTTGAGACGATTATCCATATTGAAATTATTAGCACGTTAATTTTGTTATTTCTCATGTACTTATCTTTCAAATAAGATAATTTTCTTTTAAAAAACTTAATGAAATTGATATGTTATTAATAAAATAGTTTTGTTTGATCATGCAACTGGAAACTTGTATAAGTATAACTATCATTTTGTCGATATTATATGTTTTTGTGCATAAAAAAAGAAACTACAACCCAGTAATGAAAACCCTTGTATAAACAAATAGAGCTTCGGGTTTTAATTTTTTGTTAATCGTGAGTGTCCGAATCAACTTGTACGCACCTCGACTAGGTTGGCTACAGATATTTAGTCCTATCAATAGCGTGTTACTTGAAACAATGTACGATAGACGGCAAAAAATAATAAAGAAAAGAAGAAATGACGAAAATAGACATGAGAAAAGGACAGGATGTCAATTGTTGTGATGGGGGTAATAATGGAAAAAGGGTAAGTTCTGATGTTTATATATGGGAATGGGATGGGGCCAAACATGAAAGCAACTGCCCATCTTCAACTGCTAAGTACATATTGCTTTAAATAAAGGCAGGATTACTTACTTGAATATGACAAAAAAAACCCTAAATTTGTCATTTTCAAATTATTGGTCATGGGCTAGAATATGTAATAATACATATCTAAACATCCAAGTATATGTGTGGGAAGGATCATGCTAACCAAATTCATATATACATAAACAACTTTATCTATACATAAATTTAATGAAAAACCAACGAAACAACCCTAACTATTAACTAACCAACCATATATCTAGGGGTGCTCAAATTTCCGACCAACCCGGCCAACCCAACTCAACCCGAGGCAAAAAAACTCAAACCGAGCCAACCCGATGTATAATCGATACTATTTTTGACCAACCCGCATATATTGGGTTGATAACGGGTAAGGACCAAAACAAACCGACCCAACCCGACAACCCGCGACAACCCATAAAAACATTTAAATCTAATTTTGAATGCTTGTTACTGTCATTTTTGTTTCTGTCAAAGCAATATTGTTACTATTGAACATTTATAAACAGACAATTGTTGGTCACTTGTTACTTTAGTAATCTTGTTATTGATTCTTGATGCCACATTTATAAACAAAACATTTATAAACAATCTTTTATTAGACGATTTAGTAATATGTTGAACATTTAGATATTTAAAAAATGATGAAAGGATCAATAAAAGACTAAAAGTTTCAACACGACCAAACTCAACCCAACCCGAACGGTTTGGGTTGGGTTGGGTTGAGATTTTTCAAACCACAATAATTAGGTTGGGTTGTTAAAGTGCCTTCAACCCGGCCAACCCAACCCGTGAGCACCCCTACATATATCTAACAAACTAGCCAGTTATGAACATGGACCCCTAGAATTCAATTTACTAATTAACTACAAGCCCATTTAGGTCTACAAATTGGACTCAAGAAAGATGTTGATTATGATATGGTTTAAAAGACCATGGGTTTGATTGATGATTTATTTGCATAAATGATAGATATTAAAGAAAATTCCTTAATACTTATTTATGTGTCTACAATCGCAAAAATAAATGAAAAATCAAAAAAATGGCATTTTTCATATTCAACACAGGAACCTTGTTTAATATCCATATACCTGAGCACTAAGAGACGACGGTTCACGGGATTGATTTCTTCGGCCTTTTTGTATGCTTTTGTAGTCTACATTTAAATATATATATATATATATATATATATATATATATATACACACAACAAATTATCAACAGATTGACACAAATCCAATGCTTAAGGGTCGTTTACCAAATATTTACGCGGTAAGCGTTTACCGATAAAATTCAACACTATTGCTTACTTATCGAGTGAGATTTTGTTCACAAAAACGACATCATGTAAGAATTTACCTGGTAAGCATTAACCGTTGTAAGCGCCGTCGCCCTCACTTACCAGGTAAGACTCTTGGTCCTTGTCTCGTTCTTACCAGGTAAGATTTTTTTGTCCTTACCATATTCATCTGATAGGTAATGCAACTTGGTAAACAATAACTCGAGTAAGCATTTGGTAAAGGGTCCATTAATGTCCAAAAAGTTAACCAGAAAAATTCAGTTTTTATGCAATTACATGACTTAAAGCTAATGCAACCTAAGAGCAATGATTCACCAAAATTTCTCCAAAATGGAGAACCAAAAAACAAAATCTCAAAAAAATAATACATTCATCTTTAACAGATTTCCCATTTTGGAGAATCCAACATTAATTAAAACATTAAAATATTTCATTCATCCATTAAAATATTAGTTTTTTCTATACATATTTACTTTCAAAGTTTCCTATTGGTTCTTTCACTTGGTAATCATTTTTAGAGTGATCTCCATATTTGGAGAAAAAAACCCTTGTCTCTCTTATTTTCTTCATTTTGGAGAGCAAAATATTAACTCAAAATCCTAATTATCTTCATTTTCCATATTTTGAAAAAGTTGTTGGAGATGCTCTAAGCCTCAAATGCATTTAGAAGTACAAGACTAACAACAAATGCAAGTAAACAACTAAATACAGTTTTTTATGTCAAAACCAGCACAAAAACGAATAAGTAAACCAATCGTAACACATGTGCAAGTTAAATTAAATGAAAAAAAAAAAACACTATCTTGACTTAGGGGCCGTTTACCAAATGCTTACCCCGATAAGCGTTTACCGGTAAAATTAACACCATCATTTAATTATCGGGTAAGATTTTAGTACACCAAAACGGTATCGTATGCAAGAATCTTCCCGCTAAGCGCTAACCATGATAAGAGTCTTCGTTCTCATTTACCGGGTAAGACTCTCAATCCTTTTCTTAGCTCTTATAGGGTAAGATTTTTTTTTTTTTGAAAGGCATTTAATTTATTACCAAAAACCCAACAGTAGCCAAAAACAAAGAGGCACTTATGCCAAATGCCAAAACAAGCAATCCCACAGCAGACAAACCAACAGGAGCAAACTATTACACCCACCAGAAGCTAAGCACAGACACGAACATTTACTAAGACATCAGAACACCCAAATTTAAGCAGATCACGACTCCCAAACTCGACCCAGACGCGGCTGTGGCCCGACAGCTTACTGTTGGAGGCGGCTGTTTGCAGTCAGCCCCACCAGACAGACGCATCTTTGTCCAGATATCCCCTCGAGCAGCATCTGACTCCCTACAGCACCTGTTTTGGATCGATCAGCCACTGAGACCAGCTTAACTTTCGACCTTTTAATCGACTTGTGAGCCAATCGAAGCAACGTCGTTGCATTTCATGAAATCGATCCTCCAAGCTACCTCTTTCATTTTTAAAAACCACTTGGTTTCGGTGCAACCAAATAAGGTACAGGAAGCACCAAACCGTTTCCTTGTCATATTCATTCTGTAAGATAATGTGACTTGGTAAGTGCTTACCAGGGTAAAAACAGCCCCTTAGTTAAAATTGTACACAACTTCATCTCCATCTTTAACCGAAATCTTGACTTAGTTTAATCAGTGAATCGAAAGCAACCATTTGATGTGAATTGAAAAGCAGAAAAGGCTCTAATAAGGCCTAAAACATGAAGAATTTTGATGCAAAAATTTGCTAATTGAAATATGTGAGTGTTGGTATGTGTGCTCCCAAGGATACGACTAAACTTTTAATCCCTCTCCAAATATACATTTCGTTTTATAGATGTATGTATCTTTTTCGTTCAAAAACTTTCTAGGGATTTAATCGTTCAAACTATGAAAGTCCGTTATGTTTTTTTTTTGGATTTTTTCAATTACTTTACAACATTAACCAGTTTTATAGGTCATAAGGATGTAGATTGAAAAAAATTCAAAATCTAAAAACACGTTAAATTTCACAAATTTCCTTTCACTTTGCTCTATACAACACGTTCGGATCATTTGCTATGTTGTAAAAAAACGAAACGTAATGTATCAACAAAAATTCTAACTTTTATGAAGATAAAGGAGGTGAAGTAATGTCTGTCACAAGAAAACCTAAAAATATAGCTTCAGTTTACTCGTTATTGTAGTACATGAAGAAGATATCTGAATAATTGTTAAGCGGGAAGTTGATAAGCCCTACAAATATCAACATTTCATTTACGGTTTCCAAAAAGAAACAATATGAGTTGATGTTATATTAACTACGGACCACCTTCAAATCCGTTTAGTCGATTGATGCATAGAATATGTCATAATCGGTAACAAGAAGAGACAAGGTCCATAGTAGTGAGTCGAATGTATTTTTTCAAAACGTAAGTAATTTTTTAATGTATTTGATTGACCCAATTATAACAAAAAACGTATTTGTTAGTGTATTTGATTGACAAAATTCTTCAAAAATATTTTTTTTATAAGTTAAAGATCGATTTAAAAGAGACCGTTTGGCCCAACCCAGTCCGGTTATTTGGGTCGGGACCAAAACCGAGACCGGTTACAAGATTTCTATTTAGGACCGGGATCGATATAAACCCGACCCGTAACCGATTTTTGATCATCTCTACTTGTATGTCACAACCTTCATTCTTGAGTCTTGACCATGGACATGGGCCCGACTGTTGGGGTTTAATCTATAGGCCCATTGGATTCAAGATACAAGACTATTAAAATTTGACATTGAGCTAAACCTAAAAAAATAGATGCCCCCTTTGTTGGGCCTAAGCCTAATTAGATGCCCACATGTGTATTAAATTTTAGATGGATGTTTTGATCTCTTTTTCAACCATATATTAGATGGAACAATGAAATAAGAATTCTAGTCCAATGTTATTCCAAACACTTTAAACCCACTTTTTTTATTTTTTAATAATTCAATTAATTTATTTTTAAAAATGTTTTAAAAACTTAGAATTACACATATAATTTCATATAAATCACAAATCTTATATATGGTTGATCAACTATCCATATCAAAAAATAAAGTTATTCGAGTTCGAGCCCAGAGTTAATATTAACCATGGTTAGGATCATCGAGTTCAAGTTAATATTAATTAACCATGGTTAGGGTTATCAGAAGTTGAGTCTTGGGTTAGGTTAAAGATGAAATAGGAGTGGTGGTTTTGAAGGAGTAGGGAGGCAGAGGGTTTATTTAATACGATAATTTGGGGATTTTTTAAGGTTTTGGGTGAGAAAAGAGGGGCCAAAACACAAAATATATATCGTTCGACTGACGGAGGTTGTGGATGATGCCCTGCTGCTGCTAATTCAAAATCAACACAGTTCCGCTTCTGGTCCGTTGTTCACTCTTCTTTTACGATATGCATGTAGAATTGTTTTGCTAATTTTGATTCATTCGCTAGTTATTAGGGTTTCTGTAATATCCTCGATTCGTATAATTGTGATCGATGATTTGCGAGCTCATTTTTGATGTTGAAAATTGCATAGATCGACGGTAAAACCCTAGTTTCATCTAACATTTGGAGCGGTTTATCATTGTTACCACTTTTGTAAACATGGTTTCATCGAAGATTTGGGGTGTCATTTGGATTACTAAGAAGGTGAGGGAGTGAAGGCATTTATCGAGTGTATTGAATTTAAGGTTAAGAGTCCGGTTTGGAGTTAATCTATCACAAACTTGAAGGATATTTTTTTCTGTAAATCCAATTATGAGCCATGGAATTGAAGTTACCTAACACTCATAGCTTCTGGAATGTGTGGATTTGGTGCTCTTATATGCCTTTTATGCTTGGAACTCTTTAAACATTGAATTTGAACTTATTTTTGGAATGTCGTCAATTTGTAATATTTGAAACATCTTGTGTATTAGGTTAATAAATTATTGTTCAAAGATCACTTGGTGTTCATATTTGATTTGGTCTTCTTGCTACTAGTGTTAGGTTTGGATGTGGCTTTGCTGTTAGTCTTAGTCAGGATTAAACAATGAAATAAAAAACAATTTGGCGTATCGTGAAATTTTACGAATCAGAATAGATGAATACATTGATAGTACAATATCAATCCCCAGGTAGTCAATGCAGTTATTATGATTGAAGTACAATTAATATGTACGATGGAAGTAGTCAATGCAGTTATTACAAGGGATAACGGATTGCGATCTTTGATTTTAGAAATTGAAGCATATTTCCTGCGGTCTATTCTAGTGGTCGTTAGCTTCTGGTTTTCTGTTTCAGATCATTATCAGATTACGAAAGATACAGCAATAAATGGACTCCGTGGCTTTTAACTACCCTATTTAGGATTTTGACTATTTGTTACCTTTAAGCGTAGATCATGCAATGACTTTGGTTGTAAAATTAGGATGTGCAGTGAATTAACTGTCCCAGGTTTATATCTCAATTGGCTGGTTGAAGTTGCTAATTAAGTATCAAAGTAGTTAGATCATGATACTCTTTCTAGGTTAAAGACAAGTCACTAATCAGCTATTTTACTACAACATGTAGAATTACGTATCATGATGATGACTCATGTTAATAATAATGCATCCAGTTTTATGTGGTCCAGATACGGATCTAGGTTATAGAAAATGAATTAAAATTTCATCGTTTTAGGTCTTTTTGTTTATATACGTGTCTATATATACGTGTATTCTATTTCTGTATGTATGCGTGTGTTTGCCTACAAATAAAGTAGGTAGGCGTTCAACACCGAAAGCTATCCTTGATCTTGACCTTTTTTATGCTTCTAAATTTTAAATTATATTGAAAAGATTATTTCAAGTTTTTAAATTTCAATTGTTTGAATTTTCTTCCTGAAGGAGAAATATTTGACATGGTATTGTTTCTTGTTATGGATATTGTGGCACATTCATTCTATTTGTTTTGCCATAAAATCTGGAATTTGGATTCTGAAAATTGTTGATTCAACCTTATTTATGAATGTCTTAATTCTGAATCAGGGCATAATTTATTGCTTTGCTGGTTGAATGGAGAAACGCAGAAGGAATTAGTCAATGAAGCGTGTAATCTTTGTGTTGACTTTGATGTAAATTGTATTTTTCAAGTGGCAAATAAGACTATTCAAGTAAGAGAAAAATGGAGTGCAATAGAGATGAAGCCACGAGGGCGAAAGAAATTGCCGAGAGGAAGCTTTCTGCAAAGGACTTTTCAGGGGCAAAAAAATTTGCTTTGAAGGCCCAATGTTTGTATCCTGGCCTCGATGGTATTTCTCAACTACTTGCAACTCTGGATGTGTATGTTGCCGCAGAAAATAAAATAAATGGTGAATCAGATTTTTATGGGATACTTGGTGTGAGCCCATCGGCCGATGATGATACTGTGAGGAAGCATTACCGAAAATTAGCTTTATTTCTTCACCCTGATAAGAACAAATCTGTAGGGGCAGATGGGGCATTTAAGCATATCTCAGAAGCATGGAGTTTGGTGTCTGATAAGGTTAAAAGATCAGCGTATGACCAGAGGAGGAATTATAAGGTTTTTAAGCAAAATGGAGGAACAACAGCGGCACCACCACCAGGGCAGAATGGTTTCTACAATTTCACAAGAAGTACAACCACTCGAACAAAGGGTACAACTAAGGATAATAATAATAATACCAATGCTACCACGAGCACTGGTCAACAAACGAATCAGAAGACTTTTTGGACTGTATGCCATGGATGCAAGATGCAGTACGAGTACTTAAGAATGTATCTACATCAAAATCTTCTCTGCCCCAATTGCCATGAACCCTTTTTAGCCATGGAGACTCCAGCACCAAATACCAAAATTTCTACGAAAGCTTCAAAAACTTCCAAAGGAGCCAGCAAGAACTCATCTAACCCAGGAAGGCACAGGACACAGGAGACTGGATTCCAGTGGGGTCCATTCTCAAAGACAACTAATCCTGCATCTACAGCTCAAGCTGCAAGCATGGTTCAACGGGCTTACGAGAGAGTAAAAAGGGAGCGAGAAGAAGCTCAGGCAGCCATTAAAAGGGAGGAAGCCTTAAGAAGGAAAAAGTACTCGAAAAGAGCAGCAAATCTTTCATCATCTGGGCACTTGAATTCTGCGAAAAGAAAAGATGTTAACTCCATGAGTTTATCTGGATTAAAGCAGGGTAACACCGGACTAGTTGATGAGAGAAAAGGTGTCTCAATTACTGATATCCGCACTCAACTTGTTGAGAAGGCGAGGACTGAAATAAAAAAGAAGTTGCAGAAATGGAGCTCGGAAAGTGTAACTGAAAAAGCTGGCGGGAAAGTGGAAGAAAAAGAAGGGGATGGCCCGATAAATGGAGACTTGAAAAAGAATGCTATCGAGCCACTTATGATCAATGTTCAAGAACCAGATTTTCATAATTTTGATCGGGAGAGATGTGAAAGATGTTTTGGAGAAGGGCAGGTATGGGCTGCGTACGATGATGATGATGGGATGCCAAGGCATTATGCGCTGATCCGCAGGGTAATTACTGTGGACCCTTTTAAGATAAAGGTATGCTGGCTTAATTCAAGAACCAACAGCGAACTGGATGTGTTTTCTGGGTTCTCGAAAGCATTTGGTGAGTTCAAAACAGGCAAGCATGAGGTCGTCTCCGTCTCTAATTATTTTTCACACAAGGTTCATTTTTTGAAACTGGAAAACGGGACTATTCAAGTTTATCCTAGGAAAGGAGATGTTTGGGCTTTATACAGATACTGGTCGGCTGAATGGAATGAAGAAACACCAAATGAAGTAAAACACAAGTATGAAATCGTTGAAGTTGACGAGTTGGATGAAGAAGCAGGAGGTTTCACCGTTACTCAACTTGTCAAAGTTGCAGGCTTCAAGACAGTCTTTCACAGGCATCTAAACCCTAAGGAAGCAAGGACAATACCGGAAGGTGAAATATTCCGGTTTTCTCATCAAATACCTTCATACTTGCTGACCGGTCAAGAAGCTCCCAATGCTCCAAAGGGATGTCGTGAGCTGGATCCTTCAGCTACACCTGATGAATTTCTTCAAGTTATAGCCGATGTACAAAACATCGATGATGATGATGATGATGATGATGATGCTTTGAGCAAAGGTTTTGTTTCGGAGAGTAATCATGAGTCAGCAGTTTTAGCTAATGTTAAGGAAGTAGTGATTGTGGACGATGAATAAATGATGGAGTAGCAATTCAATTTCGTCACCCGTGGAAGATTTCAGCATGGGGTGGACCTGAAGATTTTGTTGCTTGAGTTGTTCACCTGCAGTGATTGGAGGAAGAGATTGCTATGGTGAGAGGTGAGTGCATTATGCAGATGGACACTGTGCATAATAGTTTGTCCAGGAACTGCTTATACTGGATATAAATATATATTAGTCCTCTTGTACCTGTAACAATGCTAGTTTTGACTTTGTGATTCGAGGTCAAAACAAATAGTGGGATGATGGATACTATTATTATTATTATTATTATTATTATTAGCATTAAAGGTTTCTTTGTAACGTATTAACATAATTATTTGATCCTATTTATAAAGCAATCTGGTAGGTATGTCTGTGTGGATTAATCTGTTTATATAGATTATGAAAGTTTTTGTTCGAGATGGTTTTTTAATGGTTGAAAGAAGTGAAATTATTAACTCAGAGGAGTAGATTTGGAAAAAACTTCGATTTTCTAAAAACTTTGTATACCAGTAAGTCAATATCAAACAATTATGTATAGCTGACAAAACAAGTTATGAGTCTTATTAAGCTGACTCTTACGTCTGATTTAGTTGTATTGTAATTATTACATACTTGGAGTAGATGAACAAAGCATGATTAATACTACAGGTTGGTGTCACTACAAGGATGATCGGAATTGAAGTAAAATGTATACATATAGCATTACACAAACGGGTTAAAACCAGGAAATGCTAAGCCTTAGCAGTGAGACATGGATGAAAGGCAGTCCCACAAGCAATCCATTGTCGTTTTCGACTGTGTGGGAGCACACAGTTGGGAACCTTCAACCATTCCTTTCTCGAGATATCATAAGCAACCAATCGGTTCATCATTTTCGATCGAAGCGATAACATGAGCAATCCTCTGTTACCCAAACAAGACATCTTAATGTGCTTTCCATAGAATTCTAAGCACCATATATTTGGCATTCTGTCAACCTCCTTCCACAAGAGAGTCATCTTCTGAAGCTCCCATATGCATACACAAGTCGCTGCGTTTTTCGTCAGCAACCCCACCAGCATGATCCTGCCGCCACACTCCGCCAGACTCTGGTCGCTCAGGTGGACAGGGGCCGGAACTGTAAATTGCTTCCAAACTCCAGTTTCCATGTCGTATGACACCATCCCATCTGGATCTGACCTCAGAAAATACATCGAACCATCTACACACACCGCCTGTGACCTGAAGTTTAATGACAATGGTAACTTGATACACGATGGCATGCTTCCAGGGCACGTCCAGGTGTTTTTTGTGGAGTCGTAAACTTCATACTCACCATCCGAACCAACCCACATGATTTGGTAGCCACCACTAGCTGATTTCTGGTTCAGGGTCATCCCTACGGCTACTCTTGACCAGACCTTGACCGATCTAGCCTGCAACTCTCTGAAAGATCTGGTGAGAGGATTACACACGTAGAAGCTCCTATGTCCGATATCAAGAAAACAAACAAGGCCACCAGCAGAAGCCACGGGCAATATGATCATTTTTGTGGGTATGGCAGGAACAGTGGGGTGGTGCCATTTTCTTGAGACAGGGTCATACATGGCTCCTGTGTTGACATTTTCATGAGTTCTGGTGTAAAACCAAGGTTGGGGTTGAGGGACTTGAGCACATTGAAGGGAGAAGCTATTTGAAGTCAGCAAGGAATTCCATTTCTGGCAAACTGAGCGGAACCGGAAGAAGGTGGCAACAGGAAGTCTTGCAATGACAGCCTCGTATAGGTCTTCCGGAAACTCTTTCCAGATTTTCTCTTCCATGGTCTCGTTTGAACTAGAGGTTTCGGCTAATTTTCCACGGGTTCGCTCCTTTCGAGCTCTCTTAGAAGGTGGAGCCTTGCCAGGCTCCAACATCTGGAACCTTCCAGCCTTCATTAACAGATTGTAGCAGTCATCTTCTGAAGGGTTCTCTTCAAGGTTCAGAAAACACCATCTGCAAAGAAAATTATACTCTGATGAATAATCATGCTTGCCTTATACAATGAGATGATAATAAATATGCATAAAGAAAGAAAAAGTTGAAACGAAGAAATTTGTGACGATATCAGCTGAATTCCCAAAATGTGCATGATGGATTAGAGTTCCTTTTGTCCTTTGGAGGCTAGGAAGCATAAGCCAAATAGCGCTTTAAAAGAAGAGAACATGAATCCAAAAAGAAAACAAAGGCAAGCCATGTGACAAATGGGACCAATACTAGGCAGTTGTGATCAAAATAATGGGTTCTATATCTATACATATAGTATGAAATGATAGTATTAGCAATCTGAATTTTGTAAAAATGTAATTATCTTCAATAGATTAGCCATTTCTTTATTTTCCATAACAAAGAAATGGAATTAATTGACAAATACGTCAAGAGTAATTTATGCTAGATTATTGGTGATTCCATCATCCTCAAATCAACTTGTCTAGGTTTAAGTAGATACACCCACTAGATTATTGGTTGGGCTCTTATTCTACCAACTGCAGTTTATGGATGATTTGAGTTTCTTGGCTTCCCGTGTGAATCCTCAATAATACCCAATAAAGGTGACGAGTGTAACTCCCCAGTGCAACAATCTATACATAAACTTATTATATATAATTCATCCATTACAGCTACTAAAAAATACATTAAAAAGGAAACAAAATGAGCAAAGAAACATACTAGTATTAGAGAGCAATTAATTACATTGAAAGTGCAATCTACCTTCTTGAGGCAGGTAATTTTTACATGAGCTGATTCTTGCAAGTCAAAACATTATTAATACACAACATATGTATTCCTATGTGACATTTCCAGGTACTGCATAAAAGCAACAAAAAAAATCTCCGTTGGCTACCTCATATAGAGGTGGGGATTTGAGGGACCAACTACCAAGGCATTTATCATAAATACTGACCTTATACTATAGTAATGGTATATTATATGAATCAATTCAGTGAATTCACTAAACCTGAAAATCTGGAAGGCTGAATGCATAAGGACTTTGAGGGTTTCAATTGAAAATATTTTGATATGAAAAGCTTGGAGCATGCCAAGATATTTGTAAACAACTACAAATACTCACGACTAATTTATTGGGAACGGTATGGGAATGGGATAACTCCAAACAGCCTTAAATCTGAATATATGAATTTTCAGTCTCCAAAAAATAGTGTCAATGGTCCAGGACGAGTGCACTGCCTCTGTGGTTCTGAACGTTGCTGGCCCAATGGTTCTTTGCAATGACCACGCTTGTATAAATATACAGGCTACTGACGTGGTGAAATCCTCACTCTCTCCTTTCTTTTTCTTCCGGGAATACATTAACGTAGAAAAGGAACACCAAGACATCCTCATTTGACATATGAAAAAAATGTCCCCTATAAGACCGAATGTAGGTCAAATCCAAAACTTTGCCCTAATTTGGATGCCTGCTCACATTTGACATACCTAAATAACTCACGTACACGTGTGATTGTAATAATGCACTACAGAATCCAACGGTTCCTTGCATACAACGAAGATTCAGCAAACACCATCAACCCTTCCTGTGGAAAATCTTAAATCATGTGCATGTGTCTTTTATGCTCACACCAACTAGGAAATTGTACTTGAGGCTTGAATTCACTTAACTTAATAAGCCATGGAAAAGGAAACAGGGAAAAACTATAAGCACACAAAAACACAATGAAAAGCAAAAACATAAAACATGTATCAGAAAGAAAACAAGTTTGAAGATCTAGCTTTCACTCATTTAACATGAATACAACAGTACCTCTTCTATATGTATTACTTAACAAATCTATGTTTACAAAAGGCAACTAACATTGATTGGAACCACAATTCCATCAAATCAAAAAATTCAAACTCGAAATAGAACAATCTACAATCAATGACAGAGATTACTATGAACTACTTTTCAGAAACGAAACATAATCCATTACAAAAGCACTCACCAACAGAGACGGAGCTACAAGTAACAACAACTATTTCGAATTCATAGGATTTCAATCCAATTGATCGATTCAATTTGACTAAGAAACAAACAATTTCCATAAAATAAACAAATTCAAACACAAAAGCGGACCAATTACAAAAAATTAAAACTCAAATTATACGCATAGGTAAAGTATGAGAATCGATCTAAATAGCTAGGTAAACAAGGGCACAAAAACAAAATCACCTGTTGTTACGAAGTTGTGGCGGCTGTCCGAGCACCGTGGGAGGTTGATGATGAAAGATATAGGGCAGATGAACGGCGGGAAGCGGTGGCGGAAGAGGAGTACCGTAGAGGTCTAAGAGCTCTTGAACTTGACCGATGAGCTGCCTCAACATGGCCAGCCCTTCTACAAACAACATTTACATATCACCTCCTTCTTCTTCAACATCATCATCATAATCCTTCCGCCATCATCATTAATACCCCACCTCCACCCCGTTTCTCACTCTACAAAAAACACTTTCTCTCTCTATATCTATATGTTGTATCTATCTATTTGTGTGATTTTGTTTTCTGTTTTCCTCTGGAGAAGAGGGGAAAATGAAATTGGCTTAATATGGAGTATTATGTAATTATCATATTTTATTTTTCTAGATTTTTTTTAATTTCCACGTCGGCAGACCATAAACTTCATGAGTAGTATTGACCAGTACGCTGCTTTTGTCCCTTTTCCATTTCCCCCCAAACTTCGTTTTCTGTCTTCCCAATTTGCCCTTCTCCTCATATACTCGCTATATTTTTTTTAAATAGATATTGTTCTTGTTTGAATCCGGCTCATCAACTATATAATTTTTTTTAATAAATATGTATTTTTCTAACAAGTACACTGAATATAGCATCCGAGCTAATGAGTTGTAAAAATATTTTGTAAATTAAGGGGTCGTTTACGAAACGCTTACCCGGGTAAGTGCTTAGTGTTTACCAAGTCACATTAGTTTACCGGATGAATATGGCAAGGACCAAGAATGTTACCCGGTAAGAGCGGAAACAAGGACAGAGAGTCAAAAGCAAGGACCGAGAGTCTTATCCGGTAAGTGATTGCGACGATTCTTACCATGGTTAGCGCTTACCGGCTAAATTGTTGCATACGATGCCATTTTGATGGACTAAAAGTGATAGTGTTGAATTTTACCGGTAAACACTTACCTGAGTAAGTGATTAGGTAAACGTTCCCTAAGTTTAATATCATTTAATTTAAAGATTTGATTTTGGTCAAATAACAATATTAAGAAAATCATTTATACATTATATTAATATATTTACGTTTTGTATATCATTTATACATCATGTGACCAACATATTATGTAATTTTAAAAGGTAAAATGTTGTATGTAAAATCATTAATGTTATAATCCGTATAAATAACTGAATGTGTTTGAATTATCTAAAAGGTAATTTTATACTGTGTTTACTAAGAGCATTTTCAAGAGCTATGTTATATTTTTTCTAAAATAAAGTATCAAACGTCAAAATCTTTAAAAAAATTGTTTCCAACTCCAATAACTATGCAATTTTATAGATTGTAGTATTAATTAAAATATTAAAATAATCAATACATTAATAAAATATTATTTTTCTTTCCTTAACCTTATAATTCAATGTCTCTTAGAGCATCCACACACGTCTTGCAAGATCCCTTGCAAGATGACATAGCATGCCATGTGGCTTGCAAGACAACTCTCATCTTTCTAAATTAGAAAGGTCTTTCACAAAATAGATATATTAAACAAAAGCATTTTTTAATTTAATTAATTTGTTTGTTTGTTTAAACATTAATTATTTATATTATAATTTATCAGTTTAGAAAAGAGTTTGGTCTTGCATGTGTGTGGAAGGTGTTATTGCAAAACTGATGTAGCACTTTAGAAAGAAGTATGGTATTGCAAGTATGTGGATGGTCATATTCGTGGAAAGAATAAAATATTATTTATCTTTCCTTTTTTCTCTAGTTTAGCATACAACAAAAATTCTCCAAATTTTGAGATTTTTATCTTCTTTCTCATTTTTTTCTCTATTTTAGCATACGAGATAGCATAACTGTTGAAGCAAAAAAATTATTAAAATTCCTCTTTTTTCTAGAGAAAACTCTATTTTTGGTCCCTGAGGTTTAGTGATTTTTTTGAAACCGGTCCCCATGGTTTCATAAGTCAAGTTTTAGTCCCTGAGGTTTTGATTTTGATCTGGATTTGGGGTCTCGTCTTTAACCCCGTTAATTGGTGGCGTTAGAGGCAGGGGCATAATGGTCATTTCACATTTCAACCAAATTCCCTCTTATTTTAACCCGCCATATTCTTCTTCTTCTTCACTTCATTCTTCTGTGATCTTTCTGTTTCTTCCTTCTTCCTCCTCCTTTCACGATTCAACCTCAAAATCTGGTAACAATCATGGTGTTATGTTATTGTGGAGGTGAAGCAGCTGTGAGAACCTCATGGACCACTGCAAATCCTGGTAGAAGGTTCTACACTTGTGGAAGAATGGTACACTGCTACGATTCTTCTTCTTCAACAATCATGGTGTAAAGTAATCATGTTTAGCTAATAACATTTAGTTTTTCATGTTAACAGAGCCAATGTTCTTTTTTTGGGTGGTTTGATCCACCTATTTGTTCAAGGTCCATTGATATCATTCCTGGGCTAATCAAAGCCAAAAACAAAGCTGAAGAATGTGTCAGAGAGAAAAAGAAGGAAATCTTGAAGTTGAATCTGCTCTTGGTCATGAGTTGGAGTTTTTTTGTGTATTTCATGCATTTAGCCTTGAGTTGATCTGTTTTGTGTATTGGTTATCTTTTGTAATCATCTCCTGTTTATCAGGTGTGTTGGTAGTATTTGTAATGACATCCTAGTTGTTAGAATAGTAATGTTTGGTGGTTTGATCCCTCTGTTTTTTGTAGTATTTGTAATGACATCCCTATGTTTTAATAGTAATGTTTGGTGGTTTGATCCCTCTGTTTTTTGCACATTTGATGATAACAGAACTGTAACCTATGTTGTGTACCTGTTTGTTGATCCAAAAACAAGATAACACATCACATAACATGATACAGATAACAGAGAGTAAAACTCTACTTTTGGTACACAACATTGTTGAAAGCATACCTGTTTTCAATCTTTATCTCCAATATTCTCGCATACCAAACTTATCACATCAGCAGTATTAATCTTCATTCAGCATGAGCAGTACTAATATTCTCCAGCAGCACTAATTCATTTCAGCAGTATTAACTCATTCCAGCAGCATTAACTTGTTCCAGCAGTACTAACTTGACTAGCAGTACTAACTTGACTAGCAGTACTAACCTTGTTCCAGCAGCATTAATGTATCAGCAGTACTAACAATGATCTAGCAGTATTAACTTTGTCTTGCAGTAGTAACCATTGCATAAGCAGTACTAACTTTGATCTGGCAGTATTAAGGTTGTTCTGGCAGTAGTAATGTAGTTCTGGCAGTACTAATCATACTTAGCAAATTCTTCAGTTCCCAACAACATTGTAACATAAATGTAACCTGTTTTGGTACACAACATAACAGAAATGTAACCTGTTTTGGTACACATACAATTCCAAAGAGTAAACACAAAAACAAACCTGTATTCAATACCATACCAAACCATAGATTAAGTAAACATAAAACAAACCTGTTTTGGTACACATACAATTCCAAGAGTAAACATAAAACTAATTGTTTTCAACTAACAACAAACCACAAACCACAGATTAAGTAATTGTTTTCTGCCAACCACAAACCACAGATTAACTAATTGTTTTCAACCATATACAAACCACATATTAGCTAATTGTCCTCATTGTCCTCCTTGTCCTTTACAAGTCCTGGAATTGTGCCCTTGATTCTTACACTTATCACAAGTCACAGTCTTCCCTTTCCTAGGAAGTTTACCAGTGTCCCCACTCCTCTGAGACAACTCCTCATTTGTCTTCCTTCTCTTCTTCTTTGGTCTCCCAATCTGTTTATGGTGAGTTGGAGGGAGTAAAGTTGTTGCCCAGTCACCTTTCTCCCATAGCAGGCTTCCATTGATTGGCTCAATCTTGAAGCTATACATTTCCCTCCATGTGCTTACTTTGTACACATCCTCAGCCCAATCTTCAGGTAACACATTGTTACCATTTGCTGCCATGTCCCAGTTTGTAGCCACAACATGCTTGCATGGAATTCCAGTTAACTCCCACTTCCTACATGAACATGTCCTTTCTCTCACATCTACTATACATTGGTCATTCCAAGGGCCAGAAACCTATAATTCAGTAAATACCATTAAAACAAAGCATAATATATAGTAAATACCATTAAATCAAAACATAAAAACCCATTTACAACAGGGCATACAAAATAGGTTTTCACAGTCCAGGTTTCTTCATTTTCTGCACATGATGCATACAAAACCCATTTACAACAGGGCCCATTGGACTTTCTCCAAGCACCCTTTCTTCCCTTACTAGGCCCACTGGACTCCTTTACATTTGGCATTGATCCCCTACAGATGGCCCTAACTCTTACAACATCATTTCGGATCACCACTATGTCCCTTCTAGTCTGAATTGAATGCTGCTTGATTAGGTTGAGAATGGTTGTTTTATTACCAAATGTCTGGCCTAGATAGAAGACAACCTCCTTACACTGTATTTGGGCCCTACGTTTGCACAAACTGCCATTTTCATCCCCTGAATTAAAATCATCAACCTCAAAAGGATCAATATCACCTTCCACATTCACACTATCACTTCCCTCTCCATTTACACCAATCCAATCCACATAACCATCTACATAATCCTCCGGGTCATCATCTATACCAAATTCCTCATCATAGTCATTACTATTATGGCTCTCTATATCATCATGGTTGTTACTTCCCTGGATCATGTCCAAGTCCAAATCCAAACATTGGTTCAAGTCCAACCCATTGTCCAAACATTGGTTCAAGTCCAACCCATTGTCCAACCGTACTACTGCTTCCTGTTCTGGTACATCTGACTCTAACCCAATGAAAGGATCAAAGCTATGAATTATATGATTCATGCTTTGATTTGGGGTTGACAGGTTAGTCCTACCATGTTCCACAAATACATCAATAAGTTTAATAGCAGGGGCATATTGTAAGAGGTTTAACACATCCTGGTTACTACCTAATCCTCTTAACCCAGTATCCATATCACCTTCAGGAATCAAGAAATGGTAAAATTTGATTTCATGTCTATCATACCCTAATTTCATCACCATTAAATGAAACTCCTCTACATTTAATCCTTCTGTGTTAACCAAATCAACATAATCAGTCTTACCATTCTCGTATCTCCTTCTAGGAATGCTTGTAAAGCAACCTCCATGGTTCATCCTTACTGTAAACAATGTTGGGTATAGCTCTGTATGGAAAAATCAACAGAATAATTAGGTATGAAGAATGTGCAGTCCCAAAAATGGAAAAACATAAATGCATGTGAGCTTACCATATACATCACTTGGGTCAAATCCTTCGGCCAAATCCATCCTTAATATCCATCCAGGTTCTTCCATCGTATCTTGAGCAGGGAACGATTTTGGTCGATAAAGGAGATTTTTGATCGAGAAAGGAAGAATTTTGATCGATGAGTGTGACTCAACACAGTGAAGAGACTGAGGTTTGAACTCTCAGTGAAGACGAAGAGATTAGTCGTTAGAGGGAATTTGTTTTTGGTTGAAATGTGAAATGACCATTATGCCCCTGCCTCTAACGCCACCAATTAACGGGGTTAAGGACGAGACCCCAAATCCAGATCAAAATCAAAACCTCAGGGACCAAAACTTGACTTATGAAACCATGGGGATCGGTTTCAAAAAAATCACTAAACCTCAGGGACCAAAACTGATGTATGGTATTGCAAAACTGATGTAACACTTTAGAAAGAAGTATGGTATTGCAAGTATGTGGATGGTCATATTCGTGGAAAGAATAAAATATTATTTCTCTTTCCTTTTTTCTCTAGTTTAGCATACAACAAAATTTCTCCAAATTTTGAGATTTTTATCTTCTTTCTCATCTTTTCTCTATTTTAGCATACGAGATAGCATAACTGTTGAAGCAAAAAAATTATTAAAATTCCTCTTTTTTCTATTTTAGTATAGACGTTGGAGATGCTCTAAAGTGATTTATATAGTAACATCCTTCAAAAAAACAAGAGTAAAGTTCACTTTTGGTCCTTAAAGTATGTCAATTTCAACGAATTTCGTCCCTAAAGTTCATTTTTTGAGAAAAGACCCTGACTTATCATACTTTCTCTCACTTTTGGTCCAAAGGACTCACACCGTTTAAATCTTGCCGTTAGTACCCACACACGTGCATCTCACGTGAGGGCATTTTTGTCATTTTAAACATTTATGTTATTTTCTATTAAAAATAAAATTATATATATACATATTCATAGAAAATCAAAGACAAAGGGCCAAAACAGTAATTTTCTTTTTGATTTCAGGGCCAAAATGGTAGTTTTCTTCCGGTCATTTTGTCATCTACGGTCTTCTTCTCCGGCAATAACCCCTCTCCGGTCTTCTTCTCCGGCAATAACCCCATCTCCGGTCATCTTCTCCGGCTAAACCTCAATCACAAAAACTCAACCAAAATACAAATCCAAATCACCAACACTCAAGTCTCAACCTAAACACCGTATCGTATTTAAAGCTTTAAAAAATACTTCAAAAATATATAAACAAAAACATTATTTTCTATGAACATCACCCAAAACAAGAACAAATGAAGAATAGATAACTCTAAAAAGCATTAAAAAATCTTGAATCTAAAATCAAAACTCAAATAATTTATAAATTTATTCCGTGAACATAACCTTTAACCCAGATAATAAACATCAATATCTTATATCTTAAGAACAATTTCATTCATATACACAACTAAAATAGAAGTAAAAATCTATTACAACCAAATTATCATCTATCTAAACAAAAGAAGCAAAATCAGAAACCTAAGCTACCGATTTGAGTGTCGGAAGAACACACCAGATCTCGATTGAGTGCTTGAAGAACATCACCGTCGGCCACCGTCTACCACCCCTCCTTCACCCACTCCAAGCCCCTTGAGAGATAGAAAGATTTGAGAGACGGAGAAAGAGAGATCGAGATACAGAGAAAAGTGAAGATAGATTCGAATGTGTTACCGGAGGTATCACCGGAGGTGTCGTCGGAGGTATCACCGGTGGAGTCGCCGGTTTTTGGCATGAGGTTTTGGTCCTTGGGTTTTCTTCCTGACCACTCATCAGGACAGAGAAATCGAGACAGAGAGAGAGACGGAGAAGAGAGACAGAGAGAGCGAGAGACATAGAAGATGACGGTGAGGGTGGGTGTCGTCGACGACCAGTCGCCGAAGGTGCGACGGCGGCGGGGTTTTCTTCCGGCGGCTGGGTTTTCTTCACTCATCATCAGGTTATCAGGTTATGTATATACAGACACATATATGTATTAGAGTAATTACATAATTGGTCCCTAATGTTTGAAGATTTTTGTAAAAACAAAAAAAAATAGAAATCATGTAAAATTGACAAAAATACCCTCACGTGAGATGCACGTGTGTGGGTACTAACGGCAAGATTTAAACGGTGTGAGTCCTTTGGACCAAAAGCGAGAGAAAATATGATAGGTCAGGGTCTTTTCTCAAAAAATGAACTTTAAGGACGAAATCCGTTGAAATTGACATACTTTAAGGACCAAAAGTGAACTTTACTCAAAAAACAATAAACAAAGGGAGACCCACAACTATGACCAAATGTCAAGTGAGGAGACCGACGACTTATTGACCACATCATGAATGATTGGATCAAACAAGAGAAATGGACTCAAGTAGCCATTTTAGAGGATCTTTACTTAGAAAGTTAAATTCTTTTAAGAAAAATATTTTAATATTTTTTTATTTTAAAGATTACAAAATTAATTATATTATTAAAATACTTAATACAATTTATAAAATATCATTTTTATCTTCTAAACATTTAATTTAAAAAAAATCATTGGTAAAATAAATAAAAATTCATTTATCTCTAGTATGCAATCATTTTTAGAGATATCCCTAAATTTGTAGATTTTCATCATATTTCTCATAATTCTCCATCTTGTAGAAGTTTTTGGGGAATCTATTGGAATAAAAAATCCCCATAATCTCCATTTTGAAGAAACTATTGAAGATGTTCTTACCCAAGCAAATTGGTCTCTCAATCATTTCTCTCTCATTTTATTCAAAATGTCACTACATTCGCAATATACCGCCTGCAATTTTTTTTAAAGAAAAATCGATCAGATTTATATTTTTGAGCTAGTCCGCCGCAATTACAGATCTATATATTGCGAAAGTAATAACATTTGGACAAAACCGAGAGAAAAATAGCTAAGATAGCGTTTGGTGCGCATACATGATTGGACGAGACTAAACATTACAGAACTGGAAAGGACAAGAGACTAGGACTGGATTGGACAGTATTGGATAAGACAAATGTTTGTTTTGTGTTTGGTACGACTAAGATTGGATAGGACAAGACTTGACAAGTTTCCCTAAAAGTTGTTTGACGATTTTATATATCATATAATAGTTATAAACGATACAAATAAAGTATATATCTTTAAATAATTTAATTACAAACATTTATGTTTTTTACACACTTTTCATACATATAAATACATACAAAAACAATAGTACGAAATTTGAATGAAGAATTTGAAATAATTGATGGTAGTTCAAAAAATATCATACGAAGAAAATATAATATTTGATTCTATTTGAAAGGTCTTTATGAATTGGCGGAGTCATAGTTGCATCGACAGGTAAAGATAAAGGCGATACGTGGCTGGTGAACGACGGTAGCCGTGAAGGATGGTGGATAGTGGTGGTGCAAGAGGTAGTTGTGGTTGATGTGGCGGAGGTATAGGTGATCGACGATGGTAGTAGTGGTAGCGATGGGCATGGTAATTGGTAAAAGAGGTTGTTGTAGTGGGGGAAGAGGCGGAGGTGGTCGACGGTAGTTGGAGGTGGTCGACGGTAGTTGGAGGTGAGCGTCGGTTGGTAGCGCCAATGAGTGGTGGTGATCGGCGGAGATGGCGATGAGCGGTGGTGGAGGAAGTTGTAGTAAAGGAAGAGGTGGAAGTGGTTGACGATGGTTGGCGTTGGCTACCGGTGGTCGTTGATGGTGGTGAGGTTGACGATGGTT
Source organism: Saussurea involucrata (assembly GCA_033807775.1). Lineage (NCBI taxonomy): Eukaryota > Viridiplantae > Streptophyta > Magnoliopsida > Asterales > Asteraceae > Saussurea > Saussurea involucrata. Next base: position 9,395,445 of record CM066315.1, on the reverse strand, counting down.
GGCGTTGGCTACTGGTGGTCGTTGATGGTGGTGATCGGTGTTAGTGGAGGTGGTCGACGATGGTGGTGGTGGTGGCAATGGCCGATGGTTGTGGAGGTGGTGGAGGAGGTTGTTATAGTGAAAGAATAGGTATAGGTGGTCGACGATGGTAGACGATGGCTACGAGTGGCCGTCGATGGTGGTGGTGACCCTTAAAACTAGTACCATATTAGGATTATATATCAAATGATGATAAATCAGTATTTTTTTATGGCATTGCTAATGGCACCCCATATAAGGGTGTTGAATACATTGTTTTTTGAATCCAATCATTTTTTATGTTATCCCACCACTTCAATTTGACACACACATATATATATTGTTATTTTTTGTTATATATATATATATATATATTAGATATATATAGATAGAGGGATAATCTTTTGTAAACCATCATTTTCGTGTAAACCATCGATTTCATAGGTTTTTTAGATGATTTTTTTATGAAATTGTTTATTTTGATGAAATTTTTTCATACCATTCATTTCTTGATGAAATTGTTTTATATATTTGTGTAGCTGAGTTGGCAAAGGGGCGAGGCGACTTGTCCAAATATCTAACAGGTACTGGGTTCGAGCCCAGACCCCCCCCCCCCCCCCGGCTAGCATCAGCCGCTGAGTGGGTCTCAAAATGCCCCCTTATACGGATGCTCGAGTAGGCAGGGTTAGGTATGGGGTCGGTATAGGGTTTCCGGTTATCAACCTTTTGTCCAAATAAAAACAAAAAACGACAAAAAAATAACAAACAAAAAAACCAATCATTATTTTAGGCCTTAGGGGTGCCATTAGACCATTCGCATCCTTAGGCCATGCGTAACGCTGCGGGTATACGCTCGGGCTCGGGTTCCTGCGGGCTCCGCAGGGTTGTGGTACGGGGCGAGCGGGCTTGAGGCTCGGGCTCGGGTAGCGGGTTTGAAAACCCGAGAAACCCGAGTCTTATTTGTTTTTTTTTTAATTTTTTTATAAATAAATTAAAAATAAAGCCGTTGCAACGGCTACTTTTATAAAAAAAATCCAATTTAATCCCACTATATATATTAATCCAAACCTCTTTATTTTTTCACACCAAAATCTCTCAAATTCTCTCAAACTCTCTCAAATTCTCTCAAACTCTCTCAAATTTCATCATGAATCCAAACAAAACACCTACATCCCGTCGTAACCGACCGGATACACCGCAACCGCAAGAAGACCCGGAGCTTGGTTTTCAAGCGTTTGCACAACAAGGTTATCATCCGCACTTTTCGCAACCAATTCCGCCACAATTTTCGCAACAATTTTCGCCACAAAATCCGCCACAATTTTCGCAACAATATCCGCAACAATTTTCGCAACAATATCCGCAACAAATTCCTTACCAACTTACACGACCCGGTATGATTGAACAAGGTTTTACTCCAGCCAACTACAATATTCCTTCACCCGCAATCAATCTCGCCGACGACATTGTTCCGGAAACCCAACATTCTAGCCCGCACACACCACAATCCATCTACACACAACCATCAAACCCGAGACCGACGAGAAAAGGAAAAAACAAACAATATGAAAATAGAGCCCCCAAACAGATGTGGAGTAAAGAGGAGGAACTCGCGTTAGTGTCGGCGTGGGTTGACGTTTCGGAGGACCCCGTTATCGGTAACGCACAAACCGGTGGTAATATTTTTATTGTTATTATTATTATTATTGTTATTATTATTATTAATATTATTAATATTATTATTATTCTTGTTAATATTCTTATACTTGAATTTACATAAATGTAGAAAGTTTTTGGACCCGAATCGGGCAAGTGTTCTTTAGTTTGATGGGTCGCGCCAATTATAGAACAACTCATCAACTTAACACCAAGTTCAACGACCTCAATAAAAAAATAAATGTTTTTGGCGGTGTAACAACCCAATCTAAATAAAACATACATAGCATTAATATTAACCAATTACAAAACTGGGTCCATAAAATTTCATTACATCTGTCTAAAATAACTTAGGCTGGCGGAAACAACCTATACACAACTGAGAAATACTAAAAGCAAGTTATAGTGTCTCTACACTATTCATTCTTCACTCTGCTAACACCCTGCTTACTTGCTATGGCCTTCCTGTACCTGCTTACCTGAAAAGGTTTTTATTTGAAAATGCGAGGGTTAGACCATAAGGTCTAGTGAGTCCCTCCTAACAGTTATCAAAACATTTAAAACAGTTTATCTTTTCAGCATAAAACATTCATACTCAACACGTTAAAATCATATACGGACTAAAGTCCGCCTCCTCGTAATCTGACACCCTGAAGCCACCCGAAGGTGACAACGAGTCAGCCTCATGCTGCCTTGCGGAGCCTCGCTCCTGGCATATAGGGACCTCCCTTCCCGCACGAGAGCTGGCGGAACGACTCTCCCGTCTTTGCCAGTTTACGTCTCCTTGATGTATGCATACATTCTACATAAAACTTTAAACAACTTTCATGCAATTAAAGCATAATAATAAAGCATGGCAATTCTCAACATTCATAACACATTTTGAAAACACTTTAAAAGCCACACATTTTAGTTTAGAAAACTCACCTGAGGTCCAGATTATAAATGTTTACTCGTGTCGATCACCTCAACATGAACCTACAATTTACACCCATCACATAAATTGGGCTTTCATTAGTAATCCACTTCTCAACTTAATTTATTAAACCCCTACTTGACTCACTTGATTAAACTACTTATTTTTAACTCTCGGCCACCTCTAGATTATACTCATACCAAGCCAATACACATCAACTTTCGGTCCACTTAGTACCGACCCAAAAGAAGAATTGCACTAAGTAACACTTTGATCCAATGAGAAAACAATCCCATCGCCCCAACTATTTAATTAGACTCCACTAACAATTGTGAAAAGAGGATCTCGGTTCACTTACTAGAATTCGAATCCATAATTAATTAATAAACCAAATCCCACTAGTATTAACAAATCATACCATAACTAATTAATAAATCGAAGTCCACTATAATTAACAACCTACACATCTCGGTCCAAAATATGAGTAAATCAGATCCACTAACAATTCTAACAATTTAGTCCAAATAAATATCAATCCACTTTTGATTATAAAGTTTGCAAGGTCCAATTTAAGTAGCTAAGACACCGGCCCACGTGACTTACCCCAAATTAAATTAATTCTAATTCGGCTCCACTATATTTAATTAAATCTAACCTCAAATCCACTATAGTTAATTAAACAACAATTTCGGTCCACATGAGGTTTCGATTCCAATTAAAATAGTCATTCCGTCCCTTCTCTTAAATTTACAATCCGGTCCAACAATTAAATCGATGAGGGTTGAGCCAAACCTCTAACTCTACACGTTTTCGACGACAAAACATCTTTTATAAACTGATACAAATTATATCCTAACCAAGAGCCCACAACCTTTGATTTATCTTGACAATATGAATTGGAAATCAAGACTCTATATTAACACTGTTATTTGGTTTCTCAGATTACATAACTAGGTGCAACTTAGAAACCTAACAAATCTAACATAACGCGAAAAGAGATCAATGCAATGGAAGGGTTTCTTACCGGAATAAAACCACACGAAATGGAGAAAAATTGCTGTCTAGAGCTCCGGCGACCACCGCCGCCGGCCACCTTCTCCGGCGCCGGCGAAATCCCGCCATCTTCTCTCTCTCATCGCCTATCTCTTCCTCTCACAGTCTCCACCTCCTTCTCGATGCTCTCTCTCTCTCTCTCCTCGGTTGTATCTCTCTCTCTCTCTCTCCGGCTGTATATCTCTCTCTCTCCGGCTCCTTCTCTCTCTCGTCGGCGTTCCCTCTCTCTCGCCGGCATTCTCTCTCCCCAGTCGTCCCTCTCTGCCGGCTGCACACACAAAACACACACACAAGACACACACACAGGTTCTTTCTTCTTTCTCTCTCACGCAGTCTCTCTCTTGCTCGTCGGTTTCTCTCTCTCACTCTCCGGTTGTCTCTCTCTCTCTTCTCCTCTCTCTCGACTTGCAGGAAGAACACCCACCTAACATTGCTTTCTTTCTAGACTCTCTTTTTGTCTATCCCCATGTCCAGCCACCACAACCCTACACTAACCCTAGGAATAAGAAACTGTTTTCTTTCTTTCCAGCACCTCAACAAAATAAGGGGATTGATTCCCATTTTCACTCTTAACCCCAAACTTGTGAAAAATGACCAAATAAAACCCATAGCTTTCATTCGTCTCTAATTAATTAATTTGGGTTATTACAATCTCCCCTCCTAAATGGAATTCCGTCCCGGAATTCACTCTGAAGACAACCGGTGTAATTGGTTATCAAAGCTTAAATCCCAACCCTCGGAATGAATCCTTCTAATAACAAAACAATAACAACATACTTTTCCCGCCTTGGTCGCGCAACTCTGATTACACTCCCAATCTATGCTTATACTCGCAACATACCGTCATCCCAATCTTCCTACCTAGATTCATCGCGACTAATTCTTTGATGAACAGGGTGCCATTCTCAAAGACACATCCTCCATAATCCTCGTACTCCTTCTCACAATTTACATTATGCAAATAGAGGTTGTAAATATCTCAATGCTTACAAATCCCTAGTTGCTTTTATCTGATTCTTGACTACAATAACAATATTCGAACTCGACTGCCCTTCTCTGCTAGTGCAATATAACTACTAACCCTTACCACACAAAGCAGTACAATTCCTTCTCTTGGTCGCGAGCAACTTTAACTTGACCAACTCATTTCAATTATAATTATCAACCTATATCAAGAGTTAAACTCCAATCGAGATGCAATTCATTTCGTTCTATCAACCATAATTTGTCCTAGTTAACCACCTAATATTATAACCCAGCATCGCATCCCAAAATACTGGTATTCGCAAAATCCATCAATTGAAACTGATTTCTTAACTAACAACTCCCACTGAGTAACTCAAAAATTCCAAATTTTCAAAATAAATTGAGAATTACTTATCCCATCACTATCAACAACTTCTCACCTTAACATATCGATTCTCCCATATCAGTTCTTAGTAAAAATCTCTATAGAATTGCAACACATCTTGTAACATCAATTAAATGCCATTACTTAACAATTCCATAACATTTTAATCAACCAATCAAAGGCTTATACATCTATCATGGCATTTCCAATCTATTAATGCTTACATTACCATTTTGATCCACAAACATCATCGTGCCATACGATAAACTTTAACCAACTTTCCAACTATTTCCTTCTAGGATCATTCCTTCACACATAAGAAACAATTCATGCACTTTAGAGATTTAGCACTTACTATAACACAACATGGCTAACACACTCTTCATCCTCTTTAAACTTCTAATGACCTCAACATATGCCTACTTAGCGACTATTACAACCAAAAACACTTGGTTTCTCCTTTGGGGTAATCTACCACCACTACTCCGTCCTTCCATCCCGATCATAACCGCACCAAAAGTCAACTTACTCTCTACGTGTTCCAACAATCTGATTAATAGGTCGTACATCTCATCCGAAAACTCCAAAAGCTTCTAATTGATGCTTTCTCTCCTCTAACATCACCTCACTACGATACTAGCTAGTACATTTAACATTTGAAATCAACACCCTTACAACTGTACCTTCCTTGCTCATAACATCACACTGCGGACCAACCTCTCACGGTCATTCGTCCATAATCCACACTTTCCTTCATGTTCTTCCGTATACTACAACCGTGTCTATCTCACTACGTAGTCCTTTCCCAACTCGCTGAACTATAATCCGCGAGTTCTCAAACAGCTCACACGCAACCATTCTAGTTAGCTCCTCGCGATCCGAGCCTTTACGAAGACACACCACTTTTCTTACTGACTGCTAAAATCTACACACCTGCTTCGCCCGAGTTACATACCTCATCATCCTACGAACCCTCCACTCTTTGTAAATAGAATGCTTAGTCAAACAATAACTTCTCTTCCCCTTAGAACCCCTATACGGTGTTCTATCAACTCTCAACTTTCTACTTCAAGTCTTCGGTCTCGGCCAACGTACACAGTTATTGGCTTCTACAACAACAGATAGTCCGCAACTACTTTCTTAACTTATTCTTAAACAAGGGTTCCTTACGAAACCTAATTCTTCCAACATACCATAATCACCTTCATGATCGGTTTCCCTCTTTTCGAAACATACTCATGTAATGACAACATTACAAGCTTACCTCGAACTCATATTTCCACGCCAAAGGTATTTCATTCTTCCTCACCACACTACTCATAACGAGTTGTTAAAATCATCACCTTGAAGGCTTCAGATCCTTCCGCTAGACACAACCGTCCCTTGACAACCGTACTCCCAGTTACCGAACAAGGTACAAACCCTCCTACAATTGACACTATAATTCAATTATGACTCATTCACTGATCAACTCTCTCCTTGAACACCTACCAAAATTACAAACGTCCTTCCTGATTGACCAACAACTTTCTACTCTCTGAGTTCTTTCTTAGCTTTAAAACGCCACATCCCACGACCTAGTGAGTTCATAGCCTTCATGCATGACACGCAATATATATAAATCATTTCGTACGTTTCATCAGTTTAAATAAACAACACTTGAAAACATCTAGGGTACACATGCCCCCATCACTCTTATAAATTCGATGCACCGCACAACGATCTCGAGAATCGTTCGCATGCAACTTTCCATAAACTTAATCTTACTCCGACCGAACGGCGTTATTACGACAGTATCATATTGCATGAAAACCTTTCCATTGACACCATTCTGGAAGAATTACCGACACAAAGCAAATCATTCGGTTCTCACACTCACTTGCATGATATCAATAAAACAATAGGTATTTGATTGTAAAAGTTTTGGCTGGCAAACGTTTTCCCGACCTTTTTGTAACAATTTAGCTTACCATAAAAATGTGGAATACTTTGCAAATCGTTATACTCAAAACTTCAATGTGCATCGTGGATGAAACCACCCTTTTCTTTAAACATACGTGTGCACTTTCTGACTCGTTTTCGATTAAAATTCATATTTACCCATTTAACTTAACTCGTGAAAATTTCGGGTTACAATAAAGAACACCATGCATGAGATTCTACTTACAATTGAAGGCTACTCTCTCAACTAAGGTCAATCTCTTTACTTTCACGGTTTACCTTTGACACTTTCCCTACTACCACGGTCGCTCTCTCGGTCATGCAACAACTTGCTGAACACGCTTTCCACATTTCGCTTACTCAACCCCTTTCATACAATTTTGTTTTAAGCAACTATCTCACTTTCCCTTTCTACATGGTTTCATTTCACTATATGCATCATATTTCATTAACTCTGCCATTTAAAAGCTCGATTAAATAAATAAATAAATAAATAATTTAAGTTCTATAACACTTTCAAAATTTCGACACTGATCTTTCTTACCATCTCGTCTGACCTATCCCATGATTTCTAGAACTGGGACCCTCCCTAAACAGGGGTCTTACTCAACTCAAACTTTCCCCATATTCGAGTCTACGAAGAGCTACCTCTAGACAATTCATAACACTCTATGCAGTATTTCTTCTTTACGATGTATACATACATCACATCATAAATGATCCTTTACGATATCTCCCGACTATAGGTCTCAATCTACTTCTCAAGGATCTTACTGACATTCTCCAGTACCGGCACGCGACATAAACACTAGCTTTTGACTACTATCGGAATAATAAGGCAGGTTGAGCACATACATGTACCTGTAAGTTCGCAATTACACTGGCCAGGTGGAATTTCAAACTTACCTTACATGACAGTCCTCAGTACCCTATTAGTCCTATCTCTATAATAGTGTCCTCCTAACGCATTTCCTATTTCTCAGTTGTGATTTCTACTCCCAAGTTTAAGTTTAGGCCCGTCCGGTCACCTAAATCCCTTAAACTACGGCTCTGATACCAACTGTAACAACCCAATCTAAATAAAACATACATAGCATTAATATTAACCAATTACAAAACTGGGTCCATAAAATTTCATTACATCTGTCTAAAATAACTTAGGCTGGCGGAAACAACCTATACACAACTGAGAAATACTAAAAGCAAGTTATAGTGTCTCTACACTATTCATTCTTCACTCTGCTAACACCCTGCTTACTTGCTATGGCCTTCCTGTACCTGCTTACCTGAAAAGGTTTTTATTTGAAAATGCGAGGGTTAGACCATAAGGTCTAGTGAGTCCCTCCTAACAGTTATCAAAACATTTAAAACAGTTTATCTTTTCAGCATAAAACATTCATACTCAACACGTTAAAATCATATACGGACTAAAGTCCGCCTCCTCGTAATCTGACACCCTGAAGCCACCCGAAGGTGACAACGAGTCAGCCTCATGCTGCCTTGCGGAGCCTCGCTCCTGGCATATAGGGACCTCCCTTCCCGCACGAGAGCTGGCGGAACGACTCTCCCGTCTTTGCCAGTTTACGTCTCCTTGATGTATGCATACATTCTACATAAAACTTTAAACAACTTTCATGCAATTAAAGCATAATAATAAAGCATGGCAATTCTCAACATTCATAACACATTTTGAAAACACTTTAAAAGCCACACATTTTAGTTTAGAAAACTCACCTGAGGTCCAGATTATAAATGTTTACTCGTGTCGATCACCTCAACATGAACCTACAATTTACACCCATCACATAAATTGGGCTTTCATTAGTAATCCACTTCTCAACTTAATTTATTAAACCCCTACTTGACTCACTTGATTAAACTACTTATTTTTAACTCTCGGCCACCTCTAGATTATACTCATACCAAGCCAATACACATCAACTTTCGGTCCACTTAGTACCGACCCAAAAGAAGAATTGCACTAAGTAACACTTTGATCCAATGAGAAAACAATCCCATCGCCCCAACTATTTAATTAGACTCCACTAACAATTGTGAAAAGAGGATCTCGGTTCACTTACTAGAATTCGAATCCATAATTAATTAATAAACCGAATCCCACTAGTATTAACAAATCATACCATAACTAATTAATAAATCGAAGTCCACTATAATTAACAACCTACACATCTCGGTCCAAAATATGAGTAAATCAGATCCACTAACAATTCTAACAATTTGGTCCAAATAAATATCAATCCACTTTTGATTATAAAGTTTGCAAGGTCCAATTTAAGTAGCTAAGACACCGGCCAACGTGACTTACCCCAAATTAAATTAATTCTAATTCGGCTCCACTATATTTAATTAAATCTAACCTCAAATCCACTATAGTTAATTAAACAACAATTTCGGTCCACATGAGGTTTCGATTCCAATTAAAATAGTCATTCTGTCCCTTCTCTTAAATTTACAATCCGGTCCAACAATTAAATCGATGAGGGTTGAGCCAAACCTCTAACTCTACACGTTTTCGACGACAAAACATCTTTTATAAACTGATACAAATTATATCCTAACCAAGAGCCCACAACCTTTGATTTATCTTGACAATATGAATTGGAAATCAAGACTCTATATTAACACTGTTATTTGGTTTCTCAGATTACATAACTAGGTGCAACTTAGAAACCTAACAAATCTAACATAACGCGAAAAGAGATCAATGCAATGGAAGGGTTTCTTACCGGAATAAAACCACACGAAATGGAGAAAAACTGCTGTCTAGAGCTCCGGCGACCACCACTGCCGGCCACCGCCGGCCACCTTCTCCGGCGCCGGCGAAATCCCGCCATCTTCTCTCTCTCATCGCCTATCTCTTCCTCTCACAGTCTCCACCTCCTTCTCGATGCTCTCTCTCTCTCCTCGGTTGTATCTCTCTCTCTCTCTCTCCGGCTGTATATCTCTCTCTCTCCGGCTCCTTCTCTCTCTCGCCGGCGTTCCCTCTCTCTCGCCGGCATTCTCTCTCCCCCGTCATCCCTCTTTGCCGGCTGCACACACAAAACACACACACAAGACACACACACAGGTTCTTTCTTCTTTCTCTCTCACGCAGTCTCTCTCTTGCTCGTCGGTTTCTCTCTCTCACTCTCCGGTTGTCTCTCTCTCTCTTCTCCTCTCTCTCGACTTGCAGGAAGAACACCCACCTGACATTGCTTTCTTTCTAGACTCTCTTTTTGTCTATCCCCATGTCCAGCCACCACAACCCTACACTAACCCTAGGAATAAGAAACTGTTTTCTTTCTTTCCAGCACCTCAACAAAATAAGGGGATTGATTCCCATTTTCACTCTTAACCCCAAACTTGTGAAAAATGACCAAATAAAACCCATAGCTTTCATTCGTCTCTAATTAATTAATTTGGGTTATTACAGGCGGCATCTACAACAACTTGGTCACTAATAGATCAAGCGGAATGAGTGAGGCCGACATTTCACGAACGACACACGAACGGTACCAAACACAACAAGGGTTTGCTTTCACTCAAGAACAAGCTTGGGAAGTCCTAAAAAAATGTCCAAAATGGGGAGCCGTTCCAACGATGACGACAACTTCATCGCGGGGTTCAAAACGTTCCAAACCTTCCGATGATGACGATGACGACAACTTCATCGAGCAACTTCAACGACCCATCGGGAGAAACAAGGCAAAAAAAAACATCAATGAGTGATACGAGCTGGTCGAATACGAACGAAAATGTTACTCAGTTGTTCACGACGTTCAACGAGAAGATTGATGATACAATGGAGTACAAAATGAAAAAACTCGAACTCGAACGAGATAGGTTGGAACACGAACGAGAAATCGAACGAGAAAAACGATTTGAAAAAGACTTCGAGTTTTTCATAACCCCGCATGATCACCTTACGGGAGACGTTTTGAGGGTTACTTTAGCGAGAAAAGAGCAAATTAAAAAATTTCATAATTGGTAGTGTTTTGTATTTTGTAATTTTTATTTTTAAATAATGATATGAATTTTTATTTTTATTATTTATCTTATTTTTATTTATTAAAAAATATATAAATATTTTTATGTTGTTAAATAATTAAATGTATAAATAAAAGAATTAAAAAAAATGAGGTGGCAAGAGGGCTTGAGGGTAGCGCTACGGGTCTTTAGGGCTTGAGGGCTTGAGGAGAGGGTTAGGAGAAAAACTGATGTGGCGCTGATGTGGCATTGAGGGCGGGTGCACCTTTAAACTGGATCAAATGTTTTCCAAAGCCGTTTGAATTTATTTTTGATGTTTAAAAGAAGATGAAAATAAAATAAGGATGCACAAAAGTCAATGCTTACTTCAAAGGTATTCTAGCCAGCGTTGCCACTTAAGCCAAGATTGGTTTGGTGAAATCAATTATACATACATATATATAAGGGAAATTAATTAAAATACCCTAAGTCCAACTTCGTGTTACCAAAATACCCAAAATCTTTCATAGTTTACAAAAGTACCCAAAAAATTCGCGATGGGCCCCGCGATCGCGGGCCCAGGCCCACGTGGCAAACTGTTTCGGCCAAAAGCCCCGCGAAGCCCCCCTACTTTGCCCGCGTTGGCAAGTTTCGTCCCTGGCCGCGATCGCAGCCCGCGATAGGCCAAAAAAAATTAATTTTAGCAAAACCGAGCTGCGTGAGCACGAGATTTTGGAGCTGCATTCGTGTCCGCAGGTCGCGCTCGCACACAAGTTCGGCGATTTTAGCTTGCGAAATCGTCAATCGGCACCCCCCCTGCGCGCGGGTAGGTGTTGGAGTAAAACCATGCAAGGAGCTTGTCAACTCCTCACACTTCTTTCATTATAAACCAAATAATGTTCCTTCCTCCTTCCTATGTGGGACAACTTCCCACACCCAAATTGGTTTTTGCTAATTTCATGGTTTTTACTCAACTTTGAGCATCGATATCTCATTCACACATACTCCGTTTTCGACGCATTATATATCGTTTCGAAGCTCTCATATAGGAGAACATAAACCCACTATAAGTTAATTATATATACTACATATATATATATATATATATATTTAAATGTGTCTAAAGTTCCCTATATTTAATGGTTTTTAGGGAACTTTAGACACATTTAAATATATATATATATATATATATATGTAGTATATATAATTAACTTATAGTGGGTTTATGTTCTCCTATATGAGAGCTTCGAAACGATATATAATGCGTCGAAAACGGCGTATTTTGGTAAGAGATGGTCAAACTTGGGGTATTTCAATTAATTTCCCTATATATAAATATGGGAAATTAATTAAAATACCTCAAGTTTGAAGTTGACTTACCAAAATACCCAAAAAAATGAAAAGTTTACCAAAATGCCATAAATTTCCGCGGAGGGGGCCCTCTATAGCAGACAGGGACCAATTGTGAAATTTTTTGCAAGATTATTTACACTTTCAGTCCCCATCGCGGGCCGCGATCGTGGGACTCCACCGCGGACAGGGACTGAAAGTGTAAATATGAAGCACATAAAATTTCAAAAATGGTCCCTGCTCGCGATCGCGGGACTTCACCGCAGAAATTTGTGGCATTTTGGTAAATTTTTCATTTTTGGGGTATTTTGGTAAGTCAACTTCAAACTTGGGGTATTTTAATTAGGGAAATTAATTAAAATACCCTAAGTTTGACCATTTTTTACTGAAATACCCAAAATCTCTCCCATTTTGCAAAAATGCCCTAAAAATCCGCGATGGAGCCCGCGATCGCGGGCTCCAGGCCACGTGTCACCAATGTTTACCCACTTTGCCCGCGTTGGTCCCTCAAGAATGCCCGCGGTCCAGCTTTCCCCCCTCAAGAATGCCCGCGTGTGCAGATTTGGTCCCTGCCCGCGTTTGACTCATTGACCCCCGCGATCGCGGGCTACACGTGTCACCAAAGTTTGCCTACTTTGCCCGCGTTGGTCCCTCAAGAATACCCGCGGTACAGCTTTCCCCCCTCAAGAATGCCCGCGTGGGCATTTTTGGTCCATGCCCGCGATTGACTTTCTTTGACCTCCCGCGATCGCGGGCTCCTGTGCCACGTGTCGGCACAGGGTTAACCCTAAAATCCCTTTGACGAACCCTAAACCCTAATTGTTTATTCGGCCGCACTATATAGGGGGGGGACCAAGACACGGTCACTCTCAATTTTTTTAATCACTCTATCAATTTTTAATCAAACTCTCACAATTTTCTCCCACTCTCTCAATTTTGTCGTGTGGAATACGCGTTCGGGTTTTGTGAAGATGTCTCGTATTACCTCTTTGGTATGTTTTCCTTATGTTATTTGTTATTTTTTGTATGTTATTTTAAGTTAAGATATATGATTTGTAGGTTGTTATAGTATTTATAACTTATGTTTGAATATGTTCTATGTTTAACATGATATGTATGGTTTTATGTTTGAATGTGTTATTTGTATGTTATAATGTGTATGTTGTTATAGTGTGTTTTTTCATATAAAAATTGTTAAGAGTGTTTTTTTATAAAAAAATTGTTAAGAGTGTGTTTTTATAAAAAAATTGTTAACAATGTGTTTTTTTTTTATAAAAACACACTCTTAACAATTTTTTTATAAAAACACACCCTTAACAATTTTTTATAAAAACAGTTTTTTTATAAAAAAAATGTTTAATAGTGTGTTTTTATAAAAAATTGTTATAGTTTTATAGTTTTTATAATGTGTTTTTTTATAAAAAAATTGTTAATTTTTTTTTATAAAAACAGTTTTTATAAAAAAATGTTAAAAAAATGTTTTTTTTATAAAAAATTGTTAAGAGTGTGTTTTTATAAAAAAATTGTTATAGTTTTATGGTTTTATGTTTGAATGTGATATTTGTATGTTATAATGTGTATGTTGTTATAGTGTGTTTTTTCATATAAAAATTGTTAAGAGTGTTTTTTTATAAAAAAATTGTTAAGAGTGTGTTTTTATAAAAAAATTGTTAACAATGTTTTTTTTTATAAAAACACACTCTTAACAATTTTTTTATAAAAACACACCATTAACAATTTTTTATAAAAACATGTTTTTTTTATAAAAAAACTGTTAAGAGTGTGTTTTTATAAAAAATTGTTAAGGGTGTGTTTTTATAAAAAACACATTTTTAACAATTTTTATATGAAAAAACACACTATAACAACATACACATTATACCATACAAATATCACATTCAAACATAAAACCATAAAACTATAACAATTTTTTTATAAAAACACACTCTTAACAATTTTTTATAAAAAAACACATTTTTAACAATTTTTTTATAAAAACACACTCTTAACAGTTTTTTATAAAAAAACACATTTTTAACAATTTTTTTATAAAAACACACTCTTAACAATTTTTTATAAAAAAACACATTTTATAAAAAAATTGTTAAATATGTGTTTGTTATAAAAAAATGTTAAGAATGACAACTTAGGTCCCTACGGTTTTAAGAATGACAACTTAGGTCCCTAAACTTTTAAGAATGCCAATTAGGTCCTAAACTTTTAAGAATGACAACTAGGGTCCCTAAACCGCAATTTATCTCTATATAACAATATGATACGTTGAAATAAAATAAACCGCACTTTATCTATATATAACACTATTATACGTTGAAATAAAATAAATCGCACTTTATCTATATATAACACTATTATACGTTGAAATAAAATAAACCGCACTTTATCTATGTATAACACTATTATACGTTGAAATAAAATACAACCACACTTTATCTTTATATAACACCATTATACGTTGAAATAAAATACAACCGCACTTTATCTATATATAACAATATGATACGTTGAAATAAAATAAACCACACTTTATCTATATATAACACTATTATACGTTGAAATAAAATAAACCGCACTTTATCTATATATAACACTATTATACGTTGAAATAAAATAAACCGCACTTTATCTATGTATAACACTATTATACGTTGAAATAAAATACAACCGCACTTTATCTTTATATAACACTATTATACGTTGAAATAAAATACAACCGCACTTTATCTTTATATAACACTATTATACGTTGAAATAAAATACAACCGCACTTTATCTATATATAACACTATTATACGTTGAAATAAAATACAACCGCACTTTATCTATGTATAACACTTTTATACGTTGAAATAAAATACAACCGCACTTTATCTTTATATAACACTATTATACGTTGAAATAAAATAAACCGCACTTTATCTATACATAACACTATTATACGTTGAAATAAAATAAACCGCACTTTATCTATATATAACACTATTATACGTTGAAATAAAATACAACCGCACTTAATCTATATATAACACTATTATACGTTGAAATAAAATACCACCACACTTTATCTATATATAACACTATTATACGTTGAAATAAAATAAACCGCACTTTATCTATATATAACACTATTATACGTTGAAATAAAATACAACCGCACTTTATCTATATATAACACTATTATACGTTGAAATAAAATACCACCGCACTTTATCTATGTATAACACTATTATACGTTGAAATAAAATACAACCGCACTTTATCTTTATATAACACTATTATACGTTGAAATAAAATAAACCGCACTTTATCTATATATAACACTATTATACGTTGAAATAAAATAAACCGCACTTTATCTATATATAACACTATTATACGTTGAAATAAAATACCACCACACTTTATCTATATATAACACTATTATACGTTGAAATAAAATACCACCGCACTTTATCTATATATAACAATATGATACGTTGAAATAAAATAAACCACACTTTATCTATATATAACACTATTATACGTTGAAATAAAATAAACCGCAACATCTATATAAAATAAAATAAACTGCAACATCTATATATAACACTAACTATAACATCTGTGAATGACTATGTAGAAGGATTTCTTTAACATCGACTTGACGGTAAGGTGCAAAGTTTCATACATCGAGGAATTAGGAGCGCTGTTTAGGGGATTAGGTGATCGCGCAGATACCCTTGAGACCATCTATAGAGGGACACCGTTCGGGCCATGGATGGATGTATCTTACTCTGGTGGCGACCCTACGCTAGTACACATGTTTCTACAGTTGGAGGTCGAGGACGCCAACGCTGAGCCGGAGGAGATGCATTTTGATTTCTTCGGCTCTCAATTGCATTTTCGGCGTCGGGAGTTCTGTCTAATTACAGGACTACGTTTTGGAGAGGCTCCCCCCCTTCCTCCCTTAGAAGACTGCTCCTTCGTTCCTAGGGTTTTCGGCATTTCAGCATCTCGTTTGAAGCTGAAGGCAGCCCGGGAAAAGATGAAAGAGGGCCTTAGTGCCCTAACCGACGACGATGCTGTCCGTGTATGCTTGGTGGTGATCGTGGATATGGGCTTCCTGGGCCGTGAGTATAGCCAGCATGCTTCATCGACGGTCCTTAGGGCCGTCGAGGACCTTGAGCTGTTTAACAGCTACCCGTGGGGTAGCCATATCTGGACACATTGCTACTCTAATCTGCACCGAGCCATAGGCAGACGCGCCGATCGACATGCAAAGATGAATCTTTGTGGTTTTACATACGCCTTCAAGGTTAGATACGTAGTATAACAATTGTTAATAATACATACAAACTGTTTGGCTTTTCTTTTTACGTACTTGCTCTTCTTGTCTAATTCCAAATATGGATCTTGGAGATGTTTCCCGCATCAATCCGATATTTCGTCAAGCGCGACGATCGAGTACTTAGGGGAACCCGTTGGGACAAACGTGTTACCCTAAGTAGGTCGCTTTGGATTGAGTTCTTCAAAGCGTCTAGAAATGTAAGTTCTTTTACTATGTTTACAATTTGCATACGTTAGTCCCGCTTATTAATTTCTTTTATGTTTTATCATATATTTAGCAGCCACTCTTGCCCGCCGATCGCCTTGTGCCTACTGTCGACGAGATGGGCACAGATTGGTACAGAGACAGCGTGGCCTTTATTGACGCAGAGGCGGAAAGGGCTCGACGTCCCCCTACTTCCGAAGATGAGGAAGACGACGACAGGCCCCCTTCCGGTGGATACCAGCCGCCCCCTTCCTCCTCCTACCAGCCGGCCCGTTCCTCCTCCTACCAGGCGCCCCTTCCTCCTCCTACCAGGCGCCCCCTTCCTCCTCCTACAATCCATATCAGGCGGCCCCTTCCTACGAGCCACAGCGTGGCTCACATGAAGTCCTGTGGGACTACGTCCACGGGCCGCTAGAGACACGTGTACACTATCTGGAGGAAGTCTACAGACAGTTTAGCGCTGTCAATGTTAGTGTTTAACTTAATTTGTTGGCCACGTTTATTTAGTTTGTATATTAATATTACGTTCTAAATTTGTTTTAGCTGTCGAGTACGACACCGATCCCCGCTCCGTTCGGACAGGGGGCACATGCGACGTTTGCCACCACATCCCATCCGTCATTCCCTGAAAATGTAAGTGACATTGAGTAACCATTATAGTTATATGTTTGTTCCTAAGTTTGTAACTCTTATAATGATCAATGTCACGTAGGCCGGGATGTCGGGGGCCGGGATGTCCCAAACGCCGTTCGCCACCACATCCTATTCTACTATCTCGGAGAGTGTAAGTGACACTGAGTAACCATTATAGTTATATGTTTGTTCCTAATTTTGTAACTATTTTAATGATCAATGTCACGCAGGCCGGGATGTCGGGGGCATACACCTCGCAGATGCCGCCGCCGTTCGCCACCACATCATATTCGACTATCCCGGAGAGTGTTAGTGACACTGAGTAACCATTATAGTTATATATCGATAATCCTAATTTTGTAACTATTTTAATGATCAATGTCACGCAGGCCGGGATGTCGGGGGCATACACCTCGCAGATGCCGCCGCCGTTCGCCACCACATCAATCACAAACATCTTTGGCGGTTCGGCCGATGACTATTACAGGCCGGAAATGCATACTGTAAGTTATTTTGGTAGTTTTGGTTTAATTGTGAACATTTCCTAAATTGTACTTAAAACATTGAGTAACGTAATTTTCAGACGGGGTCTCCTATTATCCAGGATCACTTCTCGGAGCCTGACGATGAATCGATGGATGTTGTAGATCCACCACCACAGGTGACCCCGCTCCCTCAAAAGCGGCCGCGATCAATTTCACAATGGTTTCGTCACCCGTTTGGCCAACAAGGATCTACGACACCACCGGCCGCTAAAAAACAAGCAAAGAAAGCGGGGGGAAAGAAGGGAGGAAAGAAAAAGGGAAAGGTGCCTTCACCGGAGCCTCAACCGGCATCGGAAATATTGAGGATGTGCCGGACTGGTCGCCTCCCCCCCTTGATCTTCATCCCTCACTTGAACTTGGAAATCACCCCCTCGTTTTTCAATGTATTGCTGGCCGTTGACCCTTTGGAGTCTGACTTACTGGATGTGGTTAGTATGAAGTTTAATTATAGTCATATAATCAAATATATTTATTTTACATGTCTAACCATCTATTTTTTATGTATAGCACATCGATTGTTGGGTCTCGTTGTTGCAAAGACATCGTGGAACAGACACGAGGTGGACCATGATGTTCAGTATGTTCTTTCATTACTTGTTGATTGAGCATCTAGGTCCCACCTCCATGGTTAATTCATGCAATGGCGTGGAAGGGACCTCTTGGGCTCTCCTCGATGTGGTATGTAAATCGTTTTACTCTGATTTTATTTAACTTGTTTTGTTGCTAACTAAGTTGTCTAATATTGTAATATTTCAGGTGTACATCCCTATATGCCTTAATCCCCAACATTGGCTGCTTGGAGTGTTTGAACTTGACGCTATGACCATGACCATATATGATAGCGACAGTGCCAGTCTTTTCAGACAGCAATTGGAAGAGCAAATGACAAAGTTTAAAGCTGTGCTGAATGACTTCTTTTGTCGGGTCAAGGATGTTAGACGTCGCGAAATGACAGGTGCCTTTCGCTATAAGTTCGCCAAGAATGCACCCCAGCAGGCCGGGATAACTGCAGATTGCGGTGTCTGGGTATGCCGTAATGTCCAAATGTTGATAAATAAAAATGAGGTATGCGTACACCCTGACGAGGCCGAGGTTGTTGCCAAAGATTTACGCATACATATGGCGGAGTCCATTTATGAACATTGTCAAATAGGGCCACGTTAGGTTGTTTATGTAACATTAAATAATTGTTATTTTTAGTATTAACTTATTTTGTTAAAGTATTGTGATTGACTTACTGTTTACTTCATTTGGTTTTTGCTAATTTCATCCATTTACTCAACTTTGAGTATCGATATCTCTTTCACACATACTCTATTTTGGACGCATTATATATCATTTCGAAGATCTCATATAGAAGAACATAAACCTACTAAAAGTTAGTTATATATAACACATATATATAAATTTAAATGCGTCCAAAGTTTAGTAAAACTCATATTTCCAACACCTAGTAAGTAGGTTTATGAAACTTGCGATAATCCTAATACAGAGATTATTGGATGAACAAGCATTTATTTCTTGATTATTGGGGTATTGGTTCTTGTTGTCTGGAAGTGATTCATATGATGCAAAAATTGGTATCATGTAATGTAGAACAATATCTATATTATAGAAACTTGCATTTGATAGTACCATATAAATCTGATCTAAATTCTCATTAATTAGCTATGTTTGACTACTTAAAGACTAATTTTCTGCCTAATGAAAGACCTTTATTCAAGAGCAGACGAATATTGCAGTTACTTTTTCAGTGGAATCATGCAGGCAACTTTTTCAGACGAAATCTATAAACACATTCAAATAATAATAATTTAAAACGATTTAATGAATTAGTTAATATATGATTATTATGTTAATGCGATAGGAGTGTAAAACAAAATTGAAAAAAAATAAGAGATGTACCATAAATTAAATAATTAACTATAAGAGTATGAATTTTAAATATAAAAAATATTTTTTTATGTAGTGTATAACTGTATATGATATATATTAAAATATATAAATCCAAAAAAATTCAAGATTGGGCTCATTTCGAACATATCGAAGAGACGATTATAATGGTGTAATTTGTTAAAATTAAAACGTATTTTTTAACGTATTTTAGTTAATAAAAGATTATATGTGTTAAATGTAAAATTAAAATAATGAAAGTAAAAGGTATAAAGTAAATTTAGTAAATAAGTATAGGGGTTTAAAGTGTAACATTTCATTTTAAATTCGTAAAAATGGACGAAATGGGGTGAACAGTGCCAAAATATCAAAATTTTCATAAATGGTCCCTGGAATTTTTCAAAAATGGTCCCTTGCAATTGAAAAGTCACAAAAATAACCCCATCGCGGGATGAGCCCGCGATCGCGGGATTCCATTTTTCAAAAATGGTCCCTGCAAGTTTAAAAAAGTGTCAGAAAAGGTCCCTGGCCCGCGATCGCGGGCTCCCATCGCGGATTTTTTGGGTATTTTTGCAAGGTGGGAGAGATTTTGGGTATTTCAGTAAAAGATGGTTTGACTTAGGGTATTTTAATTAATTTCTCTTTTAATTAATTTCCCTATAAATATATAGTGGACTAGGATTATCAAATATATTTTATTTTGGGAAATTAATTAAAATGCCATAAGTCAAAGTCAAACTTACCAAAATGCCACAAATCTCTCCCAGTTTGCAAAAATACCACAAATACCCGCGATAGGAGCCCGCGATCGCGGCCAGTGGCAATTTCGTAATATTATTACCCCGCGATCGACACTTTTGTTTGTATTTCATGATTTTTAAATGAAATTTTACACTTTCACCTCTATACTTATTTATAAAATTTACTTATAAACCTTTTACTTTCATTATTTTAATTTTACATTTAACACATATAATCGTTTATTAACTAAAACACGTTAAAAAATACATTTTAATTTTAACAAGTTACACCATTATAATCGTCTCTTCGATACGTTCGAAATGAGCTCAATCTTGAAATTTTTTATTTATATATTTTAATATATATCATATATACTACATAAAAATATTTTTAATATTTACAATTCATACATTTATAGTTAATTATTTAATTTATGGTACTCTTATAGTTAATGCGATAGAAGTGTAAAACAAAATTGAGAATACATTAAAAAAATGAATTTCCGCAGATAAAAAATATTTTTTAGGTAGTATATATGATATATATTAAAATATATAAATAAAAAAAATTCAAGATTGGGCTTATTTCGAACGTATCGAAGAGACGATTATAATGGTGTAACTTGTTAAAATTAAAACGTATTTTTTAACGTGTTTTATTTAATAAACGATTATATGTGTTAAATGTAAAATTAAAATAATGAAAGTAAAAGATATAAAGTAAAGTAAGTAAATAAGTATAGGGGTTGAAAGTATAATATTTCAATTTTTCGACAAAATTATGATTTTGATTTGATATTTATACTTTCACCCCTTATACTTATTTACTTACTTTACTTTATACCTTTTACTTTCATTATTTTAATTTTACATTTAACACATATAATCGTTTATTAACTAAAACACGTTAAAAAATACGTTTTAATTTTAACAAGTTACACCATTATAATCGTCTCTTCGATACGTTCGAAATAAGTTCAATCTTGAATTTTTTTTGATTTATATATTTTAATATATATCATATATACTACATAAAAATATTTTTAATATTTACAATTCATACCTTTATAGTTAATTATTTAATTTATGATACTCTTATAGTTAATGCGATAGAAGTGTAAAACAAAATTGAGAATACATTAAAAAAATGAATTTCCGCAGATAAAAAATATTTTTTAGGTAGTATATATATGATATATATTAAAATATATAAATCAAAAAAATTCAAGATTGGGCTCATTTCGAACGTATCGAAGAGACGATTATAATGGTGTAACTTGTTAAAATTAAAACGTATTTTTTAACGTGTTTTAGTTAATAAACGATTATTTGTGTTAAATGTAAAATTAAAATAATGAAAGTAAAAGGTATAAATAAAGTAAGTAATAAGTATAGGGGTTGAAAGTGTAACATTTTAATTTTTCGACAAAATTATGATTTTGATTTGATATTTACACTTTCACCCCTTATACTTATTTACTTACTTTACTTTATACCTTTTACTTTCATTATTTTAATTTTACATTTAACACATATACTCGTTTATTAACTAAAACACGTTAAAAAAATACGTTAACATTATGACAACTGTAAGCTAGTTTGTTGTCTGAGTTTATTGAAAAAACTATGTTGAACAGATAAGTCAATAGCTAGTTTTTTTATAAGTCTCTTCAAATAGTTTTTCAATAAGTTGTGAAGCTTTTTCGGTCACTTCTTTTGTCTCTTATCCATTATAATTGAATAATTTTTCAATATGTCACCAAATATATTAACGATTAGCTTTTAGGCTAATAACTTATTAATTTATCAACCAATAGTTAGTCTATCAGTTAATTTCTGTTGATAAATCTATAAGGATATAAGTTTAATTAGTTAAATGAAAACAATAAATTAAAACTCATGTTGTGATTGAGATGAAACTAAAAGTCACCAACCCCACCGATGCATCCACACCCAACCCACCATCATCCATTGAAATGAGCAATAAATAATATACATGAAAAATGATGGAGTTAATTAATTAATTACTCTACTCAAGTATGTAATAGATTTTCTTTTCTTTTCTTTATATATGTATGACAATAATAATAATAATAGTAATAATGGTAAATTCAAATGATTGAACCAACCACCTTCCATTTTGTATCATAGAGTTCTTGCTTGATTTATCGTATTTTTTAATAAATATAAAACAATGGATGTTCTTTGGTTCTTGGTGATGTAATTTTTTGTTTATTAGTAATAAGAATTTGATATATAATTAAATATTGAAAATACATAATGAAATATATGTTGCGATAATCTCAATCATACCTCAAGTACTAGATATGTAAATAGGGCAAAGATGAAGATGTGTGACTTTTCATATGAAAAGGTGTGACTTTTCATATGAAAATGTGTGACTTTTCATATGAAAATGTGTGACTTTTCATATGAAAATGTGTGACTTTTCATATGAAAATGTGTGACTTTTCATTCTCCAACCGCCATAACCGAACAGTTACAATGGTTCATTGGCACCGGTTGAACTAGTATAAATAGGAAGCATATGTAACAGATTATTATTAAGAGATAATATTCTGCATATATTCTTATATCAATTAGCCATTTACTGTTGTACCTTTTCCTATTTTAACTCATATCTTTTTCATTGTTAGCTGTTGTTATTGGCTATATATATACATGCCATCCTCTGTACATGATAATTACAATTAATAAAAATACTCTACAGTGATATCATTCTTTATATGGTATCAGAGCAGTGATTGCTCATACGAGTCTTGATCCTCAAACCCTACCTTCCGCCATGGCCTCCAAAAACACCACTCAAATCACAACCGCCACCCATCTAACAACCAAACTCACCGCCAACAATTTTCCGGTATGGAGGAAACAGGTTGAGTCCACCCTCATCGGACTTGAACTTGAAGACTTCATCATCGGACCTTCAAAACAACCTGCTCAACTAATCGATGGCAAGGACGGCAAGGTACCGAATCCTGAGTATCTTCCATGGTATCGCAAAGATCAAATGGTTCTTTCAGCAATTCTTGGGAGTTGTTCAGATCCGATCGAACCTCTTATCTCCTCCGCTACCACTGCTCTAGAGGCATGGGAGCGACTGACTACCAGCTTTGCCTCTTCCTCTCGATCGCGTATCATATCTCTCAAATCCAAACTCGTCAAAAATCCTAAAGGGAGCCGCTCTGTAGCCGAGTTCCTTCAAGATATGAGATCGATTGCTGACGATCTCGCTCTGGCTCAAAGTCCGGTTTCTGAAGAAGACCTCATGGTCCATATTCTTTCTCAACTTGGTGACGAATACAACACTATAGCAGCCGCAATCAAGGTTCGTGATAACCCACTCTCATTTTCTGAACTATTTGACAAGCTACAGGATTATGAACGAGCCCTCAAAGAACACTCTTCCAACGTGGACTCTCCTATTACCATCGTCAACTATACCTCTTGCCAACAAAACCCTACTAATCGCTCCACTGGCTCATCACGGTTCTCTTCTGGACATCGCAACAATCGATCTCAATGGTCTGGCACCAACAATAGATCTCAATGGCAGTCGCAACCACCCTCTGGCAGCCGCAAAAACAGAAACAATTCCTTTTGCCAATACTGTAACATCCCGGGTCATCTCACACGGGACTGTCGAAAGCTTGACCGGTTTCTGCGAGAAAATAATGTCACAATTGACTCCTCGAATACTACTGCTCCTGTTGCAAATGTGACAACCTCAGGGCCTGTCTCTCCAACATGGCTCTTTGATAGTGGTGCATCGAATCACGTCACCTCTGATCGGAATACTCTTCATAGTGTTTCTGAATACGGAGGCCCGGATGAAATTGTTCTTGGTGACGGTACATGTTTACCTATTTCTCACGTTGGTAACACACACTTAAAAACACCTCACAAGCAACTTCTGTTACCAAATGTTTTATATGTTCCACAATTACGAGAACCTGATTTCTGTTGCTAAATTGTGTAAAACTAACCGTGTTTCGGTGGAATTTTTTCCATCTCATTTTTTTGTGAAGGATCTTCGCACGGGGGCACGTCTAATGCGAGGAGAGAACACTGAGGATGTTTATCATGCAAGCCTACCTTCTATGCTCCAACTCAATCTCACTCTCCAGCACTCACCACTTGATCTGCATCATAAACTTGGCCATCTTCTATTAAAGTGTTTAAATCTATTGGTTCCATGTTGGGTTTTAATTCAAACATTTTGTCTAATGTTCATTGCTCTTCTTGTTCCATTAATAAAAGTCACAAATTACCATTTGGTCGAAACTCATTTGTCGCCACCAAACCACTTCAACTTATATATTCTGATGTATGGGGTCCGATTCAAAAATCAGTGGATAATTTCACATACTACGTCATCTTTGTTGATTATTTTTCCAAGTATACTTGGCTTTATCCCATGAAATACAAAAGTGATGTTGCCAAATTATTTCCTCAGTTCAAGTTACTTGTTGAAAAAATCTTTAACCTACCAATTGTCTCTCTCTTTAGTGATAATGGTGGGGGGGGGGGGGGGGGGGGGGAATATCAAGGTCTTTTACCATTTCTGCAATCTCATGGCATTTCTCATTATACCACCCCACCACATACTCCTGAACAAAATGGCATCGCCGAAAGACGACACAGACATATTGTTGAAACTGGACTTGCATTACTCCATTATGCCAAACTTCCTCTTACCTTCTGGACGCATGCATTCCAGACAGCCGTGTACCTCATCAATCGGCTTCCCACCTCCATTTTGTCTAATAAAAGTCCCTTTGAGTGTCTCTTTGGTCAACAACCCAATTACTCTAAACTCAAACCTTTTGGATGTCTGTGTTATCCATGGCTTCTCCCCTACGCAACATCGAAACTACAACCTCGGTCAAGCCCCTGCTTATTCCTTGGATACTCATCGTCCAAGTCTGCCTATAAGTGTTATGACCTAACCACTCGTCGCTTATACCACTCCCGTCATGTTGAGTTCATTGCTACCTAATTTCCCTCTCATCGTCTCTCAATAAACTCACACCTTCCCTCCCCCGATGATTTCTTACAAACAACTCCTACACCTATTCTCAGTCCAAACTCTGCAGCTACCACTACCATGCCTACCTCCTCCTCCCCCTCACCCTCAAACTCTCAACTCACCACCCCTCCTGAACCCTCTAACATTCCTTCCACTTATGAGAACTCCTCGTCTCCATCCCCTCCTATCACTCCCGCTTCACCTACCACATCTCCACCATCCGTCATGACTTCTTCCCCATCACCATCGTCTCCGTCTACTCCATCGTCTCCTCCCTCTCCATCCCCTGTTTCCAGTCCCTCCACCACTCAAGCTCACCCCGACCATTCTTCACCATCGCACCCTCCTCCACGTAACCGTAAACCCAATCCCAAGTACTACAACCCCTCCTTTGTCAACTCCTCCACACTACATCCCACACCCAAGCTCTTAAGGACCCACATTGGCGTCAAGCCATGGATCAAGAATTCAATGCATTAATGCACAATGGCACTTGGGAACTTGTTCCTCCTTCCTCTCATTCACCCATTGGTTGCAAATGGGTGTTTCGAATCAAACGTCACCCGGACGGTACCATTTCAAAATACAAAGCCCGTTTGGTGGCTAAAGGCTTCCTTCAACAATATGGCAAAGATTACTTCGATACCTTTAGTCCTGTGGCCAAACCTGCTACAATCCGTACTGTCCTCTCCATCGCTCTATCTAATCATTGGCCTCTCCGACAACTAGATGTTAACAATGCCTTCCTTCACGGCACTCTCCATGAAGAGGTCTTCATGACCCAACCACCAGGCTTTGTTCACCCCCAGTTTCCCTCTCACATTTGCAAGCTCAAAAAATCTCTCTATGGCCTGAAACAGGCTCCTCGGGTGTGGTACATGGAACTTACCAATTTTCTCATCTCTTTCGGCTTTCGCAAATCGAGAGCTGACCCTTCACTTTTCATTTACAACCAACATGGTCTCCTTGCCTACCTTATGGTCTATGTTGATGACCTGGTTCTTACCGGCAACAACACTTCATTCCTTGATCATTTTGTTCTGACCTTAGCAAAACGATTCTCCATAAAAGACTTAGGTCCCCTTCATCATTTCCTTGGCATTGAGGTTATCTCTACGCCTACTAGTCTCTTTCTTTCACAACATCACCACATTCAAGATCTCCTGATGCATTTTCACATGGATGGAGCAAAGGAGGTGGCTACTCCGCTAAACTCCTCGGTGGTTCTCACCTCCTCGGACGGGTCTGCAAGCGTTGATCCAACACCTTATCGTAAACTGGTGGGAGGCCTGCAATATTTGGCGTTTACGAGACCAGATGTTTCCTTTGCTGTGAATAAACTCTCACAGTTCATGCACTCTCCCACTGAGACTCATTGGCAAGCATTAAAAAGGGTCCTACGGTACTTGAAGGGCACTATTCATCATGGCTTGTTTCTACGTCGGGGTTCCTCTATGGATATCAAAGCATTTTCTGATTTAGATTGGGGAGGCATTGAGTATGGTGGTCGCTCTACTACTGCATATTTATTATATCTTGGTTCTAATATTATCTCTTGGAGATCTACTCGTCAAAAATCTGTTTCCAGATCATCCACTGGAGCAGAATATAAGGCTTTAGCTAATGCTGCATCTGAGGTATCTTGGGTTCAACATCTGTTATTTGATTTGGGCATTACTACAAAGTCACCACCAACCTTATATTGTGACAATATTGGCGCTACTTATCTCTGTGCCAACCCGGTATATCACTCGCGTATGAAGCATGTTGCCTTGGATTACCACTTTGTTCGTGAGAAAGTCACTGATGGTTCTCTACGAGTTTGTCATATCAACTCATTTGATCAGTTGGCCGATGCACTTACAAAACCACTTAGTCGTGCTCCATTTCTTTGTCTAAAATCCAAGATTGGAGTTTCCGATGGATCCTCCATCTTGCGGGGGCGTATTAAGAGATAATATTCTGCATATATTCTTATATCAATTAGCCATTTACTGTTGTACATTTTCCTATTTTAACTCATATCTTTTCCATTGTTAGCTGTTGTTATTGGCTATATATATACATGCCATCCTCTGTACATGATAATTACAATTAATAAAAATACTCTACAGTGATATCATTCTTTATAATTATAATATACAAAAACACATATTCCCTTAAATTCTCTCAAAGTTCTTCATTGTTCTTCATCATGGAAGCATAGTTTGATTCGTCGGGTTCGAGAGTTCGATTCTTGAACGGGTTGTTGTATCCTCTAGATAGACGTCCAATCGATACGGTACGTGGGACGAATTTCTGTCTAAGGACACTGCTTGGCAGACCTCAATCCAAATAACGATCTTCTTCAACTTCGTGATCAAGAAAGTCGAGTTAGTATTTTATCTTGAACTTTTGATTATGTATTTTCATTGATATGTAAATTTCGGATATATATATATACATATAAATAATTCAGTATTTCCATTTGATTCAATATTGTGTGTTACGAATTTCAATTCGTGTATCTAAGGTCTAACAATCTTAGACAGAAATTACGTTGACAATGGAAAACTCTTCTTCCCTATGGCATTCCCGTCTAGGACATGTTAACTTCCGATCCTTACAAAGGATGACAAAACTTGGTTTATTAGCCAAGTGTTCCATGGATAACAAGACAAAATGTGAGGTATGTGTTGAATCCAAATATTCAAGCCATCCACACAAATCTGTTGAAAAGTCTAACCAAGTACTTGGACTAATCCACAGCGATTTATGTGATTACAAAGCCACACCCACACGTGGAGGAAAGAACTATTATGTATCATTTATTGACGATTGCAGTAAATATTGTTATGTATACCTAATACATACCAAAGATGAAGCTTTGAATATGTTTAAGACATACAAGGCTGAACTTGAAAACCAACTTGACAAAAGAATAAAAATTCTGAGATCCGATAGAGGAGGAGAATACGAGTCTAAGGACTTTGCAGAATTTTGTTCTCATCATGGCATAGTTCACCAAACAACAGCTCCCTATACTCCACAACAAAATGGAGTAGCCGAAAGGAAAAACAGAACATTGAAGAACATGATTAATTCAATGTTGATTACTTCGGGAGCACCACATAGTTTGTGGGGTGAAGCATGCTTAACTGCAAATATGATACTTAATAGAATTCCTCATAGAAAGAGAGATAAATCTCCTTATGAACTTGGAAAGGAAAACTTCCTTCCTACAAAAGGAAGAAAGTGTGGGGTTGCCTTGCAAAGGTTCAAGTACCTTTTACCCAAAAGGACAAAACTTGGACCGAAGACCATTGATTGTGTATATCTTGGTCCTGCAAGTAATAGTGCTGCTTATAGATTTCTGGTCTATAAGTCAAACAATGAAGATATCCACAATAACACAATCATGGAATCAATTGAGGCTGAATTCTTTGAACACATATTTCCTTTCAAGGATAAAGGGAAAGAAATCTCTAATCCAAGAAAGAGAGTATGTGAAGTAGATAACACCGATAGTGTTGAGAAACCAAATGAATAGGGTACATCAAAGGCTCAAGAAGAAAACTTAGAGCCTAGAAGAAGTAAAAGGGGAAAGATTGCTAAAGACTTTGGACCCGACTTCATGACATTCGTTGTCGATGAAGAACCTCAATCCTATAAAGCCGCCATGGACTCATCGGAGGCACCTTATTGGAAAGAGTCTATTCAAGGCGAGCTAGACTCCATTGTTCAGAATAACACATGGAAATTGGTAGATTTACCACCAGGTCACAAGGTAATTGGTCATAAATGGATCTTCAAGTGGAAACTAAGACCTGATGGTACTATAGAAAAATATAAAGCTCGATTAGTTGCCAAAGGCTACCGCCAAAAGGAAGGTCAAGATTTCTTTGACACCTATTCACCGGTAACACGAATCACGTCCATTAGGACATTGATGGCTATAGCAGCAATTCACAACCTACACATACATCAAATGGATGTGAAAACTGCTTTCCTAAATGGTGAATTAGATGAAGAAATTTATATGCAACAACCGAAAGGTTTTGTTGTAAAAGGCCAAGAGAATAAAGTATGCAAACTTGTGAAGTCTTTATATGGAATTAAACAAGCCCCTAAGCAATGGCATGAGAAGTTTGATTATACTCTTCTATCAAATGGTTTCCAAATTAATGAGTGTGACAAATGCGTATATGTGAAACAAAGCAAGAACGCATGTGTCATAATATGTCTATATGTAGATGATATGCTAATCATGGGGACCAACTTGGATGTAATCAATCAAACCAAGAAGATGTTGCACTCCTCGTTTGATATGAAGGATCTTGGAGTAGCAGATGTAATTCTTGGGATAAAGATCCAAAGAGATCCTAACAGTTACATTCTGACTCAATTTCACTATGTTGAGAAAGTTCTTAGGAAATTTGGTCACTATGATGATAGACCGGTAGTCACTCCTTTTGATCCTTCAAGCCAACTTAAGAAGAATCAAGGAGAGAGTGTGTTTCAATTGGAATACACTCAAGTGCTTGGAAGTTTGATGTACATTATGAATTGTACGAGACCGGATCTAGCATATACCGTGAGTAGACTTAGTCGATACTCACATAACCCAAGTAAGGATTATTGGTATGCACTTATAAGAGTGCTTCGATATCTGAAATACACAATGAACTATGGGTTATACTATACCAAATATCCTCCCGTACTAGAAGGATATTGTGATGCAAACTGGATTTCCAATCATTCTGAAAGTAAGTCCACAAGTGGCTATGTGTTTACACTTGGTGGTGCAGCCATATTTTGGAAATCTTCAAAGCAAACTGTGAATACACGGTCCACCATGGAAGCCGAATTTGTAGCCCTAGATAAAGCTGCCGAAGAGGCAGAATGGCTTAAAAGCTTCCTAGAGGGTATTCCCTTGTGGCCTAAGCCTGTTACCGCCGTGTGCATACATTGTGATAGTATGGCTGCTCTTACAAGAGCAAAGAATCAAATTTATAACGGCAAATCGAGACATATCAGGCGTCGCCACAAAACAATACGAGGCTTGCTAAAGAATGGAATAATTTCCATCGATCATGTAAAGTCAAAGTAAAATATCGCAGATCCTTTGACAAAAGGCCTTAATAGAGAACAAGTCTCTTATACATCGAGGGGAATGTGCTTAAAGCCAATCCAATGAGTTCTACTCAGCGGAAACCTAACCTAGCAACATTGGAGATCCCATGGTCTAGGTTCAATATGACAACTAGTTGAGGAAAACTCAAGACTGAATACACAGGTACGCCTATTCCTATGATGTTTATTTAGTATATTTTCCGTTGATGATTTAAGGGTTGAATTCTTATTCTTAATAATACTGATAGCTTATTGGTGGAACACTACGGAATGTTCTTGATCAGTATTACCTATATAAGATTGATGTGGGGTCGCATCTTTGAAGACGGATATGACTACGTCTTCTAAAAATTCTCATGAAGAAAGGATTGTTCACGACCGAAATGAACACAACGGTAAGAGTCAACTATGCATAAACATGATATGTGTGATATTCATTGCCTTGACTTACTACAAAACGTGGTTAGTTCAAGACTCTTCGTCACTACCCACAAAGTAGGTCCAATGAATACTCACTAAGAACGGTTCAAGTCACCTAGACACCTTTTTCTGATGCATTTCATGTTTATTTCCTGAATAAAAACAATAAATACTTTGAGAATATCTTATTTTCTATTCAAATGTGGGGTATTGTTAGAGTTTGAATAGAAAATGTGGGGTATTGTTGGGATAATCTCAATCATACCTCAAGTACTAGATATGTAAATAGGGCAAAGATGAAAAGGTGTGACTTTTCATTCTCCAACCGCCATAACCGAACAATTACAATGGTTCATTGGCACCGGTTGAACTAGTATAAATAGGAAGCATATGTAACAGATTATAATATACAAAAACACATATTCCCTTAAATTCTCTCAAAGTTCTTCATTGTTCTTCATCATGGAAGCATAGTTTGATTCGTCAGGTTCGAGAGTTCGATTCTTGAACGGGTTGTTGTATCCTCTAGATAGACGTCCAATCGATACGGTACGTAGGACGAATTTCTGTCTAAGGACACTGCTTGGCAGGCCTCAATCCAAATAACGATCTTCTTCAACTTCGTGATCAAGAAAGTCGAGTTAGTATTTTATCTTGAACTTTTGATTATGTATTTTCATTGATATGTAAATTTCGGATATATATATATACATATAAATAATTCAGTATTTCCATTTGATACAATATTGTGTGTTACGAATTTCAATTCGTATATATATATATATACAGAGAGAGATAGAGAGTTCAAACGAGAACAATGTTTATCTAAATGAACACGAGAATCAACAACATCACATATGATTTTACATTAACGGGAGAAACAAGCCAGAGGGCAACTTTGGCTGCGACTTCAAGTCCGCGTGACTTTTTTCGCCTGTTAATGAAAATCATATGTGAATTTGTTGATTCTTATTTTCTTGTAAATATGTAATGTTCTCATTTGATCATCCCTTTATATGTATAAAGTTATGTCATAGGTAAAAAATAAATTGTGATAGAGGTAGTGGTCTTGCATTAACTTTGCCAAAAAAAAGACAAATATTGTGCATGAAAAATCAATAGTTATCAATATTTTTTGTAATAATCATCAAATAACAAAAAATATATATAACACTCCAAAACCAACAAAAAGGCCAAGTGTTGTACAAGATGTTCGTTGAAGACAATTTCTTATTTGGTATGTTCTTTTAAGACTTTGACACTCATTTAGAAACACTAGTTCTAATTTTGGAGCATCCAAGACATTGGTGCTCCTTTGGAGCTTTGCTCAATGTTTGGGTACCTTGGATGTGGATCGTTTGGTTTGTATATCTGCAACAATTAGTCAAGACTTAAAGTATCCAAATACATTCAATAGTTTACTATGGATAAACATCTCCACAACTGAGAAATATAGAATAACTATGTTTGGAAAGGTCTAAACAAGGAACTAATATTCTCCACTCTATTTTTTAGGCTCCGGGCTCACATCTTACCCTTCCCTTTGCTAGAGTTCTCACTAGTATGGTTACCTGAAAAGCTTTTAAGTTTTATAAAAAACGAGCGTTAGACCAGGTCTAGTGAGTTCTCTCAAGTATCAACAACACACCACATAATACCATCCAAAATGAGTTGTAAAAGGGTTAGAGATAGTTCACACGTTTAAACTTTTATGCACACTTTCAACACATGTAGATGGCACACACTTATGGTCACGCATACCTGTGACAACGTTTCCGGGCCCACATATGCCCTTAGATAAATCCCATAAAATGAATTCATGCATTTTAACAGGGTCACACCTGCCATAATAAGCCATCTCATGCCATATCCCAATGAATGCACACTTTGAATACCAGCCCATTTCCATGTCATGCAAGTTTCAATTTTATAAAATAAACGTGTATATAAATCAATCATGCATAACATTGATCATTCATAAAAGTTTAGGGAGTAGGAAAAACTCACCTGAGGTCCAAGCCTAAAACACACACCTTGGGGCTATGGTTTTCCAAACCGAACACTTGAATTGATGCGATCAAACGAAGGTATTAATATCCCAATTATACTCGCTAAGGCTTACTATCAAGCCCTCTAAATGTTAGACTAAGCAACAACACCCAAACTAGCCCTCGAACAAAATCGAAAAATCACCACACAGACACTTGTGCGGCCTGGCTCGTGGCTTTAGACCGCACAATTATCCGCACGAGTCTCTGATCCCTCCTTCACAAGCCTGCTCGAAGGTTTTAGCAAAAACCCTCAAAATTTCTCTTGTCCATGTCTTCCCAAATCGATTTTAAGCCCAAAAAACGATAGAATCAATGCTCAAAACAATTTTAGCCATTGACCAAACATTAAAACACCATTTAACCTATCAAAATTCATCCATTGATGATTGTCTTATTTATTAAAACTTTAAAATGAAGAAATCACCAACAATTGTGGTTTTGCTCAAATGGACCATTGAAAACCATCAAAAATCGACCAAATACTAAACCACTGATATTCATATGCAAATAATCATATAAAAAGAGAAATCTCCAACAAATCCCCAAACCAATATCCATGGATACATAAACACTAAGAAGTAAAGATTACCTTAGAAAGATGACCTTTTCCATTGCAAGAATCTTCAATACTTTCAAGCCACTTCTTCTCTATTTTTTATCTTCAAAATCGCACTCTCACATTCCCTCTCTAGATTTTTTCACTCGATTCACACAAATGGGAGAAATGGAGGCCCTAGCCTCTTATCTTATTATTTACTCATTAGCCATTGTAAATGAGAAAATTGCTCTTACACCCTTAAACTCCCAAAACTTTATCAAACAATGTTTAAAGTTATTACAATAGTCGTCAAGGGTTCAATGTGAGGTTTGAGCTTATATTCGTTTTGGTACAACAAAGGTGAATGTTCAAGGTGGAGTTTCTTGTTATATTTTGGTATGAAAATGGTTTGTATCAATATGGAGGGTTGAAAACCCATGACACAAAATAAGAAGGAAAAAAAGGGCTTGTGGACATTTGCGGTCACCATTATGCGGGTATCTGCGAAGTGAAACTTAACACCCCAAGTTTAAGGAAATAAATATTGTAGGGGTTAATAGTGCCAACAATGGCAAGACAAAAGCGTGATATTCAAGAAACTCAACACATTAAATTGGAAATAGCGGGAGTATGTTTCATTTTATGGAAGCAAAGAGAGAAATAGAGAGAACGATATATATATATATATATATATATATATATATATATATATATATATATATATATATATATATATATATATATATATATATATATATATATATATAGCATTAGATTTAAATGAGAAGTGCTAAATATATAAGAAGTAGAGAAGTGATCTTGGCAATTTATTCGGTCAAGATCAACTTTAATTGGTCAAAAGTTGCGGTTGTTCCAAAAATAGAAGGGCAGTTTCGTAACTTTTACAAAAACATGGGACGAGTTCATATATGAACCTGTGTGTTTCACATATGAACTATCTGTTCATATATGAACCCATGTAATTCACATATGAACTATTTTTAACTAATTCATATATGAATATTTGTGATTCATATATGAATCAATGAACCAATTAATTGATTCATATATGAACCTTTGTGATGCATATATGAACCTTTGTGTTTCATATATGAAACTAATTAACTGTAGGTTCATATATGAATCAGTTGAACCAATTAACTGATTCATATATGAACATTTGTGATTCATATATGATTTTTTTAACTAATTCTTATATGAACTAATTAACTGATTCATATATGATTCACAAAGGTTCATATTTGAATTAGTTAAAAAAAGAGTTCATATGTGAATTACAAAGGTTCATATATGAAGGTATATAGCTCATATGTGAATCACACAGATTCATATATGAATTTGTCCCACGTATTTTTACGAAACTACCCCTCTATCTTGTGCATACCACGCGAGAAATTATCCGCTGCTTGTCGGTCAAAGCCGTCGATCTTGACCGAATGAATGGCTAAGATCACTTCTTTACTTCTCATATATTTAACACTTCTTATTTGAATCTCTCCCTATATATATATATATATATATATATATATATATATATAGAGAGAGAGAGAGAGAGAGAGAAGCATCATTTGGTTTGTGTATCCGTCAAGGGTTCAAGTTGGGGTTTGTATTTGTTTTGGTATCGACAAAGATGAATGTTCAAGGTAGAGTTTGTTGTTATACTTTGGTATGAAAATGGTCCGTATCAAGATGGAGTATTGAAAACCCATGATAAGAAGGAAAAAGAAGAGATTGATGACATTTGCAATCACCATTATGTGGGTATCTGCGAAATGCAAAACTGTAACACCACAAGATTAAGGAAATAAGTATTGTAGGGGTTAATAGTGCCAACAATGGAAAAACAAAGGGAATGACTAAAGTGTGATATTCAAGAAACTCAACAGATTAAATTAAAAATAACGACAATATGTTTCATTTTATGGAAGCAAATAGAGAAATAGAGAGCGAGAGAGAAAAAAAAAGGCTAAGGCTATGTTTGGCAAACTAGCTAATAAGCTAGTTGGTAGCTGATAAGCTAGCTTATGAAAAAAATCACGTTTGACAAAAGTAGCTTAGAGCATCCATAACAATGAAATTTCATCCCAATTGCAAATGTGACACCTCATAAAAAAAACTATATTTTAATCAAATAACAACAAAACTACAATTAAATACTATTTACTATAATTTAATATGAAATATTTTATTAATTAAATAACTATAATTAAATACTTTCTACAAAACTACAATTAAATACTCTCTACAAAACATCAAAAAACATGATTTGACATAAAGCAATTTCTAATTTAGAAATTATTCTCTACAATTTTATATACTATTCACTGTCACATCATTAAAAAGTACTGATTTGACATTTGTAAATTACCAAAACCAATTTCTAATTTTGCAATCATACTCACAACCACTACAATTTCTAATTTTGCAATCCTACGTGTCACATTTGCAATCCATATGAAATTGTTATGAAATCCTTGTTGTGGATGCTCTTATAAGCATGTAAAATTACCAAAAGGACATCTTCAAATAATTATCAATTACAAATTTAATTATGTAACTAAAACAAACTTATAACAAAATAATATTTTAATTAATACAACCAATGTAATAAAGAAAAATTAAATAATATTATATGTTAATTAAAATAAATTTAAAATTTATTATTACATATATATATACTATAAATTTTGAATTTGTTAAAACAAGTTTTAGAAAAAAAAATATATATTAACTTATGATTTTAAATAACCGTTATATACAATATGAAAAAATAATCAAATAATAATTAAAAAATAATACTAATTGATAATTAAAATATATTCATTAATATTAAAAAATAAATAAAAATCATTTATATTATTTACAATAATTCTAAATAATTAAAATTTAATATCAATGTATAATTAAAACTTAATTTAATAATTTTCAGTTAATATTTATTAATTAATTATAATTAAATTTAAAAAATTAATATTTATTAATAATAATAGTTAGTAAATAATAATAAGAGACATAGCTTATGATCATCCAAACATGTACACAAAAAAGCTAGTTTATAAGCTAGTTTTTTTTTGCCAAACAATGCCTAAGAGATTAAGGAAGTTCTTCACGAAATGTGGGCAACACTTCATCTTTTTATATAGTAGGTGTTTAACTTGGTGTTGCATGATTATGGAGTGTCTATTCATCTTTTATATGTATGTATTTATGGGGCGACTAAGATTTTATGGAATGTTTATATCATTACATGTATTGTATCTCATGTTAAAACTTCCCTTGCTATGTTATAGCATTTTGGTATATAAGATGGCTCACATTGAGAAGTTTGCTATGCTTGTGTAGTTTTATGGAGACAATGATGTGACACTTTCTATGATGGAAAGAAAAGTGTTACAAAAATCGTTATTTCTAGTCTTGTTCCACATATGCACCAAAAACATATTGGAAAGCTGATATACATGTGGATGCAACAAGATTGTGTAATGTCATTAACTAAAAAAACCTTTATTTTAAGATTCAACTTGTGTTAAAATTCATTTGGGTTTGTCATATAAGAGTAACTCTCCAACTAACAAGACACGTTTTAAAGTCACGAGTCTAAGGCCTTGGGGATGTGGTGGAATATCCCATATGTACTTCTGGGTTCGAATGCAGGCGTACTGTAATAACCGAGATCTTATTTGAAAAGATTAAAAGTTTTGTGGGGGAATGTGATAAGTTGTAAATTCAGGGGCCAAACTGTAAAGTTTGAGAGAGTATAAAAACTCTTAAATGGGACTCAAAACCCTAGGAACTATTCACCTGTGTGTGTGGCGGCTTAGAGAGGGAGAAGCAGAGAAGGAAATTCGTTCAATTTCAAATTGGAAGAGAAAGCCTCATCGTTCTACAAACCTGAAAGAGAAAAGGGGATTGGAATCAGATTCTACATCGTTTTTAACAGGTAATCCCTAATTTCATCCCTTAATTTTAGAGTTCTGTTGGATGTTTGGGTTATTGTGAGTTTTTGCTAAAAATTTGAAAAGAAAACTTTAAAGGGATTAAATAACCATCATAATCGGATTAATGGTGTTAGGAATATTCATTTTGTTGAGAAATGACTTATTAATCGATTTAAAATGGATTAATTTTAGTAATAATGATTAATCAGCTTTTGTGAGGTTCCGGAATAGTTTTGGATCGGTGGGATCCGGAGTCCGCAACTCAGATCCGGAATTTTGTCGTAATAAAAGAGACCCGAAATTTAATTTAGTAGATCCGGAATTTGGGCTAAGTTAAGAACCGGAGTTGGGTCGAAATTACATCCGGAGTCCACAATTCCGTACTGGGCTGAAGATAGATCTGGAACCCCTGGATCCGGTATTGTTTCTTTTTAGAGATCCGGAAGTGCTCATGTAATCCAGAATGGACCACGTGATCCGGAAATCAATTTGTGATCCGGAATTTAAAATGGGCCACGTGATCCGGAAATCAATATGTGATCCGGAATTAAAAATGGGCCGAAGTAGAATTTAATATGTGATCCGGCATTGGTTTCTGTTGGGCCGAGAGTTCGGATTCCACATTTGGATCCGGAATGTGTGCGTTGGGCCGGTGTGTGTGATCTGGAGTCCAAGATCAAAAGAAATCCGGTATCAAATTAAGTAAGTCGGAATTTGAGTCATAATGGGATCCGATATTATTAAAGTGATCCGGAAAGCTTATTTGGGCTTGGGCTGTGGATCCGGAATCCCATTTAAAGGGATCCGGATTTAATTAAATTGAAAGATAGATACGGATCTAATTCCTTTGGGTCGTAGATCCAGAATTGTAAGTGAAATACAGAAGTTGGTGTTGGGCCGATAAGTAAAGTCCAGAACCCAAATTTCGAATTAGAAGTGTAACTTATCAATTAGATAATTTTGGGTAAGTTCGGAAGCAAGCTTGAGTAACAATTTAAAGATTTATGATGTACGTTTCCTAAAAATTATAGGTGTTCCACCTAGAGATCGGAAACTTAAGTAAGAAGTCTTGAAGCGAGAAAGCCATGTGAGTTTTTCTAACTAAAATACGTGATTTTATACGTGTTTTCTAAAGACAGTGAATGAGTAGAAATGCCATGTTATTTTACATGATTTTACTTGTTTGAAAGTTATGTGAGATGTATGCATACATTGTGGTAGACGTAAATTGGCTAAGTCGGGGGGAGGTTTCGCCAGTGCTCACGCCAGGAGGAGGTTCCGTTTATGCCATGGGAGGGTGTACCCAGTAAGGCAGCGTGAGACTGACTCGTTGTCACTCTTGAATGACTTCGGGGTTCCATTTACGGGAGCGGATTTATCCAAAGATATGTGAAAGTTTTATGTAAAGATATGCGAAAGTTTTATGTAAAGATATGTGAAAGTTATAAATTGTTTTTAAATGATTTTGAGAACTGTCAGAAGGGAGCTCACTAGACCTCATGGTCTAACCCTCGCATTTTCCAAACTAAACCTTTTCAGGTAAGCAGGTAGTGGGAGACTCTGGCAAGTGAACAGGGCAGGGCTAGTGATTAAACGCAGATAGAGACAGTGCCACTTTTATTTTCAGTAGTTAGTTTATTCTCAGTTGTGTATAGGTTGTTTCCGCCAACCTAAATTTTGAGACAGTTGTAATAAAATTTTGAGACCCAATTTTTGAAATGCTTATTCTTTAATGCTATGCATGACCTATTTTAGACTGGGTCGTTACACGTACACAACAATAGTGACCACTAAGTTTAACAGGGCTAGTTCTTGCAATCATAGTTTGTCGAGATTAGTCTAAGCATAGTCTAACCACTTGGGTTGCAGTGTACTGGTAAAGCCTTTGGGGGATGTACTGATGTAGTGGAAACTCTTCTACCCAGGGTTCAAATCCAGGCACTGCCAAAGCCCTTGTGGCCATGGAGGTTCACCTGCGATTACTCCAGACCATTCGTGGTCGCCCGAGGATTAGTCGGTGCGCGTAAACTGGCCCGAAAACCTACGGTTACAAAAAAACACCTTTTCAAAAAAATATTAGCAAGTTAAACTATCACAATAATCATTGATACAAGAGTTCTAGACTATGGAAGTGAGGTATAAACTTAACATCACATATATTTTAAACCGGACAAAAAGTTTATAAAGAAAAGTGATAATATTAGACATATAACAAACACAAATAAAAACATTAGTTCAAAATCAGATAACATAAATAAGAAATTATCATTCACGTAACAAATAAATCAACTATTATAAAAAATAAACTTGTTTGCAATATGCAAGTATCGAGAAAAGTAACATATTTAAAATAAAAAAAATTCATAAAAACCTAACGAACTATCCTATTTTGCATGATTAAGTTTCTACACTATTTTTTTGAACGAAAAAACCATTAAACTTTCTCATTTTGAATGATTAAGGCTATGTTTGGCAAACTAGCTGATGAAAAAGTCACGTTTGACAAAAGTAGCTTATAAGCATGTAAAATGACCAAAAAAGACATCTTTAAATAATTATCAATTACAAATTTAATTATGTAATTAAAATAAATTTATAACAAAATAATATGTTAATTAATACAACCAATGTAAAAAAGAAAAAATAAATAATATAATATATTAATTAAAAGAAATTTAAAATTTATTATTACATATATGCTATAAATTTTGAATTTATTAAAACAAGTTTTAGAAAAAAAATATATATTAACTTATGATTTTAAATAACCATTACTTGCAATATAAAAAAATAATCAAATAATAATTAAAAAACAATACTAATTGATAATTAAAATATATTCATTAATATTAAAAAAAATTATATTATTAACAATAATTCTAAATAATTAAAATATAATATCAATGTATAATTAAAATTTAATTTAATAATTATTAATTAATTATAATTAAATTTAAAAAATTAATATTTATTAATAATAATAATAGTTAGTAAATAATAATAAAAGGGTAATATTGGAATATTCATAAAAATCTACTGAAACACTACTACTTTAAGTAACGTTTTAAAAAGCTAGTTTATGATCATCCAAACATGTACACAAAAAAAACGTAGCATATAAACTAGTTTTTTTTTTCTTTTTACCAAATAATACCTTATTGAATGAATCCTAAAAGCAATGGATGATGGTATTTATTTGTGGGGGCTACATATGAATGGTATTATGAGGAGTTGGGATTTGAGGTAATAATGATTAGGGGTGGGTAAAATGGTAATCATGACTCATTATGACTATCATTGTGCTTGAATGTACACATAATCTCTCTTTTACGTGTGCAGTCAAACTCATTTCAACCAAACTTTATCATCCAACTTATCCTCATAGTCATTAAAATTGTCCTTTATTTTAATATTTTTAAGAGCTATTATATAAAAATATACATCAAATTTAAAAATAATTCTTTTATAAAAGAATATATAATTTAATAGGTATATTTGATTATTAC
This sequence comes from Saussurea involucrata, assembly GCA_033807775.1. NCBI lineage: Eukaryota > Viridiplantae > Streptophyta > Magnoliopsida > Asterales > Asteraceae > Saussurea > Saussurea involucrata. Next base: position 9,354,198 of record CM066315.1, on the reverse strand, counting down.
TATGAAGATAAAAAAAACTTTTAGATTTCATGACTCGATTAGTTAAGCAGTTAAGACAGATCGGACAGTCCTTTGTTGTTTCAGCGTTGCAGGAGATTGTCTTTTAGCTCCTTCTCTCGGGCCTGTCCTAACTAATTTGGGTCCCTTAACCTTTGGTCGAGGTTTGTGTTTTTTAATATCCTCTTGTTTTGTTAGTTTGGTTGTTGTTGTTCGCTCTGTATATTGGTTTGTTACCCTTTTCTAGTTGTTCAGAGTAAAACTATTTGATTATTAATAAACACTTAAACCGCCCTATATAAAAATAAAATCCAAAAATATTTGGACCATGATGATAATCAATAAGAAAAAAAAGATCTGAATTTTTGTTATATTTATTTATTTATTTATTTATTTATTTGCCAATTACATATTACATTATTTGTAGGAGATGCGTTTTTCTTTGAGAAATGGGAAAAGTGAAATGCTTTTGAATCTTTCTCCCAACTTGACCTTTTATCTTATTCTTGGCCATGCATTATTGCTTTCCACTTCACCTTCATCATGTCATGCCTCCCTTAATTTCAATTTCCCTTCGTATATACAACTATTTGCTTATAACAATTAATAATTAAATATATTTGGATAAAATGTTGATAACTGACAACCCTTTACCGATCACCTGACTCTGCCTACTCGGGCATCCGTATGAGGGGGCATTTTGAGGCTCACTCAGCGACTGAGGCTAGGGGGGGGGGGGGGTTTGAGCTCGAACCCAGGGCTTGTTAGACATTGGACAAGTCACTCCGCTCCTTTGCCAACTGAGCTACACGCCATAGGCAATAATTAATTAAATATACTTTTTTTAAATTTTAGATTGGATTTACCAAACAACTGAAATATTATATTTATTTTTAAACAGATTAATTACAAAATATGTAAAATAAATTGAATCTTTTTTCCATGTTAAGATCATTGTTTTGAAGCGTTATCCAAAAAGACTGTTCTATCCTTAGTTATAATAAAAATTAGTAGAGTTTGGTCCATAAAATAGGAAAAATTTTGTTATAAAAGGGGTATTTTTGGACATTTATATTTATACTAATAAGCTAACACAAGGTTGAACTTTATTATGAGAGTTTACTACCAAATATTAGTTGGGCTTGGAGCTGGGCCTTATTCACTTTTAGCCCATTTCAAAATCTAAGTTGTACTAAAAAGTAAAAACCACACATGTAATGTAAAACTAATCTACGCTACAGTTATTTTACAACCCAGTAAAAATTTACAATTTTGTGTAATCCTCGTCTAAATCATTTATTTAATCCATTGCATTTTGATTCTCACTGATTCTCTAAATAAACTTACTTGATTTCGTCGAATTTATACAACAGATGTCAATGCGTTTAACGGTTATGCAATGTATCAGATGTAGGTGGTACTTTCATGAAACAATATGCGGTCTATGTTAGTGTATGCATTTAATGAAATACTATGCATAAAACCAGTAATCATTTATGCAATTCAGTAATAAACCCATTGTCTACATAATAAGTTAGCTAAATGAATGGTTTAGACGAGAATTGCACATAATTGTAACGTTTTATTGGGTTGTAAAATAAACCGCCTATAGTAGCCTATCCAATAAAATAAACCAATTGCATAAACATAGGTTAGCGGTAGTTTTTGTATTAGTGCAATACAAACAACAAAAAAATGTAATCATTTTATTGTAAATCAAAAGAAAGTTTTTTTTTATGTAATTATTAATAAACGAATCCGAAAATTTATGTTTAAATATATCTAAAATGTTGAATTGTTTATATTTTCTTGTTTGAAACACCTCTCTTCAAGGGCGGACCTAGGTAAGACGAATAGGTGGTACGTGCCATCATATTCTTTTTTCTGCCGTAAAGTAAAAAAATTAGGTTCGTGAAAGTTGCAATTGTATCAATTTTATTTGTGCCATCATATATATTTTGAAACTACAATAAAAACACAAGTTTCCCTTGATAAAATTGGTTAGGAAGATTTTTATTCTACTCAAGACCCGGGTTCAAGTCTTGTTAGAGACACTTTTGTAGTTTTTAATTTCATATTACTATGTTTAAAAAAATGCTATAATGGGACTCAAACTTGAGATCTCAAGTTTGAAAAACAAAGGACTAACCACCAGACCAATATTGATTTTGTAAAAAATATTTCTATATTTGTTTCTTATAGTTAAATGGTGCCACCGTTTGAAAAAAATTCTTGGATCCGTCCATGCTTCAAAGGGAGCCTGTTTTATAAAAGATTACCATAATCACAAAGACTGATCTCTCATCCATATATTTTTTAACTCAATCTGACAAGAAGATCAAATCTTTCACCATAAATTTAAAGAGACTATTAAAAATATCATTCATAATGAAATCTATTTCAAGATTTGATTGTATTAAAATTAAGGAGGTGTTTGATTGAAGGTATGAAACTAATAATTATTGAAAATGATAATAAAAAAAAATTGTTTGGTTTTATATAATATAATCGATTCAATCCCTCGGTAAGCCAAACATTTATTCCACGTTAAACTAGAGGAATGGCAATTCATCTCATTTCTATTCTCTGTCATTTGTATTCCTATTTTAATTTCCAAGCATATACCACAGGAGATATGGATGGCCGCTTGTTAACACTTAAGAAGGGGGAGAGAGAAGTCTGTTGGAACCATCTTAAAAGTGACCGTCACTGATCGTTTATCATTCCTGATGTGATAATTGACAATAACTGAAATCCCTATGTCTGGTAAATATATGATGGGCGTATTTACTATTATTGACATACTATAGGGTTTCCCATTAGGTGATTGGAACTATGGGGAATTATACTGCACATAATAAACACCAAGGGTTGAAAGTGTAAGATACTCTTATTACAAATAGAGTACCCTAATCACTCTTTTAACCCTAATGACATATTGCTGATTATATCCCAGCCGTGTGCCTCCCCTAAGATCGGCTCTCTCAAGCTCGATCATCATCCCATCATTATACAATCATCTCGTTCTGGGACCCGTCAATCCATGGCAAATATGTTTAACGCTTTCACCGGATCCTCAGGATCATCAGGTATGATTTATTATTATCATGTTTTCATTATCCATCAAATACAAATCATGTTTATTCCAACAAAGTCTTTTAAGGGGCTGATTGGCAGTTGGTGAATGGTATAGTGCAAAATGATTAAGTGGTTAGAGCGATTAAGAGACTTTTATGATATAGTGCAAAATGAAATATGGTTGTTTGGTAATTGTTTAGAATGAAATAAAGGTGCTCAATGGTTAAGGGAGGTCCAGGATGCTAAGGGAGGTCACCGGATACTCAGGATCATCAGGTATGATTTATTATTATCATGTTTTCATTATCCATCAAATACAAATCATGTTTATTCCAACATGTGGTATCAGAGCACCAGGTTCATAATTGAATCATGATTTGTATTCGTTTTTTTTGGTGGTTCTATCCTCGTTTTTTTTACGCTGTAACATCTGGATCATCAGCAGCCGCCGCAAAATTTTTTGGTGGTTCTGTTTTATTTTTTTTTCTTTTCATCATCAGCCGCCATATTCAAGAATTTTTCCAGCAATTATAATGCTATTTTTCAAGTTAATTATGCCATGTTAATTGATCAATGTTAATTGTACCGAATTGATCAATGTATAGAATTTTTTTTTCCGGTTGAACCTAACTTTTCGGTATAGTTCATCCCGAAAAACCTAACTTTTCGGCATAGTTCATGCCGAAAACCTCACTTTTCGGTATCTTGCATACCGAAAACCTTACTTTTCGGTATAGTGCATACCGAAAACCTCACTTTTCGGTATCTTGCATACCGAAAACCTTACTTTTCGGTATAGTGCATACCGAAAACCTCACTTTTCGGTATCTTGCATACCGAAAACCTTATCTTGCATACCGAAAACCTTACTTTTCGGTATCTTGTATACCGAAAACCTAACTTTTCGGTACTTTGGATACCGAATACTTTTCTTTTCGGTACTGTACATACCGAAATCCTCAATTTTTTTTTCCGGTATGGATCATTCCTATTACTGCCATACCGAAAACCCTTGCACTAATATATATGGTCTCATTATTTGTGCCCAAAGGTCAAATATGATTCACATAATGCATTCTTTTCCTTTTGCATAATGAACACTGAGTATACTAATTCTGCCCAAAGGTGATTTAATATACCTGTGTGTTAAGAGGACTCTCTACATGCATAATTCACACGATGCTCTATTTTGTGCCCAAAGGTCAAAAGATAAGCATTGCGTTGCATGACCCTAACGCTCATGTTTACTTAGATATTAGTTATTTCTGCCCAAAGGTGATGTAACATCTAAGTAGAGCCTTACTTTGACTTATTGTTTTGGTGTTTACAATAGGTTTACTTATCACTAGCTTCATCACTAAAATGGTCATAGTTTCATTATTCTAAATAATATTACTGTTAGGCCTGCTTACTTTAACATTACTTTAAGAAACATTACTTTATCCGCCTTTTATAGCTAACTAAGTCACTAAGATAATCTTCTATAACTAATATTCTTCTCATTTCCACATCAGTACCTAACTTTGGCATTGAGCCACTTACTGGTGCGAACTTTGCTTCATGGAAGGATCAACTACTTCTTACTCTGGGGATGCTAGACCTTGACCATGCTATTCGCCATAATGAACCCGCTGCTATTACTGCTGAGTCTACTGCAGCTCAGAAAGCGGATTTTTAAAAGTGGGAAAGGGCAAATCGCTTGTCACTAATGATGGTCAAGAACTCCATCAACCCCAGTATCCGAGGAGCTATCCCTGACTCTGATAAAGTCAAAACTTACCTCAAATCTGTTGAGGATCACTTCAAGGGATCGTCTAAGGCACATGCAAGTAGCTTAATGCTACAGATGCTCACTGTGAAATATGAAGGAAATAGCAATGTCCGTGAACACATTATGAAAATGATTGATATGGCTCATAAGCTTAAGAGTCTTGAGATGGAAGTCTCTGATAATTTTCTTGTGCATTTCATAATGACCTCTTTGCCTGCTCGGTTCGACACCTTCAAAGTTAACTATAATGCTATGAAGGATAAATGGTCGATAAGTGAACTGATTGCAATGTGTGTGCAAGAGGAGGATCGCATAAAGCTGGTACAACCTGAAGCCGTTCACCTGACAACCACTGGTAGTACTAAGAAAAGGAAGGGTAATCACGGAAATCAGACTGGAAATAAAGTCCAAAAGGATAATCATCATGGTGCCGTTGCCTCTAGCTCTAAACCCTTGACAGGCAAACCTAACTGCAAATTCTGTCGTGCAAAAGGGCACGGACAGAAAGATTGCCCTAAGTTCAAGGAATGGCTAGCTAAGAAAGGTAACATTCTTTATGCAATATTTGATTCCTTTACTACTGATGTCCCTATTAATACATGGTGGGGTGACTCTGGTTCTATGGTCCATGTGACAAACTCAATGCAGGGATTCCTTACAATCCAGAAGCTACCAAAGGGCCAAAGAAAACTTAGAGTTGGAAGCGGTGATCTCTTAGATGTCGAAGCCATGGGAACTTTAAATTTACATATGAGTACCGGAAAGTGTATTAGACTAGTGGATACCTTATATGTACCGAGAATTACTCGGAACCTTGTATCTATATCTAGACTAGACCTTGAAGGTTATGTAATAATTCATGGTTGCGGCAAGATTGCCATTACTCATAATAATGAATTGCTTGGTCGAGGTTTCTTGGATGGATTGCTGTATAGATTAGAACTAGATCATAATTTCTCACAATCTTTGTTGTCTCTTAATATTGATGACGTAACTAAAACAACAAAATCACCTAAACAATTAGAGAATTCCTCCATGTTGTGGCATAAACGTCTTGGCCACATCTCACGAGATCGAATGACTCGACTCGTAAAGGATGGAATCTTACCTTCTCTTGATTTTAGTGATTTTGAAACATGTATTAAGTGCCTCAAAGGCAAAATGGCGAAAGGGAATAAGAAAGGAGCTACTAGAAGTTCCAACTTGTTGGAAATAATTCACACTGATATTAGTGGTCCTTATCCCACATCAATCACAGGACATACATCATTTATTACATTCATTGACGATTATTCGCGTTATATGCACCTATATCTGATTAAGGAAAAATCTGAATCCTTACAAACTTTTATTGATTTTAAAACTTTGGTTGAAAACCAACTTGATCATAAAATAAAAGTTGTGAGATCAGATAGAGGAGGTGAGTATTATGGTAGACATACTGATATTGGTCAAGCTCCTGGTCCTTTCTATAATTTTTGCAAGGAACATGGCATAATTAACCAATACACCATGCCTGGTTCTCCTCAACAAAATGGTGTTGCTGAAAGGAGAAACAGAACCTTAATGGACATGGCGAGAAGTATGCTTGCTAACACTAACTTACCTACTTTTCTCTGGACTTAGGCATTAAAAACAGCCGTTCATATACTCAATAGGGTTCCATCAAAATCTGTCCCTAAAACTCCTTATGAAATCTGGACAGGTAGGAAACCGAGTCTAAAATATATGAAAGTATGGGGCTGTCCTGCCGAAGCAAAAGTCTATAACCCTAACTTAAAGAAACTGGATCCTAAAACCCTTACATGTTTCTTTATCGGTTATCCTGATAACTCAAAAGGTTATCGTTTTTACTGTCCTTCCCACACTACGAGCATCATTGACACGCAGCATGCCACATTTCTTGAGAACTCAAAGATCAGTGGGAGCACGACAAATCATGACTCAGATTTGCAAGAAGTACAAGAAGCGGGGGGAAACCATCCTACCGCTATTTTTATTCCTCCGATAATTCCTCTTGTACCCACCGCTGCTCCTAATATCACTGATCCAGCTCCTCCTAACCAAAACGCCGAGGGAACATCATCATCGCCTCTTGTACCCAACGCTTCTCCCAATATCACTGATCCCACTCCTCCTGTTACTGAACCTGAAAATCAACTCAGGAGATCATCTAGGGCACGCAGGGCCACAAATTTTGATGATTTCGTAACCTTTTTATCTGAAGTTGAGAACATTGGAAAGCTTACTGATCCTACCTCTTATCGAGAAGCCATTAATAGTGATCAGGCCACTCAGTGGAATGAAGCCATGATTGAAGAGCTTAATTCCATGCAACATAATGATGTTTGGGACTTGGTTGAACTTCCTGAAGGATCCAAAACCATCGGTTGTAAATGGGTCTTCAAAACCTAATTAGACCCGAAAGGAAACATCGAACGCTATAAGGCCAGATTAGTTGCAAAAGGCTTTACTCAAAAAGAAGGAATCGATTATCAAGAGACCTTCTCTCCTGTCTCTCGTAAAGATTCTTTAAGGATTGTTATGGCACTTGTAGCTCATTATGATTTAGAGTTACATCAGATGGATGTCAAGACCGCTTTCCTGAATGGAGACTTGCAAGAAGATGTATACATGCGACAACCTGAAGGATTCATTCCAGAAGGTAAAGAGCATATGGTCTGCAAGTTGAAGAAATCCATTTATGGGTTGAAGCAGGCATCACGACAATGGTACCTCAAGTTCGATAAAATCATAAAAGGGCAAGGTTTTCTAAAGAATCAAGTGGATCAATGCACCTATCTCAAGATCAGTGGGAGTAACTTTATAATCCTTGTCTTGTACGTAGATGACATCCTACTAGCAAGTAACAACTTGGATATGCTGCATGAGTCGAAGCGGATGCTTTCGCAAAATTTCGACATGAAAGATCTCGGTGATGCCTCTTATGTCATTGGTATCGAAATACATCGAGATAGGCATAATGGTGTTTTGGGACTTTCTCAAAACGCATATATTGAGCGTATCTTAAAACGCTATAACATGCAGCACTGTACACCCACTGTAGCTCCAGTAGTTAAAGGGGACGTGTTTGGTTCTTTCCAAGCTCCGAGCACTGAGATTGAAAAGGAAGAAATGAAGATGATACCTTATTCGTCTGTAGTAGGGAGCATTATGTATGCTCAGGTCTGTACTCGTCCGGATATCGCTTATATCGCTGGTATGCTGGGACGTTACTTATCTAATCCCGGAATAGCACACTGGAAAGCGGCTAAAAAGGTTCTACGATATCTGCAAGGGACCAAAGATTACAAATTAACTTATAGAAGAAGTGACAACTTAGAAGTAGTAGGATATTCTGATTCCGATTTTGCCAAATGCAAGGAAGATAAGAAATCTACTTCTGGGTACATATTTATGTTAGCTGGTGGACCTATCTCATGGCGGAGTCACAAACAGAAGCTGACTACAACGTCCACCATGATGGCTGAATACGTTGCCGTTTATAATGCCAGTTGTCATGGGATGTTGTTAAGGAACCTGGTCAGTGGACTCAAAATCGTCAACTCCATTTCTAGACCATTGAAGCTTTACTGTGATAACTCAGCTGTCGTAACTTTCTCGAACAGTAACAGTTCAACTGGCGCTGGGCTGTATCTTGATACAAAGTATCTGTTCGTGCGCGAACGGGTTGAGGAAAATGTCCTTTGTATTGAGTACATAAGTACAAAGAATATGCTAGCGGATCCAATGACCAAAGGTATTCCTCCTAATGTCTTCGTAGGACACGTGTCGAAGATGGGGCTTACAAAAGACTTAATTTAATAGCATGTTGTACTTATTGGTCATTATTATTATCTTAATAAATTTTCCTCTATATTCAGATTTTGTTTGTCCATTAGTTACGCTTTGAGCTCATAATGGTGTATGGACATTATTATAACGAAATTTGTCTTAGTCAATTGATCATTGCTTATTCAGTTTTAAATTTGAGTCATAGTTTGACTAGTGGGGGTCCTGAGTTGATATTCTTCTCTACGGCTGTACTTATTAGCTATGATTTCAGTTTAAAACAAAATGAGTATTATCCCGGCCGGACTTATTGGTACTCATAGATAAAAGATCGCTTGGTCAAGTGGGAGAATGTTGGAACCACCTTAAAAGTGACCGTCACTGATCGTTTATCATTCCTGATGTGATAATTGACAATAACTGAAATCCCTATGTCTGGTAAATATATGATGGGCGTATTTACTATTATTGACATACTATAGGGTTTCCCATTAGGTGATTGGAACTGTGGGGAATTATACTGCACATAATAAACACCAAGGGTTGAAAGTGTAAGATACTCTTATTATAAATAGAGTACCCTAATCACTCTTTTAACCCTAATGACATATTGCTGATTATATCCCAGCCGTGTGCCTCCCCTAAGATCGGCTCTCTCAAGCTCGATCATCATCCCATCATTATACAATCATCTCGTTCTGGGACCCGTCAATCCATGGCAAATATGTTTAACGCTTTCACCGGATCCTCAGGATCATCAGGTATGATTTATTATTATCATGTTTTCATTATCCATCAAATACAAATCATGTTTATTCCAACAAAGTCTTTTAAGGGGCTGATTGGCAGTTGGTGAATGGTATAGTGCAAAATGATTAAGTGGTTAGAGCGATTAAGAGACTTTTATGATATAGTGCAAAATGAAATATGGTTGTTTGGTAATTGTTTAGAATGAAATAAAGGTGCTCAATGGTTAAGGGAGGTCCAGGATGCTAAATTATTCAGAGGATTTTAAAACTATTAAGAGGTAGACATTTTTTTTGCCAAACAGGATTTACCTCTTAGCAATTCAGAGGTTGCCTCTTAATGAAATTATTAAGAGGTAAACAAACAACCCTTATATGCAAGTCACATGAAGAGTGTTTAATGGAAGCAACCTAACAATGTAAACTTCAGGCACCAAAATTAAGCATTTTTACATAAAACAACTAATCATAAGGACCAAAAATACAATTTACTCTAACATTTTCCCATACTATACTTTGTTAATATAGTATTATAGTCACTTTTCTAAAAGGCTCGACGCAACAGTCGTCATGACACGCCTAGATTTAAGGCTTGGGTCTCACGCCACGCTGTGCTTGTGGCACGCCATGGCCTAATGTGCGGCCTTTTGTGACTTGATACTCGATTTTTCTTTACGTTTTTAATGTCTTATTTCCTAGTTTTTAATATACAACCTAATTTAACTTGTTTATTATCATTAACTCGTTTATTAATAGTATAAAACATATACTTCTATATACAATAGTATATATGATATATATGATATAGAGATTTGTCGCCATAAGTTACGCCTTGATAAACGTCGTGACCTCACCATGGCTCCTAAAGCTTAAGGCTTAACCTCACCGCCACGCCATGGCTCACTCTATTTAGAATCTTGATTATAGTATAGATATATAAATGTTACTCCTAAAATGAGCTAGAAATGATTGAGACACGTGTGGGTATGAAACGGGAAACATGACTCAACGATCTCCAACCTATACAACAACCACGACAATCCCACCTTACTCCTAATCTCATCCTAAAACCTTCAATTCAATTCCTCCTATATATATAATTCTTCCATCCTTCCCAACATTACACCATTATTAGCAATAGCTGCAGCCATGGCCAAAAACTCGCAAAATTCCACAAACGACGAAGAAGAAGAAATCATTTTCCAAAGTCGCTACCCCTCCGTCCCCATTCCCGACGACCTCACCTTGCCGGAGTTCGTCCTTAAAGATGCAGAATCCTATGCCGACAATGTCGCATTCGTGGAGTCTGCCACCAAAAAAACTTACACTTACGGTCAAGTCGCTAGAGACGTAAAACGATTTTCAAAGGCGTTGAGGTCTCTCGGCCTCAGAACAGGCCATGTTGTGGTTGTTGTGCTCCCCAATGTGGCCGAATACGCAATCGTTGCTCTAGGCATAATGGCTGCCGGCGGTGTGTTTTCCGGTGCAAATCCGTCGAGCCATTCGTCTGAGCTCAAAAAACAAGCCGATTTAGCAGATGCTAAACTAATTGTCACCGACGATCATACTTACAATAAGGTAACTGCATGACCTAATTTCATCTCAAATAGAGAATCAAAAGTTAAAATCAATAAAAATAAGTTACGTTCATCTCGAACAAATTTTCTATTTTAGAGATTTTAACACAAGTTATATTAATATAATATTCTCTAGTTTATCTTCCCAATACAGGTTTTAAACAAAACTTAATATAAAATGATAAAAGTTTAATGTTATTAGTGGGATTGAATAAAATAATTATTTCTCTTTCATGCCATTAAGTTTTGAGAGAATTCTCTAAACTTGGAAAACTTATAAGTTTTTTCTGTTATGCAAACAAGACAGCAAAGCTGTCTGAGAGGTTTAAGATATAGAAACTCAATTTTTTTCTATTTTAGCAAAGCTGTTGGAGATGCAGTAAAAGTGTTTTTTTTAACTTTCTTTCTCACATGATGTATTGAATTGACATAACAGGTGAAAGAATTAGGGTTACCGGTGATCATAGTTGGCGAAGGACGAGTAGCTGGAACGATTTGGTGGGACGAATTGCTGGAGGCGGCGGAGCGAGCAAGCAACAACGGGATCGAAAGCGTGGTGAATCAAAGTGATCTATGTGCTCTTCCATTCTCGTCAGGGACGACTGGGCTTTCCAAGGGAGTAATGCTAACTCATCGCAATATCGTCGCTAATCTTTGTTCTACTCTGTTCAGTGTTGGCCCCGAACTCATCGGAAAAGTGACGATATTAGGGCTAATTCCTTACTTCCACATCTATGGACTCACCGGAATCTTGTGCGCTACCCTTAAAAACAAAGGGAAGGTGGTGGTGATGGGAAGGTACGATCTATCAACGGTTTTGAAAGCGCTGATTGAGCATGAAGTGAATTTCGCGCCAATCGTTCCGCCAATTCTTTTAGGATTGGTTAAGCATCCGATCGCCGAAGATCTTGCGAAGCTCAAACTCCGATCCATCATGACAGCTGCGGCGCCTCTTGCGCCGGAGATTTACGAGGAATTCCAAAGGAAATTCCCTCAAATAGAAGTTCAAGAGGTAAAGGGTTAAGCAATCCCAAACACCCCTAATTGATGACTTCAAATGATTAATTCGATCATATGTATGAATAATCCGTAGGCTTATGGCATGACGGAGCATAGTTGCATAACGCTAACTCACGGAGACCCGAATAAAGGACATCACATAGCGAAAAAACGATCGGTTGGCTACATATTACCCAATCTAGAAGTGAAATTTATTGATCCCGATACAGGTCGTTCTCTGCCTTCAAACACCCCTGGAGAAATATGTGTAAGAAGTCAATGTGTCATGAAAGGTACAACTGAAATATTAAGTTGTCACCAAATTCAATTAAGAATTAATGAATATATATGATTAAGGATTGATATATATATATATATATATATATGATGATGATGATGATGAATTGATTAAGGTTACTACAAGAATGAAGCGGAGACGGCTCAAACTATCGATGAACATGGGTGGCTTCACACGGGCGACATTGGGTACATCGATGAAGAAGGTGATGTCTTTATCATTGATCGTATGAAGGAGTTGATCAAGTACAAAGGATTTCAAGTAAGTTTTTACTAATTAATTAACTGTACCTTAATTAGCAGATAATCTATCTATGTTTATTAACGAATGGATACAGGTTGCACCGGCTGAATTAGAGGGAATACTTCTCGGACATCCTTCCGTGGAAGACGCGGCAGTCGTGGGGTAATTATATATTCATATACAGACTTATAATCATTTACGAACTGATAAATCGTACAAACTTAAAAAACCAGTTTTTATGTGTTGTTTTACATATGAAAAAACAAGCGTGAAAATGGAGAATATAAACATTCAGAACTGTTTTATGGGTAGGAAAAAAACCATTTATGGACGTTTCACTTATGGAACTATACTGTATTAAACATTGCATTTTCACAGTGCTTTTTTCATGTATGAAATCACATGTGGAAACTGGTTTATAAGTTTGTATGAACTATTGAGTTTTAAAGGTCTCTCTCTCTCTCTATATATATATATATATATATATAGAGAGAGAGAGAGAGAGAAGCCTCAATATCATATATGATTACAATTCTTTAGGTGTGTTTAATCATATATGATTAAACATCTATTTGTTGTCAATGCAACATGTATTTAAACAACTATGATTAACCTTGTGTATCATATATGTGTGTAATATGATATTGAAACTTCTTGTATTATCGTAAAATGTTTAACTATATAGTTTTCTTAAATAGTTAGCGTTCTCGTTTGAACATTTCCCTCTCTCTCTCTATACATATATATATATATGATATATATATATATATATATATATATATATTAATTAGGGAATGGTGGATGGATATGATGTAGGTTGCCAGATGAAGAAGCAGGGGAGATACCAGGGGCAAATGTGGTAATGAGTAAAGATGCGAAAGAGAGCGAAGAAGAGATGATGAAGTATGTCGCTAACAACGTAGCACAATACAAGAAGGTGAGGGTGCTTCATTTTGTAGACAAAATACCAAAATCACCCTCTGGCAAGATCATGAGGAGGCTCATCAAAGACACCATGTTGGACAAGATTACCAAATCTCAATCTTCTTCTTCTGCTGCTCCTGCTCCATCTCCATAAATGTCACCATAACCAAATAATAATAATATTATCATCATCATCTAAACGCATACTTTTACCAAAAATCTATTACACTTCAATAAAATTTTGTTTTTTTCATTTCAAATGTTATTTGTAATTACGATGAAACCCTCCATAAGACACAATACAATTGATTCCAGAAGATGATTCCACTTGCATGAAAAACCAATTACAACAATTACGGTGCGTATGGTATGTAGATAGGGTAGAACGGGACAAAATAGTTGTTTAGCGTTTGGTAAACAGAACTGGATATAACATAACATATAACATTAGATAAAATACAATACATAGAATTTAAAGAATGAATAAAATATAAAATAGAACGTGTATGTGATGTTTTAGAAGAGAATTAGATTTTATTTTGAGGTTATATTAATAAACACACAAGTCTGTTCCAGCTTGTTCCATGGGATGGGGGTGAACAGGCATGTTCCTGTCTGCAGTGGCGGACCTAGCCTTGGGCATACGGTGGCATGTGCCACCGTATCGTTCGTCCGGCGAAGGGTAAAATTTTTTAGTCGTGTGAAGAGTGCAACCGTATCGTTTTAAAGGGTGCAACCGTATAAAAAAAAACTCTTAAAATCAACCAAAAAAACCCGAAAAGTTCTCTCGAAATCGATTTTTTTTAAAAGTTCCTCGAAATCGAGAATAATTTTTTTTTTCTCAAAGCAGTGGAATTAGGCTAAAACAACATCGGACGATGTGGAAAATTTTTAGGTTCGTCAAAGGTGCCACCGTAAGAAAAAATTTCTAGGTCCGCCTTTGCCTGTCTGTTTCACATAAAAGTCCTGTCAAACATGAGACAATGATCTCTATTATGTTCTATTCTGTCATGTCCAGTGTCCCAAACGCACCCTTAATAAATGTTTAAACAACTTCATTGCAATTTTTAAACCATATTCATTAGAAAATAAAATGTTATTATTTACTTGCATATGAGGACGTTATATATTTATCGGGAAATAGGTTAAAAATATAAAATAAACAAGTTTAAATTTTTTCTTTTTAAACATCAACGGTCGTTAAACTGAATGGTTAATATATATATATATATATATATATATATATATATAGGAATAATAAATTGTAAATCGCTAAATGTGTGTAAACTTGTAAATTTTTGGATTTCATAGGTTTTCTTGATGAAATTATTTTATGAAATTGTTTATTTTGATAAAAATGTTTCATATCATCCATTTCTTAATGAAATTATGTTAGACAACCTAGGGGGGGTAAGGTTGTATTTTAAATCTTTTACTTTCAAAAATTCTTTTATAAATAAATACAGTACAGAAACAGTATAAATAAATCAGAGTATAGAAATAATAAATAAACAACAATTATATAAACAGATATAATTTAAATGCACAGCGGAAATGTAAATAGATAAGGGAAAGAGAATACTTGACAACGATATTTTTAAAGTGGTTCACCAAACACAAAGTTGGCTAGTCCACCTCGAGAAAATAACACTTCTCGGAGATCCAATACGAACGTGTTCTTTACGGTAGAAACACAAACCTTAATACAACAAACGCGAATCACTCTACTTTGAGAGATTAATGTGGATCACTCACTCTTATTCAAACACTTACAAGAGGGTATAATTTTAATATGAATAATCACTCTTGAATAAGGTTTATCACTTGGATATTTTTAGAGAGTTTGATCACTTGAGTTGTGTTGCTGATTCAACTAATCGAGAGATTTTAATCTGCTATCAACTCAAGATTTCTTACTCAAAAACGAGTTTTATAATTTTAACAGTTTAAATATCAAGAGAAGATGCTGCAGAGTCTTTATCAAATGCAGAGGAGTTAATGTGAATTGGTAGCATTGAAAGCTGGTGGTTGCATGTATTTATACTGGATGAGCAATAGTGCAGAAGCATTCGCGGTATACCGGCTATCCCCCGCGGTATACCGTGCAGAACAAAGAGTACTTGTCAGTTGTCAGAGAGAAGGTCAACCCTGCAAAGAACAAACGGTAATGGTACCCGCGGTATACCGCGTTGCACACGGCGGTATACCGCCTGACAGTCGTACAAAAAGGGTGGTCCAATCAATCAGCATGCCGCCGCGGTATACCGGCTTTCCATCGCGGTATACCGCCCAGATAAAAGGTGCAGGAAGAAGTACGCATCGCAGATTTCTTCTAGAAACAAATCCTTCTCAAAGACAGCAAGATGATAAGATGTCTGACTTGGTTTATTTTAAAAACACAGTATTAGAAAAATCCAAGTGGTATATTATTTTAGGGTGATTTATCATTTTAAAATAAAATGACGCAAATCTTCAGACTTGGATTCTTCAGATAAAAAATTTATCGAGATCATTTAATAACTGCACACTCAGATAAAATATTAGATAACAAATAATGCGGTGTGTTTTGTAATCATCAAAATAAATATGGAGATGTGATTTTATGTGTACCAAAAATATATCACAATATTTAAAGCTGGGTACACTTGCACCAACAATCTCCCCCTTTTTGATGATGACAAACACAACGCTAAACACGAGAGCATACTCGGTTTCTCTCCCCCTTTTGTCGAAGCAAAAAGGGTTTAAGAAAGTCGCTTATGCTCCCCCTCGAAAGATGCTCCCCCTCAAAATATGAAATATTTGAGAGTTAGTATTTATCAAGGGTTATACTCAAGCATGCCTAAACCAAGTCTTAATTTAAAGAACGCTTTTTTGTTAAGGGCTTTTGTAAAAATATCGGCCAAATTGTCTTCCGAATCAACCTTTTCAAGCACGATTTTGCCTTTTTGAACATTATCTCGTAAAAAATGATGTCTCAATTCAAATTGAAAGCGAGCACATAAACATACACTAAACATAATATCAGGTCTACTAGCAGTTAAATATAATAAACTACCAATCATACCACGATAAATCTTTTCATTAAAATCGTTTCCCTCCTCGTCACGAGATAATTGTAAGTTTGTGGTCATTGGAGTTTCAACGGGTTTGACATTTTCAAAGTTAAACTTTTTCAACATATCTTTACAATATTTAGATTGACTAATAAAAATACCAGTTTCACATTGTTTTATTTGCAATCCTAAGAAGTATTTTAACTCTCCCATCATGCTCATTTCAAATTCGCTTGTCATTTTCGCAGAGAATTCATTACACAGTTTTTCATTAGTGGAACCAAAAATAATATCATCAACATATACTTGCACAACCACAATATCATTTTGAACATATTTCACAAATAAAGTATTATCTATTTTACCCATAATATAACCACTAACAATTAAAAAGGTTTTTAATCTATCATATCACGCACGCGGAGCCTGCTTTAAACCATAAAGCGCCTTTTTCAATTTATAAACATGTGTCGGGTTTTCAAAACTTTCAAAACCGGGAGGTTGAGAAACGTATACCTCCTCATTTATAATACCATTTAAGAAAGCACTTTTAACATCCATTTGAAATAACTTAAAATCTTTAGCATTTGCAAAAGCGAGAAGCATTCGAATAGACTCCAACCTTGCAACCGGTGCAAAGGTTTCGTCATAATCTATACCTTCTTGTTGACTGTACCCCTTGGCAACTAAACGTGCCTTGTTCCGTGTGACTCCACCGTTCTCGTCTACCTTATTTCGGAAGACCCATCTTGTGCCAATAATGGTTTGACTACTAGGGCTAGGCACTAAGTCCCACACATCATTCCTAGTAAATTGGTTTAACTCTTCTTGCATGGCCAATATCCAATCCTCATCACCTAAAGCTTCATCTATGGTTTTAGGTTCTATGGTTGAGATAAAGGCATGGAAAGCACAATGGGTATGGATTTGTGATCTAGTTGTCCTTTGGTTTAGGTCACCTATAATTTGGTCTACGGGATGGCCTCGAGCGGTTCTAAGGTTAGGATCATCTACACCTTGTGGAATAAAACACGGAGGGGCATCACTAGATTCAATATTATTTGTGGAAGGTTGGGTACCTAAATCCAAGGTACTAAGTTGTTGGGCTAAGACATCTCCTTCACAAACATTGTCATTTGCTAAGGGTGCACTCGGTTTGGGAGGACTCTCGTCAAAACTAACATTTAAGGATTCTTCTACTACCATGGTCTCCTTATTTAGGATTCTATAGGCTTTGCTATTCCAAGAGTAACCTAGGAACACTCCTTCATAGGCTTTAGGGTCAAATTTGGTTAAGTAGGATTTGGTGTTTAAAATGAAACATTTACAACCAAAAACTTTCAGGTGAGCTAAGGAAGGTTTTCTACCACGGTAAAGTTCATAGGGTGTCTTATTTAGGATACCTCTAATTAGGACACGGTTAAGCACATAGGTCGCGGTAGCAACGGCATCACACCAAAACTTTTGGGGAACTTGATGTTCGTTTAGCATAGTTCTACTCATTTCTTGCAACGTTCGATTTTTCCTTTCAACAACCCCGTTTGACTGAGGAGTTCGAGGAGCCGAAAAGTTATGAGTTATACCATGTTTATCACAAAAGGCACCAAATTGTACTTCATTATCGAATTCTCGTCCATGGTCCGTACGTATGGAAACTATCGTACAACCTTGTTGGTTTTGAATTCTTTTTCCTAAAATTTTAAACTTTTCGAAAGCCTCATTTTTATGTCTCAAAAATAAAGTCCAAGTATAACGGGAATAATCATCCACAATAACCAAAGTATAAAAATTTCCTCCAAAACTTTGAATAGCCATCGGGCCAAAAAGATCCATATGTAAAAGTTCTAAAACTCTTTGAGTAGAAATAACATTTTTTGATTTATGAGAAACGAGATGTTGTTTGCCGACACGACAAGCATTACAAAAATGATTATCAAACTTTAATTTTGGCAGGTCACTCACAAGCTCCTTATTTTTTAAGTTTTGCATTAATCTTAGATTAGCGTGACCTAAACGCCTATGCCATAAAGTAGAAACATCATTAATAGAAGATAAGCATACATTTTCAGATACAACAGTTTTACAAATATATAAATTTCCTTTTACAAAACCATTTAAAAGAACTTTGCCATTTTTTATGATTTTACAAGAATCTTCTTCGAAGACAACAGTTGTATTATTTTTACACAATTGGCGAACACTTAACAAATTAAAATGTAAATTATCAACATGATTAACATTAAGAAATTGAACATTATTGCAAGAAACTGTACCTCTACCAATTATATTTCCTTTGGAGTTTCCTCCAAAAATTACCTGTCCACCATCACATGACTTATATGATGAAAAGAGATTATTGTTTCCGGTCATGTGACGTGTGCAACCACTATCGAGTATCCAGTCCATATCAAGGTCAATCTCGTCGTCGCTTTCGGCCATAAGACAAATGGCTTGATAGTCATCTTCTTCTTCACTCTCGCTCCACGCGCCTCCAATGAAGGCTTTCTCCTTCTTCTTTTGGAACTTGTTCTTTTTCGGACATTCATTGGCGTAGTGGTCTTTGTCACCACATGAGTAGCAAAAGCCTCTCTTTGGCTTAGCTTTATCGTCTTCACTCGAGTCGCCATTTTTCTTAACTTTTTCGTCTCGTTTATGGAACTTACGACTTCGATTTTCACCACCACGACGGTAGTTACCGTTTCTTTGAAATCTGCCATTGTTAGAAAATTTATTATTATTAAAAACTTGGAAAAGTTTCTTACCAACATGGCAACTTCATTGAGAGTTTCGGATGGATCTTTTGAGGTGCTAGCTTCCTCCTTCTTCTTCTTGACATTCGGAGTTGAGGCATTAAGAGCGATTGACTTCTTTTTAACTTGCTCCCGATCTTTGTTTCTTTTAAGTGCAATTTCATGCACTTTAAGATTACCGATCAAGTCATCTATCTTCATTATTGAAAGGTCACGGGAGTCTTCTAAAGATGTTATCTTTTGCATCCACTCCGAAGGAAGGGCTCGTAGGATTTTCCTTATATAGTCCTCGTTAGGATAAGTGCGATCCAAACCTTTCAAAGTAGTCACAATGAGGTTAAATCTTTTAAACATTGAGTCAATTGACTCATCTTGTTTCATTTCGAATAGTTCATAATCGTGAACTAAAATATTCACTTTACTAGATTTAACCTCCGTGTTTCCACGATGAGTATTATTTAAACTTTCCCATATTTGATTTGCAGTTTTATATGTATATACTCTTTCAATTTCATCAGTTGTTAAAGCAGCATATAATATATTCTTAGCTTCAAAGTTTAAACAAAAATGAGTTTCATCAGAGGTAGTCCATTCATCTATAGGTTTATCAATATAAACATCATCTTTCACAATGGTGGGTTTAAAATTCCCTTTTTCTATAATATTCCAAATCTTTTGATTTTTGCCACGCACGTGACATTCAAATAGCTCGGCCCAAATGCCAAACTTTTCAGTATCTATCAAAGGAGGTTTTGAAAACACGATATTAGTTTGTTGAGCCATTTAGAAGAATAAGAGAAATTTATGCAGAATATTTTTGAAAGACCTGCTCTGATACCAAATGTTAGACAACCTAGGGGGGGGTAAGGTTGTATTTTAAATCTTTTACTTTCAAAAATTCTTTTATAAATAAATACAGTACAGAAACAGTATAAATAAATCAGAGTATAGAAATAATAAATAAACAACAATTATATAAACAGATATAATTTAAATGCACAGCGGAAATGTAAATAGATAAGGGAAAGAGAATACTTGACAACGATATTTTTAAAGTGGTTCACCAAACACAAAGTTGGCTAGTCCACCTCGAGAAAATAACACTTCTCGGAGATCCAATACGAACGTGTTCTTTACGGTAGAAACACAAACCTTAATACAACAAACGCGAATCACTCTACTTTGAGAGATTAATGTGGATCACTCACTCTTATTCAAACACTTACAAGAGGGTATAATTTTAATATGAATAATCACTCTTGAATAAGGTTTATCACTTGGATATTTTTAGAGAGTTTGATCACTTGAGTTGTGTTGCTGATTCAACTAATCGAGAGATTTTAATCTGCTATCAACTCAAGATTTCTTACTCAAAAACGAGTTTTATAATTTTAACAGTTTAAATATCAAGAGAAGATGCTGCAGAGTCTTTATCAAATGCAGAGGAGTTAATGTGAATTGGTAGCATTGAAAGCTGGTGGTTGCATGTATTTATACTGGATGAGCAATAGTGCAGAAGCATTCGCGGTATACCGGCTATCCCCCGCGGTATACCGTGCAGAACAAAGAGTACTTGTCAGTTGTCAGAGAGAAGGTCAACCCTGCAAAGAACAAACGGTAATGGTACCCGCGGTATACCGCGTTGCACACGGCGGTATACCGCCTGACAGTCGTACAAAAAGGGTGGTCCAATCAATCAGCATGCCGCCGCGGTATACCGGCTTTCCATCGCGGTATACCGCCCAGATAAAAGGTGCAGGAAGAAGTACGCATCGCAGATTTCTTCTAGAAACAAATCCTTCTCAAAGACAGCAAGATGATAAGATGTCTGACTTGGTTTATTTTAAAAACACAGTATTAGAAAAATCCAAGTGGTATATTATTTTAGGGTGATTTATCATTTTAAAATAAAATGACGCAAATCTTCAGACTTGGATTCTTCAGATAAAAAATTTATCGAGATCATTTAATAACTGCACACTCAGATAAAATATTAGATAACAAATAATGCGGTGTGTTTTGTAATCATCAAAATAAATATGGAGATGTGATTTTATGTGTACCAAAAATATATCACAATATTTAAAGCTGGGTACACTTGCACCAACAAATTATTTCATATATTTGTGTTTTTATGTAAAACGAACAAGTTTCATCAAGTTTCATAGGAAAGGAAAAAAAATATATGAAACTACATAAAAAACACAAATATATAAAACAATTTCATCAAGAAATGAATGATATGAAACAATTCCATCAAAATAAACATTTTCATGAAAAAAAATTCATTAAAAAACCTATGAAATCCAAAGTTTACACGAAAAAAGGTTTACAAAATAGTGAGCCTCTATATATATACCAAGACAACATATGAAATGATCAATCAGTATAAGGGACTGTTTAGTTGGTTTTCCATTAAGTCAAGTATGAATAAAGTTGTCTGTGTGAATTAATCTGTCTGTATAGATTGGAAAGATTTTTGTTTGGGAGAGTGTTTTCATAGATGGAAGGACCATGTTTTTAATTGGGAAAGACTGATTTGGACAAATCTTGGCTTTTTGCATAAAACTTCATCCTAAAAGCTTAATAAATAAGTCACTTTTTATATCATTAAGCCACCACCAAACAATCATATGAATAAGCTATGAGTCCATTAAGCTGCTAACAAACAGGCGTTAAGTATATATTTGATAACTAGTATATTAAAACAATAGTTTTCAAGGATGTGAACCCGAAACAACTATATATAACCAAGTAATCAATTAAATAAGTACTAACTACACAATGATCAATAAATATTAACCGAAAATAGAGATGTTAGACTTTAAAAGTACATAAATTGCGGTCCCAAAATTAGCATGCATTAATATGCTTAAATAAAAGGATTTAAGGTAAATTAATAATTTAATCCTAATCCGCATCGTGATCTAAAACCAACGTGAGTAAAACCCGACAAAGCATTAGCATGCCCACGTATCATCCATTTAATAAAAACAAGGTTTTGCTCACACATAAAAACCAAAATGGTTTGCATTTCTATTTTTAACATCAAACCCCAAAAGTTTCAAATGCTTGGTGTCTTTTTCATTACTTTTTTTTTATAATTTATTTTCTTTTATAAGTTTAGAATGCAAATGTACAATTAAAGCATTAAGAAGAAAAGGGTAAATAAACCTAGAAACACCATTGTGCCTTCTCAATTTCGTTTGTTTCAGTCCGTTCTATTGCCTATTCATCGTTTTGATTAGAAAACCTATCTTAAACCTTAAATCATCAGCAAGCTTTATTTAAAAAAATCCGTGTTTGTTATCTCGTAAACCCTTACTCCTCGTTCTTTCATGCCAAATATGAAAACCAATGACAAGGAGAAGGGGCCATTTAGGGGTGTAGATGGGGAGGAGAGCTGGTAGGCGGTTGCGACAATTGTTGCATGGTATGGCGGAGGGTGGTGGTTGGGTTGGTTCTGGTGGAAAGCTATGGAGAACTATAGTGGAGGGTCGGTGATAGACGAGGGGTGAGTAGATGAGGGATGGTGAATATGAAATGGAGGGGATTGATTAAGTTTTTTTTTGACACGTTGATTACATATGTACATATGGTTTAAAAACTTGAATGTTAAAGAAGAAGAAGCTGAAAATGACGAAAATACCCCTCACATGCGGGGCATATGAGGAATTTGATTGAGCTAATGCTAAAAACATAGAGTTAATCCATAATAAAAATGAAACTACAAAAATCAACCTTTTAATTATTTATTCTAAGAAAAGAAAAAGAAAAAGAAATCTTAGGGGGTGTTTGGGATTGCTTATTTAAAACAACTTATGCTTATTTTTTAAAGTTCTTATTAACTTATGTCGTGATAAAAAAGAGTTAGAAGTAAAAATGTAATTTGAACAAATAAATTATAATGAATTAACTTATCAAAAACAACTTAATTGTGGTGGGAAAAAGTCATAAGCATTTTTTTTAATTCAAACACTAAAAATAAATTATCTGTGCAACAAGAAAAAAAAAGAAAAAAAAAGAGAAAACAGATGAAGAAACTCCAAAAATGTCTGTCTAGCGAGTACATCTTGACATTATTATGAGGAGCTATGTACCTGATTTTAACACACCCGTCACTTTCACGCCCTTTTTGTAAAATTGCATTTTGGTCCATCTCTAAATGTAAAGTTAAGTTTTTGCCTCAAAACAAAAATTAACTTTAATTTTGCCACTCCAATACCTTGTTAATTTAAATTATAAAAAAATATGATACTAATTTGAATAAAACTCAACAATCATAAGTCATAATTTCATTTTAAATTGATCTACTTCTCTACATTACACAATAATTAATGATCATGAAAATGGATTTATTATCCGTTTTATACTAGATATATATTTGAAAAAAAAGTCATTTTAATAAAATATGATTTTTCTTCTAATTTTTTTTAGTTTATAATATTTATATACGACAAATGTAACAAATAAACTCACACACTTGTCTCATCTCAGCTTTAGTGAAGTTTGAACCCTTAACCTCCTATGAGGTAAAAGGCTATGATACCACTAGACCAAATACCAAAGGTTTTTATTCTAAAATTCATTAAAAATGCATCCATACTAAAAACAAATTATGGTGTTTTATCAATAATGGTTAATAAATACCTAAAATATTCACTAATGAAACACCTTATACATTACAATAAAGATTATTAAAATAAAAATATAATTAGACGCATCTAAAAAAACAAAAGTGATCAGAAGTGATAAACTTTTTGATTTAGAGGGACGAAAATGCAAACTTTAATAATCTTTTCTCCCTTCCCCACAAGTCACAACACACTTTACCCAGTTATTATACTCTCCCTACTTTTTCTCTCTCTATACTCTCCTTCCATTTTCCTTCACTTTCATGGAATGTTGCAGACTCTACCCGTGATCGGTAACCTCTCTTTACCATATATATATATATATATATATATATATATATATATATAAAATATAATATTCTCATTTTCAGTTTTTTTTCCTCATAAGTTTTGGGAATTTGTAAGCACAGACGTTAGGAATTGTGCATTTTTCAAGCCGGTTTGAATCATTTTGATTATTGCTTTAGTCGCTGTTCACTGTTCTGATTTAGAGGTCGTTTACAAAACGTTTACTCGGGTAAGTGCTTACCAAGTCACATTAGCTTATCGGATGAATATGGCAAGGATTTAGAATCTTACCCGGTAAGTGAGTGTGACGACTCTTACCACCACGGTTAGCGTTTACCGGCTAAATTGTTGCATACAATGCCATTTTGGTGGACTAAAATCTTACCCGGAAGTAAGTGATAGTGTTGAATTTTACCGGTAAGCACTTACCCGGGTAAGTGATTAGGTAAACTTTGGAAGTTAAAAAGGAAATTGTAAGTTATTAGTTGTATTAGTGATTGTTTATTAATATTAGTATTGATCTACAAGTGATGAATCCTTTCAAATGTGCATGAATGAATCAGCTGCTAGCTATGGTTTGAGAATGTAAACTATTTCTATTCTATTAGAGCATCTCCAACAGCTTCTCCAAAAAATTTCCAAAATGGGGAAGCAAAAGTCAAAATCCCCAAAAAAAAATTACATCCATCTCCAACAGATTCCCCATTTTAGAGAATTCAACATTAAATATATTATTAAAACATTCAAAACATTATTATCTCCAACAATTTTTAAAAAGAAAATAATAAAATATTGTTTCTCTCTCTCTCTCTCTCTCTCTTGATAATAATTTTGGGGAATTTTGGGGTAATCTCCAAATTTGGAGAAAATGGCATTCTCTCTCCTACTTTCTCCAAAATGGGGATGGAGATGGGGAAGCTGTTGGAGCTGATTTTAGGGTCAAAATCCCCATATTCTCTATTTTCTCCAAAATTAGGAAGCTGTTGGAGATGCTCTTACTGTCTACCTAGCTTTGCTGGGAAAACGAGGTTTCCACGTTATTTAAGACCACAATCCACATCCACTCCAACTGTGTCGTATTTTTACTTGGTTCTTAAATCTTTGTATGCTTTCTATAGACGACGAGGACCATCATTATTTTCATAGCATTTTTGATGGATTATTTTTTAGTTTGTAAGCATCACTTGGAGTGAGATTAAGGGCCAATTACCGGTTACGACATCTACAATGTAATTCTCTATTATTGTGTATAAAATAAAGGACGTGTTAATGTATTACTATACTTTTTACTGAATATTCCAACTATATTATCTTTTCTACTCTAGAAAAAAAAAGATTATGAATAGTATTCCTCTATATTTAGATAGTTACTATTCTTTCCTCTATTATATAATAAAGTAAAATAGAGGGTTCATTGGAGATGTTATTATATAAGGTAAAATAGAGGGTTCATTGGATTGATGGTACAAGTTAATTATGACTCGGTAAACAGGTAAGAGTCATCACCCTCACAACTCATTTACCGGGTAAGAGTCATCATCTCGATCCTTGCCTTCCTACTGGGTAAGATTCTCGGTCTTTTTATGTTTACCCAGTAAAGTAATTGAACCGTTAAGAGTTTACCGTGATAAAGTGGTTTAAGGACACAGGCAAGTGGTTTGGTACTATGGTGGGAATGTTTGAAAATAATCCAACACTTGTTGGTCGCTACTGTTGAGTCCTATTCATTCTGTACTTCTGCATTTGTTGCAATTATTGGAGTTAGATACAGAAGAATACAAAACCAGAGACTTTGTAAAGGTGTTATAATTTCGCCATAAAGTCTTGCAGGAAGTTTGGGAACATTTTACCAATTTAACTTTAATGTTAGGCTTCGTATGATTCTACTCATCGTTTTTTGGATCGTTTAGATGTCGCAACTTGCACTTTGTGTAAGAGTGCCAAGTGAAAGCATCTGAGGAAATCGTCTCCCGTAAAATGGAGTGGAATACAAAGTGGGACTGGGAAAACCTTGACGTATTCAGTTCGAAAGGTGCTGCAAGTTCTAAAAAGCTGCAAACGGCTTATTGGGGGATTGGTGACGCTGAAGGCATAGATGGGTCTTTTAATCTGTCTGGAGTTGTTGCTGGTGATGGAGGTTCTGCATCAACAAAGAGCTCGATATCGGCTTCAACTGAATCTTCATTCAAGGAAGGCATGAAAGGATCCAATATTTCATTCCAAGTATTTGGATGTTTCAATGATTCTTATAGCAAGAAAGAGTTCGATAATGGTACTTCTCCTCTAGAGGCTTCAGTTTGTTCTGGTGAACCATTCATCGGTTTGAAACTTGGCAAAAGAACATACTTTGAGAACAGTAATAACAAAACATCTTCTATCTTGGAGAAGAGAGTTAAATCATCTTGCCAAAGTACACCTATTTCCCGCTGTCAAGTTGAAGGATGCAATCTTGATCTCTCATCTGCTAAAGAGTACCATCGAAAACATAGAGTTTGTGAAAGCCATTCCAAATGCCCAAAAGTTATTGTGGCCGGTCTTGAGCGCCGTTTTTGCCAACAATGTAGCAGGTCAGCTTATGCCTAAAAGTCCTTGATGTTGCATCAAGAAATCCATCTATAATTTCTTTGCAAATTACAGGTTTCACAGTATGTCGGAGTTTGATGACGAGAAGCGAAGCTGCCGCAAGCGACTTTCTGACCACAATGCACGGCGTAGGAAACCACAGCAGGAGCCAAACCAGTTTAACTCGAGGAGTCCTTATTCATCATTTTATGGTACGGAATCCATCTTGAAATAAACTTAATCATCATCCCCTTAATTATCATGCTCTGTTATGGTTTTACATGTACAGATGCCCCTCTGGTTCAAACTAGACCTGCTATAAGTTCTACTTGGGAAAGCACATGCAACTCCAAGTATTCTGCTCTCAATAGGTCGATGACATCAAAGGGTGCTAGAGCCGAGATTTTTGATCTAGGTTAGTTTTTCTTGCTTTCTGTCTAGAGACGAAGAATCGTGTCAGAAGTTGAGGTTAGCGTGAGAAGTTGATCTGAACCGCTGATCACTTTTAATCAAACGCCTTCCATGAACTGCGGCTTAGAAGGGAATTGATCCAATGCATCTCGGTGCATCTCATCCTAAAGTGCATCCATTTCTCATCCAACGGTTGATAACCACTTCTCACCGGAACACAACCCTTTGTCTAGATTAGTTAACCTTTCATTGCAAACCAACCCTTTATCCTTGTTTTCAGATTCTACAATGTGGATGACTAGTTTGTTATGCAGGTTTCAAGGAACCGTTGTCTTCCAATGTAGATGCGGTTGAGCTTCATCGTGCTCTCTCTCTTCTGTCAAACAGTAATAATAGCTGGGGTTCATGCGATCCAAACTCCATAGCGCTTGACCACCTTCATCATCATCATCATCATCGCATGCAGCATTCAGCTACTCCCATCAGCATGGCTCAACATGCAGTTCCCCCACTTCATTCCCAGGACTATTGGCAGCAGTCAATTCATGCCAAAACTAGTCCTGCCAATAACCACCATATGAAAACTCCTTTCTATTCCACCCCAATGTATGATGTATCCAATCCCTTGTGTTAAAGTTTAGGACCACAAACATTTTCTCAAACTGTAATTGCACGTTATTACTATAAACATTTTGATTAATTAATGCTGTTAAACTTTAACAGCATTAATATTTTGTACTGTGATAATGATGGCCCATGTCCCTATTCCCATAGTTTGTCAACACTAGGTAGATGCCAAAAATAATGAGGGAAGTAAAAGTATCCATCCTTTAGTAAATTGAATTATTGCATTCTGTACTTAGATTCTAAAATACTGGTCTGACGATCTAACATGTGAGACCTAGACTACCATTTATGGTTTTCTTTACGACTTGCTATTCAAAAATTAATCAAGGAGTAGAACCAAATTAGGAACAAGTCTTGTTAATGGCCACACAACCCTTCAATATCTCAACGTTAACAATAACTGTTACTGTAAAAAGAAAAAAAAAGAAAAAAAAAAGAAAAAAAAAGAAAAAAAAGTGGCTTCAAATCCAAGATTGTTACATGATCAGATAAACAAATTACGAATATGCCAAGTTTGGAACAAACAAAATTAACTACACTAACAAACATATCCTGAAATATTAGAATGCAACTACTACTTGGATTGGGGGCCAAAACATGAAATATTAGATCTGCCAGCAAAGAAACCCCCTAAATACAATTAACAAAACAGGATCTAGTCAAGGACAATCGGACCCTAGAACGACCTAACCAGTCCCTCCAAACCACCCCGCATAGAATTAAAAAAACAATGGCCAAAAATCCCCTTTACTTACTGGAAAATGAAGCTTAAAACAAACCTGTCACTAGTGAAACCACACAAAGACACAACTGGAAGGCTTTTAACACAAAACCTCAACAGTTACCAGAGCAACTAACCACAACATGATGGGAAGGGACACTGTTGCAACTAATAAAAAGGAATCCATAAAAGGCCATTAAAAAAATACCAATTTCCATTCGATACAAGTTGACAACACAAACCATAAGAGAGTAACTCGATAACCGCAGCAACATGACGACGACATGACCGACTTTCAGACCAATACTGGGCAATTGCTGGACAACTCTGGAACATGTCCTAGTACTCACTGGAACAGTAGATAAATGCAAATTATTAACAGCATGACCACACCCTTTAACAACACAACATAACTTTGTAGAAACACTATAAACAAACGAAAAATGGGAAAAAAAAATTAAATGGCAAAGAGAAGTGCGTTGAGGTAAATGGGTGCCAAGAGGTTTCACTTTACATTCACATGGGGTACAAGCAAATAACAATAAAAACATTTTCAAGCAACATAAGTTTAATGAAACTAAACATGTTACAAAACAGACCTGATCATTTTCTTCAGCCTCTTCTGAAGGGGAATTCTGGGATTCTGATGGTTTCTCGGCACCACAGTTCTGTCTGTTACATTTGGTTCTAAACGGGTAATTTATGTTGTTACATTTATCACATTTCCAGCTCCCATCAGGCATATCTGGTTCTGAAACAATATAGGCACCATATATTACGGATACTGAATATGATTTATGTTTTTTTTTCCAGAAAACTAGCCAAGTTACAAAAATCAACTTACTGGAGCTCTTCCCTGGCTTTGCAGTCTGCAAATTTAAAAAATGAAGTTTCACAGTCAGTCATTGGTAGCATATATAATACAATATGCTTGAATACCATCAAGAAATATACTTTAACACGAGTCTGGTGAACAACTAAAGCAAAGAAAGTAGCTAATACCTGAGATCCTGGCTTAGGAGTATTACACTTCCTCATGTTACAAACTGTCCTAAATGAGAAATTGACATTTCCACATTTAGGACATTTCCAATCGTTGTCACTTTTTCCATCTACGTGTTTTGAAAGAAAGAGAACATTAGTCAGTTAATAAATCCTGCAAGCTGTTTGGTTTAATGGTTCAAAGCAAACGAAATAGTCATTTATCAATTACCTTTCTTTGGAACCTTTTCCTCGGGGTAAAATCCAGGTCGTGGTCCCTATTGAGTTTCAAGGGTCAAACCGATCAATTCATGATAAAAGTAATCTTAAAGCATCGCTGGAGATGCTTTTATCTTGGTATTCAAATGACAAAAGAAAAGTTGTTAATCGGAAAAGGGAATTCAATGAAATTCTCATTTAAAATAAATTAATATCTTGCTAGAGGCAGATTTCAAATATACCATAGCAGTGTGGCCCATGGGTAAAGCCAACCCATATCGGTCCATCAGTGGAGGTACGCCATACATACCACCTACACAAACAGATGTAAAACAAAAAACATCAAAGCCTCCTAATGGAAACACCTAGAGAAGCAAATGCTTTACAACATGAACAAATAGATAAAATAGAGATACTGCATTCAGCACTCATCGCTCATCAGCTCATTTTCACAAAATGAAACATTGAAAAGAGATCCCAACTTCTTGCCATTTATTATCTGTTCATGTATAAGCTACTAAATGCAATCAAATGTAGAACTATGAGAATGACACATACCATTAGCTATCATGGATCCACCGGAGTAAGGGGGTGGAGCAGAAAGGTGGAGCGGTCGATAAGGGCTACCTCCAGAAATGCGAGTTCCATAATTATAATGATAAGCAGAGCCCCCAGAAAATGGAACATCATAAGGAGGCATGGATGATCCATTGAACAGGGATGAACCATAAGGTGGAACACTAATATACATTGACGAAGGAGCACCAGGACCAACGTAAGGAGCAGCAGAAGAGTAGCCTTGTGGGGTCTGCATTGGCTTTGGAGCAGATTTCTGTAAATGTAAAACATTACTTATCTCCATCAGAATAAATACCAGCCAATTAATCCAAAAAAATGGCATTCCATGCAACTGTTATCACAAGCTCCCCCTTTGGTGAAAAGAAGAAATGCTCTACAACTTTTTTAATGCAAATAGATGTAGAACTTACAGAATTATGATCGGCAGGCCTAGATTGTGTACAGTTGCGCATATTGCAAGTTGTCCTGAATGAAAAATTGACATTTCCACAGCTGGGGCAGGTCCAGTCATCTTCTCTGCGACCACCTGAAATCATAAGCAACTTCAATAAAGACATTTTTATTATTAAATACTAGATAATGTTTGAAGAAACCATTGCAACACATCTCTTTATAGGTATGGTTATAGTTTTCAGAAGATGGGAATTTTTTTAAAAATTCTGCATCATAAGTATCAAAGTAAGAAAATGCTCGCCTCTGGTAAAAGTAAAAGTACCACTTCACAAAGCAAGCATGTGGTTGAGATTGACAATAAAAGAAATTTCTATAAAAATATAGTCTAACTACTTGGGAGTAAAACTATTGGTGTCTTTTGAA
The DNA here is from genome assembly GCA_033807775.1 of Saussurea involucrata. Classification (NCBI taxonomy): domain Eukaryota; kingdom Viridiplantae; phylum Streptophyta; class Magnoliopsida; order Asterales; family Asteraceae; genus Saussurea; species Saussurea involucrata. The sequence goes on along the minus strand of CM066315.1, from coordinate 9,323,129 downwards.
GTATAATTCCATATCTTAGACCTTGAAGCAAAATTAGATCACATTTTGAACCAACTGACATCCAATATCATTGCAAATAATTTGAGTTCCAGGGTCTGAAAAAGTAGCATACCGCAGTGAAAGCTTGTAAAAGGTTATCAACTTTTGAGACCCCTAGGTGAAATTAAGGGCCTTTAGACGACTTAAAAAACAGTTTTGATAGTCTTAAAAAGAAAATAGTAACAATAATAATCCTAGTGGCTGTATTATCACATTTCAACATAGAAACACTAAGTTACAGGAAGATTTATGCAGCATGTTCTCCTTTTGCTGTAACTGGAGTCTACTCCGTTTTTAAAGTAGCATCTTTAACAATCAAAATTTGCATAGTAGTTTTGGTTTATGATCCCAAAATGTTCTTTACTGAAATGCTTTTTCATATAAGAATGTGGGCATGTGGCTATTGGTTGTTCCCTTATACCCAAAGCAACTCCTGTCAATTTAGAAGTTACCCCAACCCGTTCAACTCTTAACACCCCAAAAGGGACTCCAATTCAGTGACAAAGAAAGAAGGCAACAACATCGTCCTTAGGATAAACCCTTCACATACTCAATCACAGACAAACAAAACTAGCAATATGAACCAAAAGAAAATGAACAAACAGAAGAATAAGCAAACGCATTAACAATTGAACATACCGTCAGTTCTGGCACGTTTGGCCGCCGAGGAGTTTCTGTTATCAACCTAAAACCACATAACAAATATATATAAATAAAAATAAAACGAATCATGTAAACAGAGAAAAAACATGAGGGTTGGGATTAAAAAACCTAAAAAAATTCTTCGTTCTACGAGCAAAGGTATTTGGATCGGAAACGATAATAATCGAGCTCAAAATTTAAATCTTCGTAAAAAGTTAGTGATTAATTTGAGGCTCTTGAGGGAGATTTACCTGAGACATGACGATAGCGATCGGAGATATTCGTTGAATACTTGAATTGCCTATGAAGAACAGACTTCGCCACAACAGAGAAGAAGAAAGGGGGAGTAATGAAAGTGGTAGAGATAAAGTAAAGGGTTCATATTCATATCATATCGGATAAGCCCACTGCCCCAATAATGTTATATTACAGCTCGATAAAAGAACATGGGCCAATAACGTCTCATATAAGTTCGGCCCAATAATGTCTCAAGTTCGGCCCAATAAAAACATCTCCTGAACCTTTAGGGTGTGTTTGGTTTGCAGACTAGATGGGACGGGACGGGACAAAAAAAATTAGTCTCATGTTTGGCTTGACATGGAACAAGGGCAAGGTGGGACTAAATATCATTTTCATGGGACAAAATCAGCTCTTTTTTGTTCCACCCAAAAAGGTGGAACAAGGTGGGACTAAACATAAAATGACTTATTTACCCTTTTAACATAATAAAAAACACCTGTAAACTCAACAGATCCAAACATTGAAGATAAACTCTGCCAAATCAAACTCCTTCAAAACAAATTCTCAAATCGAACCCTCCCCTTCTCCAAATCGATTGTACTATAAATTTTCTCTCAATCGAACCTCTCCTTCCATATCTGTGTTTTACGATCAATGGGTAGTGGTGGATCGGTGGAAAAGAACCTGTTGATGGTTTAGTTTAAGAAATAAAGAATGAACCAAATTTGCGTCACCGATGAAGTCTAACAAAGAACAATTAGGAAGAACGATGGTGGTGGTGACTGGTTACGGGCTTACGGCGATGATTAAAGAGTTATTTTTTTTCTTTTTTACCACCTTTCTGATTACATGGGGATGAGGAAGAAGGGTAGATTGACTTTTGCTATGTGGGGTGGGGATTCTATCTGGACGTCCAATTTATTGGCTTTATCTTCTCAAAAAACAAATTTAAATCTCAAACAACATTTTAGGGACAATTGGGTCATTTTAACAGTTTTGTCCCACCTTGTTCTAGTTGTACCAAACACAGAACAAACAATTAGTTTTGTCATGTCCCGTTCTGTCCTGTCCCATCCAGTCTGGCGTACCAAACGCTGCCTTAAGCTACAGTTTCTATGATCACATACGTAAATACAAAGCACAATGCAAGTCAGGAAGAAGTTCAATCCACGGGTAAGAACTTCTTCCTAGCGATAAGCACTCCCCCTTGAGGGGGGTTGGGGGTGTGGAGCAGGGATATTGGCAATTAAAGATAAGCAACCCCCCCCCCCCCTCCCCTAAGGGGGCTTGGGGGGTAAGCAAGCTAGTCTCGAAAGAAACTCAATAACTACTGCCTTACAAGAGAGTGCTTCTTGGGGAGGAGCATGAACGATTGTTTTTTTGTGTTCCCCTTTGGGAGGGGGAGCGCCAAAAAGAACAAAGAAAAAAAGAGTGCTTCTCGGGGAGGAGCACGATATGTAGCTAACTTAAAACTTTTCCAAAATTTCTTTAAAATAGACAATCAAAGAAGTCAAAATCTTTACAAAAGATTACATCTATCTCTAACAGATTTCTCATTTTGAGAAATAAATATTGATTATATTATTAAAATATTTCATTCATCTATTAAAATATTATTTCTCTTTCTAAATATTAATTTTCAAAGTTTTCTATTGGTGCTTTCATGTAATAATCATTGAGGTTATCTCCATATTTAGAGAAAAACTCATTATCTCTCATATTTTCTCCATTTTAAAGATAATTTTAAGAAATTTGTTAAAGTAAAATTGTAGCTTAAAATCCTCATATTTTTTTTTCTTCATTTTAGAAAAGCCGTTGAAAATACTCTAAATTCTATTATAATTTTAGGATATTTTTAATTTCTGAAGGCAATCTATGCTTTTTGACCAAATCAGATTATGAGAAAATTCAATGATAAAAATATCCCTTTGTGGGGTTGCAAACTGGTATGTTTTTTCTTTGTGGGTTCACTTCTTAAAATAAAAAGAAAAAAAACATTATTTGTCATAAACTAAATTTAGGGGTTGATTATCTAATACTTTTTTTTTTTTTTTGAAGGGGGTCATATATTATGGTTAAACTGATCTCTTGGCAATTATTATTGTAAGATATCAGATCTGATTAAACTTCAGTGGCCACAATTGTTATGTACGTCTGGATTTAAACCCTGGGTTGATGGAATATTCCACCACCTCTCCTAGGACTTTAACCAATACACCAAAACCCCTATGGTTTAATTATCTAATACTTACTTGGGAAATTAATTAAAATACCCCAAGTTTGACCAACTGTTACCGAAATACCCTAAATTTTTTCAATTTTGCAAAAATACCCAAAATACCCGCGATGGATCCCGCGATCGCGGGCTAGGGCTGACGTGGCACGTATTTTGGGGCCAAATGCCCCGCGAAGCCCCTCAACTTTGGCCGCGGTGCACTTTTGGTCCCTGCCCGCGATGGCCCAAAAAATTACAGTTTTGTCCCTGAAATTTTACACTTTTGGTCCCTGAAAATTTACACTTTCAGCCCCTATACTTAGACGAATCTTGCATGCTTTTACTGTTTTTTTCCACAATTATTGTACTTTGAAGACCGATTTGTGGTTGAAATTCATTTGCATGTTTGAGATTTCATCCATAAATACCAGTAAGATGCAATTCACAATTCACACCTCCTCTTGCTTTCTTTCTTGATTTCTCTCTTGCTTTCTTTCTTTGAATTGTTTTCTCTCTTGATTTCTCTTCTCTCATTTAATCCACAAATGGCATCGTCATCAAACCCTAAGGCTACTCCTGAAAAAATGTCACCTCAAATCGAGGTCGCCATAGCAAAAAAAGAAAAGGAGATAGATGAACTAACAGAAGAGTGGAAAAAAATTATGGACAGGAAGGCAGTCCATTTGAGAAAGATCGAAGAGGAAGACAGGGAGATCAAAAGGATGAAAGGGGATATAAAAGCTAGGGAGGCTCATGTTCGTCGAGAACAAGAAGCAATTCACCATATTCTGCAAGACTTCGCAATTATTCAAACGAAGGTAAACGAGAAGCAAGTTTGGATTGATGAAACTAAATCAATTTTTAAGTAGGTGGTGGTTGTTTTAGTTGTTTTGTATTTTTTTTTCTTGTTTTGTATTTTTTTTACTGTGTTGTTGTTTTGTATTTTTTGTTGTTGTTAATTTCTCTGAAAAGTAGTTTTTAAGCCGCTGAACCACGGTTAGGTTGGATACATCATGCAAGGTCAAGTCAGAGGTTACCTCATTCGTGGGCCTACTCCTCTTGTAGAATATATGACAACCCTCAACTCATTTGCTAAAGTGTGTGCGGGTTGTGGTACCCAATGGCCATACGTGGTTGCAAAAGCAGAAGCCGTTGAAGAAGGGTCAGAAAGATTGAAGATGAAGAGCTTGTTGGATGGAATACAAACTAGTTGTGTTATCAATGTTCATTTAGAAGCATATGTATGTGTGTATATATATAATATGAAATGGGGTTTTGACAAGTTGGTATCACTGGACTCATTTAAGAATTGTGAAAATGGGTATTTGACGAATGATGATTCATGTGTGTTTGGAGCTGAAGTGTTTTAAACACACATGAATCATCATTCGCCAAATACCCATTTTCACAATTCTTAAATGAGTCCAGTGATACCAACTTGTCAAAACCCCATTTAATATTTTTCTCATTTAAGAATTTATGAATTTTAATGTATAACTATATATGATATATATTAAAATATATAAATCCAAAAAAATTCAAGATTGGACTCATTTCGAACGTATCGAAGAGACGATTATAATGGTGTAATTTATTAAAATTAAAACGTATCTAATATGAATATATTTATCATTTACAAACTAGTTGTGTTATCAATGTTCATTTAGAAGCATATGTATGTGTGTATATATATCATTTACAAATCAGTGTTTAGATCAACAGTATCATATGTGTTTGTTCCAACAAAAATGTCAAGAAATGATCATTTCCATATCTTACAGATAAAGGTCTCCTTTTTTAAGTCTTATTCTTCTTCATATATACATATAATATATATATATCTAAAAAGCTAGAAACCTGCTTCCATTCTTGCTACTAATCTTTCTTGCTATATAAACAGACATGTGTACTCAGAGTTAACATTCACTGCCATGGTAACAATCAACCTTTCTTCTTTCTTTCGCTTATCATATCAAACTCCTATTTTCTTTATGTGTGTAAATATATAATACGAATATATATATCATTTACAAACTAGCTGTGTTATCAATGTTCATTTAGAAGCATATGTATGTGTGTATATATATCATTTACAAATCAGTGTTTAGATCAACAGTATCATATGTGTTTGTTCCATATGGTTCAAGCTGTGACGGGCCCGGGGTGTGACTGACAGAATGTCTCCTTGGCACGGTTGAAGGGGCGGGATTTGGACACTCTCCACGAGTGTGTCCTACGCATTGGCACCGAGTACATCTTCGTTGTATCGAACTTTCACCACGTGATGGACGTCGGTCGTTCTTTCTCGGTCTCCCGGCCCTGTTCTTATCCATTAAAGGTGGATAGCATGGTGGAAGCGAGTCGGGTGGATACACCCATGCTGCAGGGGGTCCAGCTGGGTTTATTACCTCCACGTATGTTTTCCGGTAATATTCGGACGTGAAGAAAGGTACAGCCAAGTCGCTGCAATCTGTACGACCCATATATGTTGCTGCAGCGATGGCATGGCCGCACGGTAACCCAGATTTATCCCATTCGCGACACGAACAAAGGTGGTCTTCCATATTCACAATCGCGTTAATATAGTCATCATGCACCTCGTACTTCCCATACCCGATTGCTCTTACCGGCCATGTCGCCGCACGACGCGCCCTGTACTGAACGATATTCTCCGCCGTTGATGTGAGTGCATTTTGTATCTTAGCTCCTTTTAGGCGTCGAATTTGGTACCACTCTTGTTGAAAGACCCGAAAGTAATCCATAAGATTAACAATCGGACATCTACGCGCAAAACGGGAGAGTGCATTCACAGACTGCTAGGCCAAAGACCCTTTGGTTTTAAATTAAATGTTGGTGGGGTTTGAACCCCTGACCTCCTACTAGGACAAAGGCTTCCATACTACTAGGCCAAAGACCCTTTGGTTTTAAATTAAATGTTTAGGCTGAATAGTTACAATCCAGTATATAACACAAGGATATGTTGCATATCATTTGATACAATTACATTGTTATATTACAACTAGTATATTTCATATCAATTTTATAATTCAAATAGTAAAATCTGATTATTAGAAACATCATCTAAAAAAAACAGTTTCAAATCTTGTTAATATATATATATTTTTTCAAAATAGTAAAAAAGAACAATGGCAAAAACTATGTTGACAACCATTTTTCTATTCAAGTGGAATGGTATTCATGGGTATAAAAAATATAAGAAGTATTCTTTGATTCAATTGCTTAATTGTCATTTTTCAGAGCCGTGAATCCACATCCAAGCGTCTTCAACGACCTGCAACATTAATATATATATATATATATATATATATAGAGTAAAGTTCAAATGAAAACTCAAATTCAATTGTAAACATGAGGACAAATCTCGTCCATTGATCGCAGCCATATTTAAGCCATTCCTAAAATTCAGCTTTATGAGTATTTTCGTCAAATTAGAATCATCGCCTTGAATTTTTATTTTCTTTTTTAATTAAAAAACTTCTACCCCCTTAAATTTTAAAATAAATTATCTCAAAAATTACTAACATTTTAATCAAACAAATTATATCAAAAAAACGAGAATTTCGTGCTCTTCGATATGACATCCATCATGATATAGTTTTTTTCGATTTAACCGTTTTTTACGTGAAATCGTGTATATGTGTTATATTCAGTCTGAATATATGGAATTATTCAGTCTGAATATAACACATATTCAGACTGAATATAACACATATTCAGTCTGAATATAACACATATTCAGACTGAATATAACACATATTCAGACTGAATATAACACATATTCAGACTGAATATAACACATAAAACCATGCGATAAACACGACCAATAATTGTGTGGTAAAACCTAATATGTGGTATATGATATCACGTGATGATCAAGTTCTTCAAACCGAGATGTAGCTGAAAAATATGAGGCTAGCGATAGTTGAACAATAACCAAATAAAAAAAATTCATGCGATGTATTGATATGTATGTCACCAAGAAAACCAAAGATGGATAATAACAGCAACAATATTCGATGAACAACATAGATGGTTAAGGGAGAATGGCCTTAGTATGCATGCGTGGCATGTATATGCAATGTGAAAGAATGCAACAATAGATGTGAACAAAAGAAAACGCGAGTGATGAATATGTGTTATATTCAGACTGAATATGTGTTATATTCAGACTGAATATGTGTTATATTCAGTCTGAATATGTGTTATATTCAGACTGAATATAACACATATACACGATTTCACGTAAAAAACGGTTAAATCGAAAAAAAAACTATATCATGATGGATGTCATATCGAAGAGCACAAAATTCTCGTTTTTTTGATGTAATTTGTTTGATTAAAATGTTAGTAATTTTTTAGATAATTTATTTTAAAATTTAAGGGGGTAAAAAAAATTTAATTAAAAAAGAAAATAAAAATTCAACAAAAATAGGCGCTGATTCTAATCTTTCCAATTTTACCCCTGCACGCTAAATATTCACTAAGTCATGGACAGAGTTTTCAACTTATTTACAAAATTGCCACCGTGTTTTTTTGCCATTGATCTCTTCACTAGATTATTAATCAACGGCTGTGGTTTGTCCTCACGTTTACAATTGAATTTGAGTTTTCAACGACCTGCAACATTAATATATATATATATATATATATATATATATGTGTGTGTGTGTGTGTGTGTGTGTGTGTGGTACAAATCAAATACAAACCTTGCATTTGTTGCACCCCTTACAAACCAATTTGCATACATGTATAATCTGATATGCATATATGCATTATCCCATATGAATGTATGTCCATTATATGTATATATTATTGCATGTATGCATATGCACATTGTTCATATATGCACATTGTGGTTTGTAAGGTGTGCAACAAATGCAAGGTTTGCATTTTACGAAGCCTATATATATAGGGTTGGGTTCACGTGAGACCACAAAATTAACACTAAACCTTCACAGTGATTCACTGTGAAGGTAAGAAAATCAACGAACCTTCACAGCAAAAACACTGTGAATGTTTAGTGTTAATTTTTTGGTCTCACGATATCACGGAAATAGTCTGGTCTCACATGATCTCAAGTCTATATATATATATATATATATATATATTTATTTATTTGTATAAATAAAACGATTTGTCTTTCGCAATCACGATGCAAGAGTTACAATTCATTTAGGAATTGGACTCCTTACACTTATTAAGGAACTTGCTTATCATAGCAATGTGTACATGTTTTTTCTCTCTCATAATGATTTCGGAAGGTCGGTATGAACAGAATTATCACGTTCATTTTAATACAAAACAAAAAAAAATCAAAAAGTGTTCTATTTCAATAGAATAGAATGAACATAAAAGAATAGGTGGTAACATATAACTGCATACTACAAAACAGATAAAATAACCAATTTACCATTAATTATTCATACCTTTTATATATTTTGATTACTTTATATAAATTATTAAACTATAATAAAATAAATACTAACATAAATTTTTTATCTAGTTTTCAATTTCTATTTCCTAACTTTTCTCTAATATTTTTATCTTTAATATTTAATAAATTACATAAACTAACAAAATTATAGAATATGTATAAAATAATATTTTATGAACAATAAGTAAAAGTTTAAATAACATAAAATACAACAAATAAAATCTAAAAAGTGAGTAATACCTGACTGAGGCCTAAATTATTGTTGAGGGAGAAACATGATTGAGGGTCAAATTATTGTTTCAAAATTGTGATCCGTCCATGTTGTATCGTAGAGTGACGCAACAAGTACTAAATATTGTGATGTTACACCTTATTCCAAGAGATAAGATAATTAAAACACGCATGTACAACTTTATTCCACTTTATTCTTATTTATATTTCATATAAAATCAATCAAATGTGTATGTTAGGGGTGAGCATAACCGGGTACCTGGCTAAATTTCATGGAACCGGAACCGCTTATATCGGTTCTCTATATTTTGGAACCGGTCCCGGAACCGTCGGTTCCGGTTCTGGTTCCGGGTACCCAATGACAACTTTTTTTAATTTTTTTTAATAATTCATACAATAAAAATTGTAATTTTAAATTTATTGCAAACTATAAAGTACCAACATAAAGTAATAAATTTAACAAATGGTGAAAACTAATCCGATCAAAACTAATTATTACATAAACTAATTAGAATCTCTCAAGTATTGAGTCTTGAGATCAACAAAATGATTTTCATAATAATTCACGTTTTTACGTTTCTAAGTCCTCAAATAAAACACTTGGATGGAAACGAATAAAACACCTAATAAAAGTACAAAACTAATATCACATCATTAAATACTTAAATATAATAAATATATAAATATAATAAATATATAAATAAGTTTATTAAAAAATAGCGGGACCGCGTATCCAGCGGGTAACGGTTCCAAAAAAATGAGAACCAGAACCGGAACCAATCACATCGGTTCTGGTTCTGGAACCGACAGTTTCAGAGCGGTTCCGGTTCCAAAGACGGGTACGCAGTTCCGATTGTGTTCTATCTTGTAAGTTTAATCCTTACAAACATAATAATTAAGGAAAGAATGAGTATACCTTATGATCAAAAACAAACCAACAAACATAATCCAATTTAAGAAAGGCTAAAGTGTCTCAAGTAACAATACATGAAAAAGATTAAACCACAATCCATGCACAAGAAAATAAGCACCAAAAACCAAGCCTAGACCGAACCACATCAACAAACCATGGACCCAGCATCTAGCCATCTAGGCTCAGAAAGCTAGAAAACGTTTGTTGCTAACAAGAATGTTACAGGAATGAAGATGGAAGCTACAACCATCGGTGCATCGTACTTCACCGCATGTGAACCCATCGTAGACGATGACGTTGACGACGGCCGCCTTCCACCGGTCGCCGGAGAAACGATCGAAGAACCATTATTAGTGAATATGGCAGCATCCGGTGAATTTGCCGGTAGCTTCAGTAGCCCTATAAATTTTAATGATCATAAAGATTGTTAACAAAAAATCTTTCATCGTTAATTAATTAACATACAAAATAGTTAGAGCATCCACATCCATCTTGCTAGAGATCTTGCAGTCATGTCGATAGCAAGGTCTTGCAAAATGCCCTTATTACACTTGCTAGATTAGCAAGGTCTTTGCAAAATATACTTACACTTGCTAAACTAGCATGGTCTTGCAAGTCGTGGGACCCACTATACATTAATATAATTATTTGTATAATATTGATTTATTATATATTTTTGTTTCATTAGTTTATTACATTATATTATAATATTGGTAGTGGGGACTAGTGGTGGCCAAACCGACCCGACCCGACAGGCCAACCCGAACCGAAACCGGCCAAGAACCGGTTCCAGCCCAAGAGCCAGGACCGGTTTGGGTTTTTAGAGATTTCTTCGGCCCGACCCGGCCCGAAACCGGTTCTTGGCCTGACCCGGCCCGACCCGATTTTTCAAAAAAAGTAACCGTTTTCTAGCCGTTGGAATAGTATCGTGACCGCTTTTTTGGCTAAAATATCACCCTCCAACCCCATATAAATACTAGGGGTGTTATGGAGGCCATCACCACCTTACATTGCTTACAAAACGCAAAAAACGCTTACAATTCTCATTTCTCGGCTCTCGCTATATTCGTTTCTCGCAAAAAACGCATAGAATTATCATTTCTCGACTCTCGCTATATTCGTTTCTCGCAAAAAACGCATACAATTCTCTAGTCTCTACTCTCTACTCTCTACTCTCTACTCTCTACTCTCTACTCTCTACTTAGTTTGTAACTTAAAATTATATATAAATTATAAAAAGTAAAAAGTGTATTTTAGTGAGATATATTATAAATAAAACGTATTTTTAAAGTGTATTTTAGTGATCCAATCCAATTTTTTACTTTTTAAAGTTTACTAATTAATTAATTATACAAAGAAATTTAAAAAAAAAATCGCCGGCCCGATCAAGAATGGGCCCGGCTCGGCCCGGTTTTATACAAACCGGTTTTCTATACCAGTAAACGGGTTAGTGATTTTTGGGTTAAACCTGCCCTGACCCGAACCCGAAATTTGGCCACCACTAGTGGGGACTACTTTATTAAGAAGCTTGTTCTTGTATTGATGTAGGAAATGTTATTGCAAAAATGATATGGACACTTTAGAAATGACTTTGGTATGCGCATGGTGTTAATTAGTTAACACAACAAAATAGTTAATTAAAAGAGAAATTAAGCTTAATTACTTGGGCAATCGGTGATGCTGGCGTTGGCGATCTTACAAGCCGACGGCAGCTGCAGAAGCCGGCTCTCTTGAATATTCATCTTCTGCAAAGCCGGATTTGTGCCGTTATGAATCTGCTGTATAACGAAACATAAACACGCCGGATTACTTTCTTTCATCTCCTTCACCGAATCACAGCACTTCTGCTGCGGCGTCGGCTCCTTTCCGGTAGCAAACGCCACACACGTCATCACCGCCGTCAGCTTCGACGCACACTGTTCCCCTAACGACTGCTCCGCCGCCGCCACACCACCGCCGCCACACATCCACGCCACCGTCAACGCCGTCAGTAAAACGCCATACACTCTTTTGGTCCACATTTTGGAGATGGTTTTGTGATTGTAAGTTGGTTTTTCTGTGTGTTTTATTAAGAAATGGAGAGAGGGTTAAACAATCATTAATGAGAGGTTGTTGCAAAGAAGTAATGGTAGTGGTAGCCGGTTGTTGTTGACATTTATTTGCTTCCCGTTAAATAAGTTTGATGCTTGAGTTGTCGACTCGCTGATTATCCACGTCATCATGTATTAAACTTGTATAAATATTTCTTCGAAAAATGTCCTGTTTCAAGATTGTAATCTAACCGTTTTTTATTACGCTTAAATAATATTTTTTAAGTATATAATAATATAACAAATAAATTCACACAGTATTTTTATTTTTATAAGATTTGAATCTCTTACTTTTTAGAAGGACAAAGTTTTTGATACAACTAGATCAAAGGTTCTTTAGACCATCCACATCCATTCCATTCTAAGGCCATTCGTAGCCGGTGCGGGATGGGGCTCGGGATGGGCTCGGGGTCCTGCGGGGTGGGCTACGGGGCGAGCGGGGAAAACGGGGCGGGGATGAATCCGGGGATGGGATCCCGGATGATCCCGAAGCTTTTTAAAAAAAAAAAATTAATTAAATTTTTAAAAATATATAACCGTTGAACGGCTCTATTATTAAAAAAAAATTATTTTTCTCAATTTAATCTCACTATATATTTAACCCTCAACCTCTTATTTCTCACACCTCTCAACCTCTTATTTCTCACACCTCTTATTTCTCACACCTCTCAACCTCTTATTTTTCACACTATCAAATTCTCTTATTTCTCACACCTCTCAAACTCTCTCAAATTCTCTCAACCTCTTATTTTTCACACCTCTCTCATCATGAATTCAAACAGAACACCTACATCCCGTCGTAACCGACCGAATACACCACAATCGCAAGAAGATCAAGAGCTTGGTTTCCAAGCGTTTACACAACAAGGTTATCATCCGCAATTCTCGCAACAAATTCCGCCACAATGGTCGCAACAAAATCCACCACAATTTCCCCAACAATTTCCCCAACAATTTCCCCAACAATTTCACCAACAAATTCCTTACCAATTTACACGTCCCGGGTTGATTGAACAAGGTTTTACTCCGGCCAACTTCAATCTCGACGACGACATTGTTCCGGAAACCCAACCTTCTACCCCGAACACACCACAATCTATCCCGGCACAACAATCTAACCCGGAACCATCAAATCCGAGACCAACGAAAGCCGCCAAACAAACGTGGAGTAAAGCCGAGGAACTTGCGTTAGTGTCGGCGTGGGTTGACGTTTCGGAGGACCCCGTGGTCGGTAACGCACAAAGCGGTGGTAATTATTTTTATTGATGTTATTATTATTATTATTATTATTATTATTATACTTAATTTTACATAAATGTAGGAAGTTTTTGGGGCCAAATCGGGCATGTGTTCTTTACTCGCATGGGTCGTGAACCAGGTTATAGATCAACCCATCAACTCAATAGCAAGTTCAACGACCTCAATAAAAGAGTTAATTCGTTTGGCGGCATCTACAACAACTTGCTCAATAATAGATCAAGCGGGATGAGTGAGGCCGATATATCCCGAACGGCACACGAACGGTATCTAGCACGCCATAAAGTTGCTTTCACTCACGAACAAGTTTGGGACGTCCTAAAAAAATGTCCAAAATGGGGAGCCGTTCCAACGATGACGACAACTTCATCGCGGGGTTCAAAACGTACCCAACCTTCCGATGATGACGATGACGAGCAAATTCAACGACCCATCGGGAGAAACAAGGCAAAAAAATCATCAACGAGTAATACGTCCGGGGCGAATACAGACGAAAGTGTTACTCAGTTGTTGACGACGTTCAACGACAAGATTGATGATACAATGAAATACAAAATGAAAAAAATCGATCTCGAACTTCAAAGGTTAGAACACGAACGAGAAATCGAACGAGATAAACGATTTGAGAAAGACTTCGAGTATTTCATAACCCCGCATGATCACCTTACGGGAAACGCTTTGAGGGCTACTTTAGCGAGAAAAGAGCAAATCCAAAAATTTCATAATTGGTAGTGTTTTGTATTTTGTAATTTTTATTTTTAATGAATGATATGAATTTTAATTTTAATTATTTATCTTATTTTTATTTATTAAAAAATATATAAATATTTTTATTTTGTTAAATAATTAAATGTATAAATAAAAGAATTAAAATAAATGAGGTGGCAAAAGGGTTTGAGGGAATGAGGTACGGGTGTTTAGGGATCGTTAGGGATCGAGTGAGGGATGGAAGAAAAGCTGATGTGGCGCTGATGTGGACATGGAATCTTTGAAAGATGCTGTTATGGGGTACGGATGGCCTAACCCATACTTTTTTACTGTCATATCAGCGTCACATCATTTTTCCCTTTCAACCCATTCTAACCCACAAACCCCCACATCCATCCCACACCACCATCCCATCTTTTATTTATTTTTATTTTTATTTTTGTTACAAGTATATTAATTTAAATAATTTATAATTTAATATAAGATAAAATAATTAATAAAATATTTCATAAATTGAAACTACAATTTTAACCTTACATAACCAAATTAAAAACATAAAAAAATACATAATTTCAAATTAAAAAACTACAAATATGTGAACCCTTGTGTTTCTTTATCCATTATGATTTTTTTGAAGAAAGAAATAATATTGAGAGAGTAGAATGAAGTGGGGAAGATGGGAGAGATTGAGAGAAAATTTGTTTGTGTGAAAAAATAAGTAGGTTAATATTAGTATTTATAGGATAGAAATAATTAAAAAAAAATCAGCCCAACGTCCATATTTTTAACGATTATATTTTATAAAAAAAAATTAAATGGAGACCCAACCCGAGCTGGTTGCCCAACCCGGGAGGGTTCCATCCCACACCAACCCCAAGGGGTGCGATGGTGTGGGAAACCATCCAGCCCCAACCCCATCTAACCCAAGGGGGGGTGGTCTTAGAAATAAATAATTTATTGAATATAATTATAATTAGAGTGAATTATATCCGTGGTCCCTCTAGTTTACCTAAATTTTAGATTTGATCTCTAAAGTACACTATCTACAGTTATGGATTCTAACTTTTTAATTTGCTTCACTCATAATGCTTTTATGTTTAATTTATTTTCACTCATGGTCCTCATATATTTAACATAGAAGAACCATGAGTGAAAGTAAATCAAAAAATTAGGGACCACCATTGTAAATAGTGTACTTTAAGAACTAAATCCAGATTTTGGGTAAACCACAGAAACCATCGATCGATGTAATTCACTCTTATAGTTATTATTTATGTTGAAAAAAATTGATCACTAGCTCCATATGATTGATCATGTATGAAACCTATCTTCAAAGATATTAAAGTTTGAGTGTTTTGTTATTCGGATTTAATTTATATTTGGACAAAATCCTTGAAAAAATGGAAAAAAAAAAAGAATTATGTTGGATATACATTCCAAAACAAGAAAATTATAGTAAACAACAATGGAAATCAAATTACTAGCAACCATCTAACAATTAATGGCACCTAGTTGATACTAAATTTACTAGTATTAGTATAGTTGTGATATCCATTCACAAATGATAATATATGGATCATTGGACCATCATTTTAATGGTAGGTGTAATCTATCTTAACTCGTACTAGGTTTTTTTTAATATCTATTTTAGCTTTACTTTAAGCGAAAAATAGCTAAGGCTATACTGAATTCATCTTTTTATGTCTAACTAGTCACTCATAAGTCCCTTTCTCAATACAATCTTATTTTATGTATGTTTAAATGAGCTTGTTTTTTAAGGCTTAAAAAAACTTCTAATTATTAAGAGTTTAATGGGACCTTCTCCCTCAAATCAGACAGACAGACAAACAAAGAAGGGAATCTGTTGAGTTATTACGCTTTCATGTCTACAACTCAATTCATCTGATTACTACAGGAATGAACCCAATCCGAAATATGAACCATAAAAGAAAATAAACCGATCACAAGAATACCAGCTAATTGGAAAAGACAATTTCTATTTGATGTAGCTATTTGTGCAAGTTTGGTCAATTGGATAATTCAACTAAAATACATTTAAATTGATCAAATGTTTACATAATCTGGACAACAATTTAATATGCTTACATTAATGTGGTTTGATTGTCAAACTCCATAGTATCTTCAATGCTACAACATACTCTTGGAAATTCCATTGTTTACAAAGCATCGGAAACTTAAAATGTATATAAATTGAATTTAAACCGAGTGTTCAACACCACCTGATACAAATTAATTATACAGACATTTGCTTCTTGTGGCATATCTGAATCGAAAATATGTGAGCTCTAATTCTTCATTGTTCGGGTACTATTACTACCGAATCGTTTTCTACATTACTATACTATTTTATTAAGAGAACGTTGATTGAGCATACCATGTAATGACAGTCATGATTTGAATGCAACATTAACAATAACTATTTTTAAAACAAAAAAATACAAATAACACGATGGATAAGTGTTCGTAACACAATCATGCATATTTTGAAAACAATTAGGCCATCACATAATCTCATATTATATAGTTCATATATCAAACATCATTAGGCCATCACAACCTTATGTCACACAACATCGACTGTGTGTGCTACGAGGATCCGTAAACCTACTTTGATCATAAGATTATATTCACGCATATTTCAACGTCAAAATGTTGAATACATACACACGTTTTGCAAGTCTTTCAAATATTATTCAAGTTTAATTGCAACATTTTGTTACATAATTTTACGACCGAAACTAAATTTTATGACCGAAAATAATCTTATAAGTTTGAGGATTTGCTAAAAACCTGATTGTTAGGTGAGTTTACACTCCCCAGATCTAACCGCAAGTGTACGGGTCGAATCAAGTAATATGTATTTAGAAAATACGAGTATCGAACCAACGGAACTGGGAACTAAGTATCACAATGATTATATTTACCATTAACTGGACGATCTAAAAGACGAATTGTTGGAATTTGAAATATCAACTAATAATTAATAAAATCAGAAGTTCAGGACGGAACAATAATTGACTTTAAAAAACTTTTTTATAGGGAAAATAGTTGAGAGTTGGAATTCATGTGATTTTCACTAATACAATTTATTTAAAACAATTATCAATCATTCCCTTTAATGAATACTCAATCTCTGAAATCATTGTTGTTCTCTCTTAAGTAACAACATATTTTATTTGAAAAACATAAGTTTTATCACTCGATCTACATGAACTCAAACACATTAAAATAAAGATTGTAAGGGTACTAATGTTTACTTGGTGTATATATATATATAGGGGTTAAATCTAGTGAGGACCAAATATATGTTGAGAACCTTGAGGACTAATTTAATCCATATATTAGATTAAATCAAGGGTCGTTTAAAAAATAAACATATTTGAAATAAAAAGATGAAATAAGGGTATTTTAGTCAAATTAAAAGTAAATTGAAAGGCTATTTTAGATATATCATATTAGTTTTCATTTAAAACCTTCCGTCCTTTTCATATCATATTACGTTTAGAAAAATCCAGACCAAATCCTCCAACATCAAGAACAAATCCAAACCATCTCCATCACCGCAACCATCTTCATCGACGGCAACCACTTTGTCTCCGGTGAACACCTTCCCAATCTTACCTCTCTCTCTCTCTCTCTCTCTCTCTCTCCCTCCCTCTTTTTTCTGCGCTAACATTCTATGCTTATTAGCTTCTTCGCAATTGAACCCCCACTTCAGCTTCCAATCGAGCGAACCCCATTCCGCAAAGTGGAAGACTGGTTCATTGATCGAAGGTTCATAACCTGCACCAAAGTCTATGAAGTTCTGGATTCATTGTTTAGAAAACAAACCAGATCTTGAATTCATCACGGCCTGAGCTACTGCCGCCGATGAATCGAACCCAAATGTTTTGCGTTTTCTCACCGGAGAAGATAGGTAATTGGACGTTGGGTAGGATAATCGGAGGGGGTGGAATTCTGTCGGAGTTGTTGGTGTCATGATGAAGATGATACCTTTGGAGACAACCCTTGGATCTGAGATGAAATAGATGGATCGAGATATTCTTAGGGGTTTTTTCAAGAGTGGTGAATCAGTGTGTTATTTCAAATTTATCCATTAAATTTCTTGATTTGGAGCTTTTTTGTGTTTGATTTCCCAGATCTGGTGAATATGCATGTTTCATCTGGTGAATCTGTATGTTTCATGTAGTAAACTTGTATGTTTCATCTAGTGAATCTGTATGTTTCATCTAGTTAATGTGTATTTCATCGGGTGAATATGTGTTTCATTTGATGAATCCATGTGTTAGATCTGATGAATATGAGTGTTTCATATGGTGAGTATTGGTGTTTCATCTGGTGAATTGTGTGTTTCATATAGTGAATTAGCGAGTTTCATCTCGTGAATATATCTGTGTGTTTCATCTAGTGAACCGTGTTACCAAAATGACAATTATGCCCTTTTCATGTGATGAAACAATTTTCAATTAAAACCATATGATCAAAACCAAATTATGACTAAGATCGGTTCTCACAGTTTTCAATATTTTTGTGGTTCTCATTTGATGATAGTCATATATATATATATATATATAGGAGGGCCTAATCAAATGAGAACTAGGTAATTTGTGGTAACTATGAGATCTAATGTGAACCACACATTTAGGATAATTAATATAAATTTTAAATAAATAGAAAAGGGTATTTTTGTAACTTTGTTTAATTCCTAAAATCTCTCCCTTTTTGTTATACATATCATCTCTCTTTATCTCTCTACCATATAACCTAATTCCTAAATGTAACACCCTCAAAATTGGAACGAACAACTATCTTTAATTTTAATAAAATAACCAAAAGTGGTTAAAATCATTTCTGCAGATCATCCCTGAAAATACCTCAGAATTTAAACATCATAATTTCCACAATTAATAACTTATGATGGGCGTTACTTAACACAACACAAGTTGTTAATCCCAAATAAGTGCGGAAGACTTCACTAGTCAAAATCACCTCTCGTGCACTCTACTAACACTCGTCACTTCACAATGTAGCTAAAGCTACTCCCAACCCGAGCTTGTTGCACATGCCGTCAAATAAAAAGGGTTAGGCTAACGCCTAGTGAGTTCAAGAGTTTTATCATGACCATATCAATTCATAAATCGTGATAATTGCAATTTAAGTCATGATTTCAAAAGAGTTTACTTTAGATGCAAATCACCCATTTTTCCAACTCACACAAATCCCGTGTTGAAAGCTTTAATATAAATGATCCTCAAAATGGACTCATTCCAAAACCAACGTGAAAGGTGAAATAGCATTTGATTCTCAAAACGATTGAATTCATAAATAAATCACCGTTATTCCAAAACATCTCAAACAGGGATGAAATCATAACCCATAACTCATATAACCTGGGAAACAATTCATATAAATATGACACGTCATCGAAAACATGGATAAACACAAAATACCTAAAACAACAGCTTTCGGTGACGGGGGAGGCCCGTATACATTGCACGTGACGGAACACAAAAGTGGGTCATCTACTATGCAATAAAACACACACGTGGATTACTCTTGTAAACTGAGCTCAATCACTCCAGATCTATTGCCCGCGAGACTAGGGAGCCCCCAACTTCAACCACTCCAGGTCTATACATTGTGTCACTTCAAATCCACAACAACACATTTGGGATTACACCTTACTGCCCATGAGACGACGCCCGACCATATAGGCCCACGCCTTATGTAATACCCCGGGTAAGTTCGTTAGTTAAATCCTCCTTTCCGTTAATTTTTGTTAACTTTAAAAATTGGAAGTTTAGGATAAGTTTGGGTTAAGTTAGGAGTTAAAGGTGTTTTGGTCATTAATGGATAGTTTAGGGGCTAAAGTGGTAATTTGGTTTGATAATATCCCTTGATGAAATCAAATATTTCATAATTCTGAAATATCCAGAAACAATTCAGTGTGTGTGTGTGTGTTTTTGAGAGAGTAAGAAGAAGAAAGAAGGGTTTGTGGCTAGAGACTCAAATTGGTGTACTTGGAAGAGGAATTAAGGTATGTTTCCTTTGTATTTTATGTCTGTAATTTGTATTAGAAGGTTTCTATCAGATTAGAATAGTCAATTACACATCTCGTATTGATTCAGTCGGATTCTGGGTAGAAAATTGATGAACAGTCAGAGGTTTCCGGATAAGATGGGAGTGTCCGGTAGTTTTGGTTGATAGTATCCGGAACTTGTTCTAGTGGTGTCAGGACAGGTCCTTTACCCGGTAAGTTCCTCTTTTCCATAAGTGTCCAGTTAAAATGAGATACCGGATGGTATCCGGATTGATTTGGTGTCCGGGTATTATCCGGATTGTGATGTTGTCCGGATAGTTGTGTTGTCCGGATAGTCTATGATTATCCGGATAGTTTGTGTTATCCGGGAAGTTTGGGTTGTCCGGGAACTTTAGCTGTTTGGTCAATTTTGAGAGTTTAGATGCTTTTGAGTATCCAGTAGCCTGTGTTTTGTTGACTCTAGGATAGGGAATGAATGAGAACTGAATACACTTTGGACTCAACTTAAGTTCGGGTTTCGGGGTAACATTTGAGGATTAAAGTTCTCTAGAGTTCTTAGCTTTAGTAAGACTTGTGTGTTCTATTTGGTAAAAAGATATCTGTATCTATTTGTTTCAGATACTGTGAATCGAAGGTGAAAACAGAGTTTTTTTGTGGAACACTGGAAAGAGTTTTGATAAGCAAACAAGTGAGTTTTTACTTAAAATGTTTTCAAGCTGGAATACATATATGTGAATGAGTGTAATAATGTGCATATTATGTTATATAAGTATTACACTGCATGAGTTCTAGTTGGCCGGGCTTAGGACCGGTGATGTAGGCTGTACAGAGGGACAATGGTGTTGGTTGTATTTAGTACAGTGGTGTAAATTGATTAGTTGGCTCGCAACCAATTAATATGGCCAAGAGAATGAGATGGAAAGATACATGATGCATGAGTCATAGTTGGTATTCTTATGTGAGTTATGTGTATGATGTTTGTGCAAATGGTTTTTAACTAACGGGGATTTTCTCACTAGACCTCAAGGTCTAACCCTCATTTTGTTTTAAAATTATGTATTCCAGGTCGTGGATCGAGTAAGAGCAAATAAGAAGGTTAATCCGTGAATAGCTTTTGGAGGACTTTTGTAGTTGAAGACTATGATGTGTTTTGTAGTTGTACCTATGTTATTAGTAATGATGTAAATTTACTAAGTAAACGTTGTAATGATGTACTGAATGTTTGTAAAGCCTAGGGGGCCATATTTGTTATATAATGTATCTCTTGTGTTATAACGACTTTATGCAATATATGCTATGTGAAGTATGTTTGGGATTGCAGGTCGTTACAGATGGTATCAGAGCCCTAGTTTAAGGGATTTAGGTATTTGTATCCGTACCTAGACTTAAATTGCATGTGAAGTAGGATGTCCTTGTTAGAACCTTGGGATTGTAAGTATAAAAGGTATAAGGAACATCATGTAAGGTAATTTCAAATTACATTTGGCCAGTGTAATTGTGAACTTACAGGTACATGTTTGAACTGGAATACCTTATTATATGGGGTATGTGCTTGTGTGTATATTAACCTTGTCTGAATCTACAGAATGGCAAGCGGTACTCGAAATACGAATAGAGAGGAAGGAGGAAATCCAAATAGAATGAATACAACAGTTGGGACAAGGGGAAGAGGAGGAGAACGAGGTAGGGGCAGAACTGGAGGCAGAGTTCAGTCACAAGGTACAGAATTTGTTACAAGGGACGACCTGGCGGCGGAAATGGGAAGGTTGCAAGCAAGTATACAAGCTATGTTCGATCGAACTCGTCATAATGAAACTCAAATACCAAATCCTAATCTGGAAGACGAGATGCCTATTACACCTACTGTTATACATGTGCCAAGAAAGTGTGATTATAAAATGTTCTTAAGCTGTAAACCTCCAACGTACGTAGGGGAAAGGGATCCAGTAAAGGCCATGAGGTGGCTGAAGGAGATAGAAGCCGTATTCAAAACCAGTAAATGTGCTGAGGAAGACAGAGTATTATACGGAACCACGATGTTGAAAGTCGATGCTCTATACTGGTGGGTAGCTCTCATTACCTCTAAGGGATCCGATGTATATTCTACTTTTACTTGGGAAGAATTCACAACAGCTTTCAAAAGTCAGTTGTGTCCTCAAGCAGCAGTTAGACAACTGGAAGAGGAATTCATGAACCTACAACAGGGAAGTTTATCAGTCAGGGATTACACTGCTCGTTTTCTGGAGAAGTCACGATTCGCTGAATACTATGTTGCCACAGAGGCATTGAAGATGGAAAGGTTTATCTTCGGATTAAAGTCAGAAATCCGAAGTCTAGTGATTGCAAAGGGACCGGAAACCTTCTCAGCCGCAGTTGATGCCGCGGAAAATGTGGAACGAGATAGAGGGAGAGATGCTGGTGATAAGAGTGCGGGGAAGAGAAAGTGGGAAGGACCACAATATGATCCAAAGAAGTCCAGATTTCAGAGATTTGATAGTCGTACGCCGTTCCGACCAGTTGAAAGACCTTGCCCAAAGTGCCACCGTTTTCATCAGGGAAGTTGTCAAGTTGATCCTCGAAACTGTTACAAGTGTGGAAAGATCGGTCATATTGCTAAAGACTGTTGGGTAGTTAGATTTTGTTTCTTGTGCAATTCTCCTGATCACCTTCAGTCCGATTGTCCACTGGGGAGAATACAACAGGGTGGTACGTCAGTAAGACCAACGGGTGTTAGACCGATAGTACCAAGGCCAGAATTACCGAGAGCAAGGGGTCGTGCCTTCCAGATGACAGAGCAAGAAGCAGATGAGACTCCCGATGTGGTTACAGGTACATTCTTAATAAACTCTACACGTGCTAAAGTGTTATTTGATTCCGGTGCAAACCGATCGTTTGTGTCACCTTCTTTTGCTGCCTATATGCATTTTAAGCCTAAAGTGTTAGATCATGCGTTAATGGTAGATACGGCTAATGATAATCAAGTACCGGTTAAAGAAGTATTTGATAGTTGTGTGATAAACATAGATGGGTGTGGAGTGCCTATTCAGTTATTTCCTATAGCCTTGATCGAGTTTGATGTGGTAGTGGGAATGGATTGGTTAGCCGAGAATCAGGCTAATATAGTTTGTGATAAGAAGTTGATAAATGTTGTCTTACCTGAGAAGGGACCAGTAATGATTTATGGTGATCGTAGAAATCATCAGTTTTGCCTTATTTCTTTGTTGAAAGCTCGTAAGTGTATCAATAAAGGCTGCCCGATTTACTTAGCTTATGTGATAGATACTAAGCTAGAAAAGAATAAGCTGGGAGATATTCCGGTTGTTTGTGAATTTCCGGAAGTTTTTCCAGAAGATCTGACTAGCCTTCCGCCCGTTAGACAAATAGAGTTTGGTATAGATCTGATTCCTGGAGCCGTTCCTATTGCCCGTGCACCGTATCGTCTGGCACCTCCAGAGATGAAAGAGATGATGACGCAACTGCAGGATCTTTCAGATAAAGGCTTCATCAGACCCAGTTTTTCACCGTGGGGAGCACCGGTTCTGTTTGTGAAAAAGAAGGATGGTTCGATGAGGATGTGTATTGATTATCGGGAACTGAATAAGCGCACGATTAAGAACAAGTATCCACTTCCCAGAATTGATGACCTCTTCGATCAATTAGTTGGAGCTTGCTATTTCTTCAAGATTGATCTGAGATTTGGTTATCACCAGCTGAAGGTTAAAGAAGAAGACGTTCTGAAAACTGCTTTTCGTACACGGTATGGTCACTACGAGTTCTTAGTAATGCATTTCGGTCTGACGAACGCCCCAGCTGCTTTTATGGATTTAATGAATCCAGTATGTAAGTCATATCTCGATAAATTCGTTATTGTGTTTATCGACGATATCCTTATTTACTCTCGATCAGAAGAAGAGCATGCGCGACATCTTCGTTTGATTTTAGAGTTCTTGAAAAAGGAACAGTTGTATGCTAAATTTTCTAAATGTGAATTCTGGCTACGAGAAGTTCAGTTCCTAGGACGTGTAGTTTCTGAAAAAGGCATTCAAGTTGATCCGATGAAAGTAGAAGCAATTGAAAAATGGGAACCGCCGAGAACGCCAACCGAGGTAAGAAGTTTTCTGGGTTTAGCCGGCTACTATCGAAAGTTTATACAAGATTTCTCCCGTATCGCTACGCCTTTGACCAAGCTGACTCGAAAGAATATAAAGTTTGAATGGAAAGCAGAGCAGGATGGAGCATTCCGAATATTGAAAAAGAAACTTTGTAGCGCGCCGATTCTGTCACTACCTGAAGGTTCATACGATTTTGTTGTTTACAGTGATGCTTCCAAACTGGGATTGGGGTGTGTACTAATGCAGCGTGGAAAAGTTATTGCTTATGCTTCTCGTCAACTGAAGGAACATGAACGGCAGTATCCTACCCACGGCATGGAACTTGCAGCAGTTGTTTTCGCGTTGAAAATCTAGAGACATTATCTTTATGGTTCTAAGTGTCAAATTTATACCGATCATAAGAGTCTCCAACATCTTTTCGATCAGCGGGAACTGAATATGAGACAAAGAAGATGGTTAGAACTGGTGAATGACTATGACTGTGAAATTCTTTATCATCCGGGAAAGGCGAATGTGGTAGCTGATGCACTGAGTCGGCAAGAAAGGAGTGGAACAAGAAAAGCCATTGCACTACGGGCTGAACTTCTACCTAACATCTTTGACGAATTGAAGAAATGTCAAGTAGAAGCTTTTCAAGAAGAACACTTGAAACCAGAATGGTTAGTTGGGATATTAGAAACACTTGTACCAGATGATCGTGGGTTACTGTGTTTGGGAAACAGAAGTTGGGTGCCTCGTTTGGGTGGTTTACGTAATCGGATACTACAAGAAGCTCATCAATCTCGTTTCTCTATTCATCCAGGTACAAATAAGATGTATAAAGATCTACGACAATTTTACTGGTGGCGGGAATGAAAAGAAGTGTCGGTCAGTATGTGGAAGGTTGTACTACTTGTAAGAAGGTAAAGATTGAACATCAAAAGCCGCTTGGGTAGTTACAGCATCTAGAAATACCGATGTGGGAATGGGATCAGATTACTACAGACTTCATCATGAAGCTACCAAAGACTTCGAAAGGGTTTGATGCTATTTGGGTAATCGTTGACAGGTTAACAAAGTGTGCTCACTTCCTACCGATAAAGGAAACCTATTTATTAGATAGGCTCGCCAAACTGTATATCAATTAAATAGTAGCTCGACATGGAGTTCCAATCTCGATTATTTCTGATCGTGACAGTCGTTTTACCTTAAGATTCTGGAGAAGTTTTCAAAAAGAAATGGGAACTCAGATAAAGCTAAGTACAACGTATCATCCTCAAACTGACGGTCAGAGTGAGCGAATGATTCAGACTTTGGAAGATATGTTACAGGCCTGCATTGTTGATTTTGGGGGATCGTGGGATAAACACTTACCATTGATTGAATTTGCCTATAACAACAGTTATCACTCCAGTATACAAGCGGCACCGTTTGAAGTTCTGTATGGTAGAAAATGCCGAACGCCTCTGTGTTGGAACGAAGTGGGAGAGAAACAGTTA
Organism: Saussurea involucrata; assembly: GCA_033807775.1. Taxonomy (NCBI): domain Eukaryota; kingdom Viridiplantae; phylum Streptophyta; class Magnoliopsida; order Asterales; family Asteraceae; genus Saussurea; species Saussurea involucrata. The sequence goes on along the minus strand of CM066315.1, from coordinate 9,297,688 downwards.
GCAGGGCCAGATATAGTTCAGTTGACCGCGAATAAGATTTCTCAGATTCGAGAACGATTGAAAGTGGCTCAAGATAGACAAAAAGGCTATGCCGACCGAAGCCGAAAGCCGTTAGAATTCCAAGTTGGAGATTTTGTGATGTTAAAAGTCTCGCCTTGGAAAGAAGTCATTCGATTTGGGAAACAAGGTAAACTGAGCCCGAGGTACATTGGACCGTTTGCAATCATAGAAAGGATCGGTGAAGTAGCCTACATGTTAGATCTTCCTCCAGAGTTAAGCAGAATCCACAATGCATTTCACGTGTCAAATTTCCGAAAGTGTTTAGTTACGCCGAATCAGGCAGTTTCTCTACCAGACATACAGGTTGATGAAAAGCTGAATTATGTGGAAGAACCTGAAGCGATAATTGACAGTAAAGTCAAAGTTTTGCGAAATAAAGAGATCAGACAAGTAAAAGTACAGTGGCGACATCACAAAGGGCAGGATGCTACATGGGAATCAGAATCCGAAATGAGAATTAAGTACCCGTTCCTTTTTACCTAACCGAATTCCGGGACGGAATTCTTTTTAGGGGGAGATGATGTAATACCCCGGGTAAGTTCGTTAGTTAAATCCTCCTTTTCGTTAATTTTTGTTAACTTTAAAAATTGGAAGTTTAGGATAAGTTTGGGTTAAGTTAGGAGTTAAAGGTGTTTTGGTCATTAATGGATACTTTAGGGGCTAAAGTGGTAATTTGGTTTGATAATATCCCTTGATGAAATCAGATATTTCATAATTCTGAAATACCCAGAAACAATTCAGTGTGTGTGTGTGTGTGTTTGAGAGAGTAAGAAGAAGAAAGAAGGGTTTGTGGCTAGAGACTCAAATTGGTGTACTTGGAAGAGGAATTAAGGTATGTTTCCTTTGTATTTTATGTCTGTAATTGGTATTAGAAGGTTTCTATCGGATTAGAATAGTCAATTACACATCTGGTATTGATTCAGTCGGATTCTGGGTAGAAAATTGATGAACAGTCAGAGGTTTCCGGATAAGATGAGAGTGTCCGGTAGTTTTGGTTGATAGTATCCGGAACTTATTCTAGTGGTGTCCGGACAGGTCCTTTACCCGGTAAGTTCCTCTTTTCCATAAGTGTCCGGTTAAAATGAGATATCGGATGGTATCCGGATTGATTTGGTGTCCGGGTATTATCCGGATTGTGATGTTGTCCGGATAGTTGTGTTGTCCGGATAGTCTATGATTATCCGGATAGTTTGTGTTATCCGGGAAGTTTGGGTTGTCCGGGAACTTTAGCTATTTGGTCAATTTTGAGAGTTTAAATGCTTTTGAGTATCCAGTAGCCTGTGTTTTGTTGACTCTTGGATAGGGAATGAATGAGAACTGAATACACTTTGGACTCAACTTAAGTTCGGGTTTGAGGGTAACATTTGAGGATTAAAGTTCTATAGAGTTCTTAGCTTTAGTAAGACTTGTGTGTTCTATTTGGTAAAAAGATATCTGTATCTATTTGTTTCAGATACTGTGAATCGAAGGTGAAAGCAGAGTTTTTTGTGGAAGACTGGAAAGAGTTTTGATAATTAAACAAGTGAGTTTTTACTTAAAATGTTTTCAAACTGGAATACATATATGTGAATGAGTGTAATAATGTGCATATTATGTTATATGAGTATTACACTGCATGAGTTCTAGTTGGCCGGGCTTAGGACTGGTGATGTAGGCTGTACAGAGGGACAGTGGTGTTGGCTGTATTTAGTACAGTGGTGTAAATTGATTAGTTGGCTCGCAACCAATTAATATGGCCAAGAGAATGAGATGGAAAGATAAATGATGCATGAGTCATAGTTGGTATTCTTATGTGAGTTATGTGTATGATGTTTGTGCAAATGATTTTTAACTAACGGGGATTTTCTCACTAGACCTCAAGGTCTAACCCTCATTTTGTTTTAAAAATATGTATTCCAGGTCGTGGATCGAGTAAGAGCAAATACGAAGGTTAATCCGCGAATAGCTTTTGGAGGACTTTTGTAGTTGAAGACTATGATGTGTTTTGTAGTTGTACCTATGTTATTAGTAATGATGTAAATTTACTAAGTAAACGTTGTAATGATGTACTGAATGTTTGTAAAGCCTAGGGGGCCATATTTGTTATATAATGTATCTCTTGTGTTATAACGACGTTATGCAATGTATGCTATTTGAAGTATGTTTGGGATTGCGGGTCGTTACACCTTACTTATCATGGAACCCGATGCCTATCCTGTGCTAAGCACATATGTAATTACACTTTACTGCCCATGAGACGACGCCCGACCATATAGGCCCACGCCTTACTTATCATGGAACCCGATGCCTATTCCGTGCTACAATAGAGAAACTAACGTCTCATAAACTGAGCTCAATCAATCCCGATCTCTTGCCCGCGAGACTAGGGAAACTCAATGCCTATGGATCCATAGCTAACAAGATCTAAAACATTACACAACCCCAAACGAATAAACAAGTGCATACAAAACATGCAATTCCCCAATAGCATAAATCATGATCAAAACTCGATTTTTAGCTATCAAAACTGGACAAGTGTCCCCAAGACTTAACAAAATCCAACACCGAGCCATAAGCTCAACTGACTCAAAAGAGAATTCATGAAAAGTCATAACATGAGATTAAACGTAGCAACACACACTTTTGCCCATAATATTTCAAATCCATGAAAACCCGAAATAGAACCTTGGGTTGGGACATCCCTCTTTTCCAAAGAACTCACACCTTGCATTTCCAAATCGTCTCATAATGTACTAAATGCATATTTTCAAATTATACACACAACGCATTTTCATAACAAGTAGACTCCATTTATAACATAAATCAGTAACCCATTTCCATGTATGATTTATCTATCACATTTTCCCAAAAATTCCAAATATAAGTGTTTTACAATATTTACAACCATAAATACTTCAAAGGGGTTAAAACCCACCAAATAATTCAATCATTGATAATTTTCATGTAAAAACACATAAGTACTTGGAAAAACATTTTGGTATGTACAAAGTTTTCACAAAGCAACTTGAACTCACCTTGCTAGATTTAGGCTAAATCTAGATTTTCCCCAAATTGAGCTCCTTTGAAGAAACTTGAATCCTCAAGCCAAATCCTCCAAAACCTAGATCCATAAGTTTTCAACCATAAATAATCATCCTCAAACACTTACATACATTTCCCCCAACATAAATCATCCAAAACCACCAAAAATACCAAAACCCTAACTTCTTAGATGAAGAAAATAGAGAAGCTTACCTCAACCACTACCAAATACTCTTGGATCATTCATCATACTTCAAAACTCTTTCTAGATCCTTGAAGATCTCCCAAAAATGAAACCATGGCAACTTGAATCATCAAAATCGGAGTTGGGATGCAAAAGTTATGAAGGAATGAAGATTGAAGCTAAAAATTCGCGACTTAATACGGACTCGGAGAGTTATGCGGCTTGGGCCGCGGCCTAAGGTCGCGCACCAGGCCGCGCGGTCCCGCGGCCCCATTTTGGGTCGGATACTGTTTCAGTCGTAACTTCTTCGTTTTAGCTCCGTTTTTGCTCCGAAAAGAACTGTTGGACTCGTACTCGAATTCCCCATCCAACAAGACCATAAAATCTAAGATTTAACCCAAAATCCTATTTTTCATATTTTTCTTAAAGATCGGTTCCACACTGATTCGAAATTGGACCTATTCAAAAATTACGGGTGTTACACTAAATGGTCTAATTTAATTTGTGTACCCTTGTTGAACCATTCATCTTCCAACGTCGATTTGGGTGCAAAATTCTCAGACCAACACCTCCATCTCTCTTTCCGGCAACGCTATCTCATCGAGTCCAAGAAACTATCGTCCGCCCCGCCATCTTCAGCCGCATCGCCTTCTACTCCATGTTTATCATCACCCAAGCTGTCGTCGACCACCTTGGTGATCTCGAGCTCGCCGCTATCTCCATTGCCACCACCAACACACTTTCATATTTGGGTTTGATTTTTTTGGAACAGATGCCTCCATACCTTCTTTGAGTTCTAGATCTGGGTTTGATTTTGAGATCTAGGTTTGATTTTGATATTGTATTATGATTTTGTGTTTTGATGATTATGGTTTGATTTTGATTTTCGGGTTTGGGTGTAACACAAGGGTATCACAGTGGGTTGATTTTGATTTTAGGATCTCAATCTTGGTATCACATGGTTGGTTTGTGCCTTACTGTTAGAAATTATTTTGGTATCACAGTGTGATTCATTGTTAGTTTGTGTCTTATAGCTAGAAAATCTATTGGTATCACAGTGTGATTCATTGTTGTGTTGTGCCTTATAGTTAGAAAATCTTCTGGTAACACAATGTGATTCATTGTTGGTTTTGCCTTATAATTAGAAAATCTTCTGGTATCACACCGTGATTCATGGTTGGTTTGTGTCTTACGGTTAATTTTTTTGGGTATCACACTGTGATTCATTGATGGTTTGTGTCTTACGGTTAAATATTTGGATATCACGATGGTGTACGCCGAATAGAGGTGAGAGAGAAGATGGGAGATGAGAGAGGAGATATAAGATTTTTAAAATACCTAAAATGTTCTTTTATTTAAATTTCAAACAAAATTACCAAAACTAATAATTTCCTAATTTATTGCTTAATATGTGGTTGAAATTGGTTCTTACAGTTACCACAAAATAGTTAGTTCTCCCATGAAGGGCCCATATATATATATATATATATATATATATATATATTGTAACGCCCCAAATTCCGGGCTAATTTGAACCTTAAAATTTCAACAAGTTATGATAAAATAAACTTCAACATTCATATATATAACAAGTGAATTAACCACTAGGAGTACATTTACAAGTACAGAATCCTTCAAATAACCTATTAATCTAATTATGCCACTATAATCAGATTAACTAAGTTATCTAAGCAATCCTTCAAAATCTCCTTCTGTTAATTGACTTTTCCGCTATTCCAAAACGCTCGTCCCACATCCCTTTTTATTTTCCCGAGCTGGTACCTGGTAAGAAAACATTATATTGAAACGAGTAGGCCAACGCCTAGTGAGAACATTCGTTTCCACAATAATATTTGCAAAATCAATGTAAACACGTTATAACCAACCTGATTACCCTTTTCTTACCATACGTGTAACTCTTTTCCGTTAACACAATTTTACCTAAGTCCATGAATATGACTGACACACATTCCATCATCATATCATGTCTCAGAGCCATACTACGAATCTTCATTGATTCTAGATTGTGCTCTTATTCCGGAAATCGCAATATACACATGACCATTTCCACTTATAACATTTTCCAGAAATCGCAATATACACATGCCCATTTCTGTTCATATCTAAGAAATAACAATATACACATGCCTATTTCTTAGAAAGGAAATAGAGATTACAATATACACATGCCAATCTCTATCTTTCCTTAGAAATCAGGAATTACGTTTATTCCATGATTTCTTACACACATCAGAATAATGATTAATCTTCATCTATTCTACGTGTACATAACCATTAGTGCCTATGGATCCATTACACTTACTACACATCTGCCTAGTATCAAACTAGAACAGTCATTAAGCCTAACAACCTACCATTCAGCTGTAAGTATGTTCAAGCCACTAGAATTGCATTTCAATTTCTAAATCGTACCTGTTTAGAAGTCAGCAAATCCTAAAGTTACTGAATACTCCAAAAGTGATCGGACAGCACCAGTTCCCGGACACCTCAAAACTATCCGGACAACACAAGCTTTCCGGATACCCAAAACTTACCGCATGCACCAACTTTCCGGATGCATAATCTTTCCGGATACATCATCTTTCCGGGTACTTCACTAATCCGGATGACATCCGGAAACCAAGGTAATCCGGATACCATCCGGTAACTTATTTCATCCGGAAACTATAATAAACTTAAGACTTACCAGATACTCTTCTGCGTCCGGATACATTCTTCACAGGGGTTTCCGGATACGACTTTTCATCCAGAAACTTCGGTCTGCAGCCTAAAATTCGATCTAATTCGATGTCTGTTCTATTCAGCTCAGTCCAGACCATTCCATACAGTCCACAAACAGTTTATACAGCTATGACAAGGTTTAATTTAACATATAAACACTGATTTATGTAAACAACAAATGAACTCACCTTATTTTGCAAAAACCCACTTTGCTGTACAAATCTGATTCCAATCTGATGTTAAGGATTCTGAAAACAAAATCGATAAACAAATTCGTTTATCACCATACGTCTACAACAGATTTAATCAGAAACCATGGCAAATTCTTACCAATTTTGAAGACAAAATCTTGCTTTTCTTCTCTTCTTTCTCTTTTCTCTTTGCTTTCTCTCTCTTTCCTTTCCTCTGCCGACTCAAACCACAAATGCTGAGATATTTGTTATCTCAGTTCCTTATCCATACACACTTTACACCATTTACCAAACACACCTCCAAGTTCCAATATTTCCAAAAGTAACTTCCAACTTTCATCTCTTATATTTTAACCCCAATGAATTATAAACTTACAATATAATTCAAGGTTTTAACCAAAATACACATAGATCCCAATCCTCGTTAAAATAATATTATTTAAGAAAAATTTGGGATGTTACATATATATATATATATATATAGAGAGAGAGAGAGAGAAAGGTTCAAACGAGAACGCTAACTATTTACGAGAAACACGAGAACGTCCGCTCATGAACAAAATCACATGTGATTCGCATACAAAATCATATGTGATTAAAATTCTAGACACGCGCGGCCTGGGACGCGACTTGCAAGTCGTGTGGCAAGTCGCGCGAATCACATGTGATTTTGTACGTGAATCACATGTGATTTTGTACATGGGCGGCCGTTCTTGTGTTTTCGTAAATAGTTAGCGTTCTCGTTTGAACTCACATCTCTCTCTCTCTATATATATATGGGGCCATTCAAAGGAGAACTTGGTAGTTTGTGATAACCTTGAGATCCAATGTGAGCCACATATTAATGGATAAATTAGGAAACTATTAATTTTGGTAATTCTATCTGAAATTTACTTTAAAGGTCATTTTACGTATTTTGCAATTTCCTCTCTCCTCTTCCGACAGTCGGAAATGATTTTGATACCCAACATATATTGTGTTACACTATGATTACCAATGTGATACACTCAAAATACATTGTGTTACACTGTGATTAACATTATGTAACACCACTATGATACCAACTGTAATACCACAATGATACCAATTGTGATACCAATGTGATAAAAGTGTAATAACACTATAATACCAACTGTGATACCCATTGTAACCATGTGATACCTTTGAACATAATACATGAAAAATCCGTAAAACATAGACCTAGAAAACAAACAAACCTCATAAATTTTTGGTAATTTCAAGTCTAAATATCCACACGTTGGAATTTTATTTTTAGGGATGATGGCAAGGAAAAGACATACATACACATATAGACAGGTTTACAAATAAGGGCTGAAGAAGGGAATATCTACTCCGTGCATCAAGGTGATACACACCAGGAGATTAAAGTGCACCACCAATGTCACATTCAAATGTTGTTCCCGTTTTCTGTGTTATATATGTCGTTCCTGTTTCCACCACCAATGTCGTCATCGCCACTGACAAAAGTAACACCACTCTAACAAAACGAAGTCGTAGGAAGTTTGGTTGCAAGTTCCAGCAAAAGGAACCAATAATTTGGTTTCCAAAGAATGCACGAGTAGATCTGAGTCTTTATCGTCTTTAGAACTTTGAGTAACAATGCTACCGGTAAAGGTTTAAAATCGAAAACCAAGTGAGCCTTCGAAGTAAGGGTATCTGCAAGAGTTGAGAAAACGCTTATGGATGCACTGTGTGTTGATGAAGGTTATTTGGAGTCCCTGTTGATGAAGAATCTCTGCAAGTTTGAACATCGTTGTGATAAGGACGACGACATTATAAAGAAAATAGTTATTTTAGTGTTTAGGTATATGGTAGAGAAAGAGAGAGAGAGAGAGAGAGAGAGAGAGAGAGAGAGAGAGAGAGAAAGTGTGTGTGTGTGAGAGGGAAAGAGAGAGGAGACGTACAAGAGAAGAAAGAAACTATTTTAGGAATTATTGATTAAATTAGATGTAAAAGCAAAGTTACCGAAATACCCTTCTGTATTTATTTAAAATTTATATTAATTATCTTAAATGTGTGGCTCATATTAGATCTCAGAGTTATCACAACCAATCTAGTTCTCATTTGATTAAGCCCATATATATATATATATATATATATATATATATATATATATATCCCATTTCTCACTTTAGGCATGTAATTCAAGTTCTAGTTATTAATTAATTCTATCGAATTTAATTTATAACGAACAAAACAAATGAAAGTTAATTAGACTCACAAAAACTTTAAAACTCAAATCATATGTTTCATTAACTAGGAAAACCGATAAAAGTCACAAATTATATGTTCATATGCTTAGAACCAAAGTTAAACTAACCCAACATTTAAAGGTTAGTTCATGTTGGGGGTATTAACAAATAAAACAATGAAAGAATCCATGAATCAAAAAAAAATCTCTCAATAAATCTAGGCTTCTAAGAACTCCCTTGATGTGTAATACCCACAAAGATCCGACTATTAAATTTCTTCCTAGTCATTTCCTTGCTTCAAATCGTTGATATTTTGATGATAAAATCGCCCCCAAGTTGCTTATGGACACTCTCTAGAAGATAGGATGAGTAATCCCCTTAAACCCTAGGTGAAAAGGGTTAAAATTTGTCCTAACACCTTTAAGGGAGTTTGACGTTAGTTGAAGCTAATTCAACTAATCTGCAACTCGCTTGAAATTCTGCTCTCAAGTGAGTTACTCAAGCGACTTCAACTTTAATAACTAGCATCAATGTCACCTCAGTGAGGGCAGTGTAGTGAGCACAAGTTTCTGTTCGTTTTTGGTTTTGCGGGGAGGGCCAGTTTGGCGCTGTCGCGAGTCTGTGCAGGGGATGTCCCTCCTTGGCTTATGTTTGGTGTAGTGTAGTTTGGCACTGGTTTGCTCCTGGCAAACCGGTGATGAGTTCGGTTTGTTTTGTGTTTTGTTTTTTTGCTTCGTTGTAACGGTTTTGGTTGGTAATAAAATGACTTACCTATCATATCCAGTAACGTCTGTCTGATGAGTCAAGATCAACCAGTTCCTGTGTTGAACCCTCGGGCTTTTCAACCGTCGGGTCTTCATCATCTGAGATGTCCATGTCTATTACCATCTCTGCTAAGGGCAACTCGGCTTCAGGTGCTTCTTCGGTAGAAGGTGCCGCAGTTGAGGGTTCCGGTTGAACCACGGTTGTAGTTTCGGTGAGGATCTGGGCGGTCTCGGTGAGTTTTTGTCTTTTCTCCCCCTCACGGTGATCAGGATCATCCTGATCATCGTGCTTGCGCTTCAGACCGCCTGCTTGACTCTTGCAGGTATCTTCGAGTGAGCGGACTCTCTCGGACAGCGTTGTCATCGCTTGGTTGAAGTCCTTAAGAGTCGAGCCAATGGAATCCAAACGAGTGGTAAAGAATGATGAAGGAGCAGTGACCTGGGATTGCAGAACGGATATCAGGTCTGCTTCAGAAGAGGCACCAGTTTCAGATTGCTGGAGTAGCTGTGCCAGAAGCATCGTCTTTAGAGTATCCACCGAATAAGTAGGCTGAGCAGGAGTCGGTGGAGGTGAAAATGCGGTTTTAGCTTCAACGACCTTTTCTTTCCCTTTGATTAGGCTCTTTACTTTGGCGAGCTCGGCGGCGACGTGCTACTCCATTGCCTCGCGGACAGCCTTAAGGGTGCTGTCCAGGGACCCTGTTGACACAAAGTCTAGTAAAGTAACGCCGGAATCACTTAGATTACCCGTTGAGGCATCTACCACAGAGGCAGAGCCACCTACATTCACGGTTGGCGCAGTGATAGCCGTGGTAGGATTTCCGTCCGATCCTTGTGTTCCGCCAGACGGAGATACTACAGACGTTCCGATCGAGTCACGAAGAATCTCGATTTGGTGTTCCTCAGTATGTGTCCTAGCCGAAGAATGTACAAGATGTACCGTATCAAGTGGCTCTAGACTCGATGGTGCACGGAAAGAAGTCGAGACCGGGGGTTGCTGGTCTCTTATTTCAACACCAGAACTCTCCGAGTGAGAGACCGGTGGAAGTTGTGCTTGATCCCCGTGAGAAACTGAAACATCCGTCTTTTGAGAGACGAATGAGTGGATAAGGGGGTCGTGCAATTGTTCCGCTGGGTCCACGGAGTCTTTTTCAATACCCCTTACCAGCGTATGAGACGGGATAGTAGATGTGGTGACCCGGATATCACTCAGTTGGGTTCGCTCAGGAGCCTCGTTATCTTTACGGCTCAATCTTTCTTGGTTCGCTTTCGACCTTAACTCCCTCCTCTCACATGTTCAATGTCCCGGGGAAGGTCCCTCCGGTGCTGGCTGGACCATGGGATTCCCTAACTCTTGTCTATATGCTATCATAGGTAGGGCTTCAGGCATATGCATAGCACGGATATTATCCTGCTCCCCCTCAAAACATACATGGGGATTGACTTGCTCCCCCTCGGAGTGAGAGTGTTATTTACTTGGGAGACATCAACACAAGGAAAAAACATTTAGACTTTTAAGAAAAAACAGTGTGACGCTTCCCCTCGGATTTTGTTGAGGTTGTTGATCCGCCATGGAATATCTGTAAAAGACCAAAGTTAGTAAACAAGACGGATAAACAAGTTCCGGTGCGTACCTTTGCTGGAAATGGATCAATCTGAGACAGATTGAGGACTGGCAATAGGAAAACAGGTACTGGACTCATTAAACACAGGGGTGTCCGGACAAGATGTTGAATTACAGAACTTACCGGACAAACCCAAGTCTCCGGACAAAAAAGGATTCCGGATGGCTATGGTTACCGGACAAAAGGGGTCCGGACACCTAGATCCACCCGGATGACTATCCGGTCCGGAAAGCTATCCGGACACTTTGAATTGTCCGGACACTTTGACAAAAGAATTTCTCACTTTTTCAAAAAAATTTACCTTAGGAATTGGGCATAACTTTCTCTCGCTCCCCCTCAAGCTGAGCATAGGGATGGCTTTGCTCCCCCTCGAATATTGCAAACATTGTGCAATGGAGAGTCTGACACACAAAAACTTTAGATATTTAAAGAAAAACATGTGTCGCTCCCCCTCAAATTGTGCGCGTAGAGTGAAGTGCACACGGGAGTATCCACACACAAAAAAAACTTTTCAGCATTTAAAAAAAATTGTGTGTGACGCTCCCCCTTAACAGTTGAGTAACATACCCGATAGCTGATCATGCTCCCCCTAAACACATGAGCAGCTTGTGAAAGCACAGGTATAGACAAACCTCACCTATTCGTAATATTGTTCCTTGTAGATCGTGAGCAGCTCCCTCCTTCCGGTCATATGTGTGGAGCATCCACAGTCTAAGTACCACACATGACCGTCCTGCAAAACAATTTTAGCGGACCTTGGGTACCCATATTTGCCAGGGTCCCGGATGGTTAGTTTTGACACCTTTCGGAGGAACCTGTTTTGAAGCAGGTTGCCTCTTGGGTGTGGGTTTTACCTCAGTAGGAGGAACCTGTTTTGAATTAGGTTTCCTCTCCTGCTTTGGTTTAACTTCTGATTGGGGAGCCCGTTTAGATTTAGACTTCTTTTTATTCTTACGGGGTCTCCTTGTGGGTGTATGATTATATATATGATATGACCCAAACCAATCATTGTTATTAATATCATCAAAGTCATTCCAACCACAACTAGAACAACACAAACAATCATGCGACAATTGAATCAATTGCTGAGTGGAATAAATTTTCATCGGAAAATTAACATCTCTTTTAACAAAATCATTCCTATGATTCCACGCACAATCGTTTTTGTTCATTCTATGGTAAAACACATTATTGAAAGACTTTGAAGCATCATCCTTGACAGATTCCTTGGCTAGCCACTGTGGTTTTTCTTGTTTAGCTCGACCGTTTTTATCCGAAACAACAGGGACAGTACGGTCAGTGACTTTCGAAGGAACAGTATGTTTGGTGGGCAATCGCTCGGTCTTTTGCCTCGGCTGTGATTGGTTTTGAGAAACTGGTTTAGATTTAGAAATCTTAATCACAGCTGGGGTCTTCGAGTTTGAACAAGCACCCTTTTCAAAATTGATCGGTCGATTCACCACTGGTGATAGAAAATCAGTGTGGCTCGGAAGAGGTTTGTCGAAGGGAAACGACTCAAACTCTCCCTCAGAATTACCTTCAGAGTTCATATATTCAGAAAAATTGACATCCGAAATTACAGGACTCGGATCGGTCAAGGAAGGCGAGGAACACTTTGTGCTCGTGTGTTTCGGGGAACTTGGTGCGGAAGCTAAGAAAAGATCAGAGTTCAAATTCCTTGAAACACTCTCGTCTTGAGAATCTTGATCGTCTTGTGTTGAAAAAGTTTTGCCTAAGAAAGCTTTACACGAAGACGTGTCAGATGAGCTAGAGGAAAGTTCGGGTGAAATCTTATTTTCAGATTGGAGTTGATCAAGCTGCTCTTGGAGTTGACCTTTACTCGCTTTCTCTTGCATCACTTCTGTTGCCAAAGCAGACAGTTGTGATGTTAGTCGATTGATTTCAAACCGAAGGATTTCCTGTCCCTCATCCGACACAGTTTCGGTTTTGACCGATTTAAGATTCTCAAGTTCCTGGATTAGCGCTTGCTTTTCCGTTTGAAAATTGGACCTTTCTTTCTCAAATGACTCCTCCAACTCGACTATCTTTGCTTCCAGGATGAGAGGGGGAACATAGAGTTTAAACTCATCCGTCTCAGTCTTGGGTGCGGTTGCTTGGACCTCATCCTTTTTGGAGGAATCATTGGGCTTTGCAACCTTGTAGCCGTCGAAGTAGTCATTCGAGAGGTACTTTTTGTCCTTCTTATAGGAATAATTCAAAGATCCATAACTGAAAGGAAGTTGCATTTTGGAAGTGCGTGTGCGCTTGTATTCCTCAGTTTCCTCTTCCTTTTCAGGTTTAAGAGGACCAGTCCATTTAATTGCATATTTCGGATAATCTTTGGCTATACCAAGACAACTAAAATCATACAATATAGGTCTTTTGGCTATACCCTTTTTCAGGTAGTGCGGATTATCGTATCCGATTCCCCAGGCCTTGTTGAAATACGTGAACTCCTTTGGTTTATTCATATGTATAGTCTGATCAGTTTGACCTCTTTTATGGAGTTTGGTTTCAAGATCAAGAATTTTAGCAACAAATTCCTTGTGCTGAATTTGAAGAGCAGAACATTGATAAACAATTTCTGCTTTCTCATTCATACACTGATCAAACTGAGACTGAAGTTCAGATAGTTTGGCCCTTAAGTCTTTAGGTGCTATTGAAAGATTATTGCATTTGTCGTTTAAGTTAGCATTTTCAGACTTATATTTCTCAGTTATTCTCTTTTGAACATCTAACTTTTCAGATATAGATCTGATTTCAAGCTGTTGTTCTTTAGAGGTGGCCTTAAAGGAATTTGCTTGTTCAGTAAGTGATTGCATTTGATTCAAGAAATCTTGTTGGATAGAATCACATACCTGACTTGTCTTTTCCTTTGACTGAGGTGAATAAGACATCTTATGTTGCACTAGAGTGATCGTCAGACGAGGTGATTGATTCAAAGTGGAACAGTATCAAGGATACTTAGAATCTCCCCCTCCTGCGACTTAGCACGGGGGTCCCGCTACCCGGTTAGCGGGGGTCCTGCGGCAACGCCCTTAGAAATTTTTGAAAAATTGAGAGTTCAGAAAGCTCCCGGATTATGGAATCCGGGTGGTTTCCGGATAAGGAATCCGGAAAAATAATGTTACCGGACGAGAAGAACTTACCGGGTACAAAGACTGATGTCCGGAAAGTGTGACTTACCGGATGTGAGGGTTTTCCGGATGAAAATGCTTTCCGGATGATGGGCTTTCCGGATGAAAGTTTACAGGGTGATGGAATATCCGGGAAAATTGGTTACCGGGAACTTTGGGTTTTCGGAACTAATTTACCCGGAAAGAATAAAATTTCAGTGACTTACCCGGAATGCTTGACTTACCCGGAAAGGAGGACGTACCCGGATAGAAATAACACAAACGTCCGGAAACTGCTGCTACTATCCGGAAAATACGGCTGATTTATCCGGGAACCACGACTGACTTTTCCAACTCGATTGAAACTCGATTAGGGTTGCTCAAAAATGTTCCTGAAAGATTAGAAACACTACCAAACACAAAAATAACACTAACCCAATAGATTTTGAAGCAAAAACAACATGTTTTGATGGTAAAAATTCGATTTTTAATGAAGAACACAACCAAAACTTTTGACTTTTAATTTGCTCAAAAACCACTCAAACGATCGAATTAGGATGTGAAAATTTACAGAAACACTAATGACAATAATGCTAACACAACCCAATAAACGAATTTGAACAATTTTACCAGAATCACGATTTTGATTTTTCAAGATGAACACAAACGTGAAAAAGTCAAACTTACCAGAAATCAAAAGAAGAACTTTGAATCGAATCTGTCCGTCTGCTCTGATACCAATTGATAGTTCCAGATCCGTGCAACGATTTGTGAAATCAAAAGATGTGTAAACAGTAAAGAATACAATTTCAACTGGTCATCCAATTAGCTTTCAATCTTGAGAGAGTTTTACAATACGAGTAAGAAAGCAAATGAACAACTTACTAATTTTCTAAGCTAATTGAACTTTAAATAACATGGGCCCGTGGTAGACAAGCCCACGGCCCGTTCACAAACTAGGCTAAAAAACAAGTATTACACAATACACCCTTGAACTTCTAATCAACCAATTAATTGCCCTAACAACTACTGATTTGAGAAATGTTTTTACTTCAACCTTTGACCCAATTGTTCAAACATACACTTTTTGCACTTGGATTTTTGGATCAACTTTCGTTTGGAAAAACCTTACTTCCCATTCACTTTTTTGGTTTTTTCAAGGCATAAAGAAATCATGAAAACACTTGATTTAAACCATAAAATTCCCGCTTTATTCACTTGGAAATAAGCAAAACTAATCGGAAATTGATATGAAAATAACACTAAAACTTGGTATTGTCACTGATATAACAGACAAGCCCATAACCATAATTACTTGTTGATTTAAAATTAAGCCTAACTTACTAATTTAATTGAATTATAAAAGTATACCAAACTGCCAACATAGTTCCATACCATATACTTCTACTGTAGGCGGTAACTAGTATTAGTGAGGTCTTTGGCCTAGTGGACACCTCTAGGTCTTTGGCCTAGTGGACACCTCTCTTCCGTAAACGCTTCCTCCTGGTACTCCATGACTTCGGTTCGACTCCAGGGGAAGACAGGTTGACTTTTCCGGTGCGAGTCTATAGAGGTAGGGCTTGTAGGGTCCACAAAGTGGACCACGGGATGAGGGCACCCACCAGTCTGCCTTTTAGTATAAGTGAGGGGCTGTTCATTATTGGTTGGATGAGCTTTATAGCCCATCAAACTTTTTCGCTCAGCTATAACCAATTGTTCGGTTGTGGCTTAATCTAGAAATTTTGGGCTTATTCGGTAAGTTGTGGAAGGGGTGTTGTTTAGATTCAGCCAGAATTTTGACCTGGATACCTTTCTCGCCTCAAACGTCAAATCACGTCTTCATCGCCTCAAACCTCAAATCACGTCCTCAAAGCTCTCCATCGGGTGCATTATTTGCCATTGTAGGTCTTCCTATGCCTAAAATCACTGTTGCAGATCTCTTACGACCCAAGAATTGTTGTGATGGTGGACGAACATCGAAGTAAAACACTTGATTGTTGTAGTGCCTTTATTCTACCAAAGCGTCCTTAAGAAACTGGTTTGTGGTTTTCTTTATTTACAGTTTTATGAATTTGGGACGAGTTTGGTGACGAAGTAGGAGGGTTTTCTTTATTTATTGTTTTAATAAAATTTGGGTTTTTTTTAATTTAGGTTCATATATTTTGGGGTTCTTTTGTGATTTGTGGTTTCATTTGATTCAACGCCTGGTTTGATGATTTGTTTTTCGATTTGATCTACAAATGTATTGTAATAACCGTGACCAATTTTGGAAGAGTTTAAAGTCTTGTGGAAAATTTATAAAACTGGAAGTTGAGGGGCTAGATTGTAAATAAAGGAGAGGGTATAAGAACTCAATGATTGGCACAAAACCCTAGTTTTGCAATCATTTGGTGTTGGGTGCGGCTGAGCAAAGGGGAGAAAGAGAGAGAGAGAGAGCAAGAAGGAAGAAAGAGTTCTTCAATTGTAGCTGGAGGAAGAGAAGGATTTCAGCATCATCAAATTACCAGGTAATCTCTCCTCTACCATTTCTAGCCTTTGAGTTTGCTGCTGGATCAGTTTTAATTGGGTCTAGCTTTAAAATTGATATTTAAGCTTAAAGGAAGATTTTAGGTGTCATATGGTGTTTTACCACTAAGAAATTTGGTATTAATTGAGCTAAGTCAGAGTACTGTTGTTAACACAAGAATTTTTGGATTAAGAGCTTATCGGTGGACTTCGATTCCAGAAAGGGTTCAGAAGCGTCGTCCGAAAGTCCTTGTGGATGTCCGGACACGGTGACTAGATGAGAAAGGTTTCTGGATGGGATGACTGTTCGGTAAGTAGAAGTGTATCCGGTAAGTGTAAATTATCCGGTAAGTAGAAGTGTACCCGGTAAGTGTAAATTATCCGGTAAGTAGAAAAGTATCCGGTAAGTGTGAAGTGTCCGGTAAGTGTAAGTTGTCCGGAAAGTAGACTTGTCCGGAAAGTTGGATAGTCAGCTTATATGTTTATATCTCATATATTTCTCAGGTAATTCGACCGTAAGCCAGAAGTAAAGTAAGAAAAGACTTTATAAGCATCAGGTGAGTTTTCTAACTAAAATACGTGACTTTACAACGTGTTTTCTAAAGTAAGTACATGGTGAGAAATGTCATGTTTTATTTTATATGCTGTTAACTGCATGAAAGTTTGTTTAAAGATTTATGTGAGAGGTATGCATACATTGTGTTAGACGTAAACTGGTTAAGACGGGAGGTATACCCACTAGTGCTCATGCCGGGAAGGTGACCCGTTTATGCCATGGAAGGGAGTATCCAGTAAGGCAGTGTGAGACTAACCCGTTGGCACCTTCGGGTGACTTCAGGGTGCCGTTTACGAGTGCGGATTTATCTGTGAACAAGTTTTATACCTGAAAGTTATAAATTGTTTTAAATGCTTTTGAAAACTGTCAGGAGGGACTCACTAGACCTCATGGTCTAACCCTCGCATTTTCCAAACTAAACCTTTTCAGGTAAGCAAGCTGTAGGAGGCTCTAGTAAGTGAGTAGAGCATATCGGGATTACTGATGTGGCTAGAACAAGCAGCATTTTAGATTATAGAATTTATTCTCAGTTGTGTAGGTTGTTTCCGCCAACATGATTTTGATATTATGTAAGGAAATTTTGGGACCCGGTTCTGGGATGTTTCATTTTATATGAATTGTATGCTTTATTTTAGACTGGGTCGTTACATGTATGGTGTAAATCAAATGGTAAAATAGTAATTTTTATCATTTAGACTGTTTATTCAACAAATTAACCAAACACCAATTTATCTAATATTATACAGACAAGTTTACCTACTCAGACAATTTTATTCTTACAAGACTTAATGGAAAACAAACCTGAGTCGAAATTTCTTAATCTTCCTGACCCAATAATATTTAAAAAAAAGGTCATTGGTAAATAGCCTAGTTTATAGGCCTGAAATCAAACCAAACAGATTGTCGACCTATTGAGAGGCCCACCAAAGTCACAAAAAATAACCAGGCTTTCAATTTGTCTTTATGTTGTTTGTCTTTTCATTTTAAATTAAATTATCTTTGTAAATCAACCTAAATTACTTTTTGTTTTTTTATATTAAATAAATGGGAAATTAATTAAAATACCCCAAGTTTGACCAACTGTTACCGAAATACCCTAAATTTTTTCAATTTTGCAAAAATACCCAAAATACCCGCGATGGATCCCGCGATCGCGGGCTAGGGCTGACGTGGCACGTATTTTGGGCCAAATGCCCCGCGAAGCCCCTCAACTTTGGCCGCGATGCACTTTTGGTCCCTGCCCGCGATCGCAGCCCGCGATGGCCCAAAAAATTACAGTTTTGGTCCCTGAAATTTTACACTTTTGGTCCCTGAAAATTTACACTTTCAGCCCCTATACTTAGACGAATCTTGCATGCTTTTACTGTTTTTTTTCACAATTATTGTACTTTGAAGACCGATTTGTGGTTGAAATTCATTTGCATGTTTGAGATTTCATCCATAAATACCAGTAAGATGCAATTCACACTTCCTCTTGCTTTCTTTCTTGATTTCTCTCTTGCTTTCTTTCTTTGAATTGTTTTCTCTCTTGATTTCTCTTCTCTCATTTAATCCACAAATGGCATCGTCATCAAACCCTAAGGCTACTCCTGAAAAAATGCCACCTCAAATCGAGGTCGCCATAGCAAAAAAGGAAAAGGAGATAGATGAACTAACAGAAGAGTGGAAAAAAATTATGGACAGGAAGGCAGTCCATTTGAGAAAGATCGAAGAGGAAGACAGGGAGATCAAAAGGATGAAAGGGGATATAAAAGCTAGGGAGGCTCGTGTTCGTCGAGAACAAGAAGCAATTCACCATATTCTGCAAGACTTCGCAATTATTCAAGCGAAGGTAAACGAGAAGCAAGCTTGGATTGATGAAACTAAATCAATTTTTAAGTAGGTGGTGGTTGTTTTAGTTGTTTTGTATTTTTTTTTCTTGTTTTGTATTTTTTTTACTGTGTTGTTGTTTTGTATTTTTTGTTGTTGTTAATTTCTCTGAAAAGTAGTTTTTAAGCCGCTGAACCACGGTTAGGTTGGATACATCATGCAAGGTCAAGTCAGAGGTTACCTCATTCGTGGGCCTACTCCTCTTGTAGAATATATGACAACCCTCAACTCATTTGCTAAAGTGTGTGCGGGTTGTGGTACACAATGGCCATACGTGGTTGCAAAAGCAGAAGCCGTTGAAGAAGGGTCAGAAAGATTGAAGATGAAGAGCTTGTTGAATGGAATACAAACTAGCTGTGTTATCAATGTTCATTTAGAAGCATATGTATGTGTGTATATATATAATATGAAATGGGGTTTTGACAAGTTGGTATCACTGGACTCATTTAAGAATTGTGAAAATGGGTATTTGACGAATGATGATTCATGTGTGTTTGGAGCTGAAGTGTTTTAAACACACATGAATCATCATTCGCCAAATACCCATTTTCACAATTCTTAAATGAGTCCAGTGATACCAACTTGTCAAAACCCCATTTAATATTCTTCTCATTTAAGAATTTATGAATTTTAATGTATAACTGTATATGATATATATTAAAATATATAAATCCAAAAAAATTCAAGATTGGGCTCATTTCGAACGTATCGAAGAGACGATTATAATGGTGTAATTTATTAAAATTAAAACGTATCTAATATGAATATATTTATCATTTACAAACTAGCTGTGTTATCAATGTTCATTTAGAAGCATATGTATGTGTGTATATATATCATTTACAAATCAGTGTTTAGATCAACAATATCATATGTGTTTGTTCCAACAAAAATGTCAAGAAATGATCATTTCCATATCTTACAGATAAAGGTCTCCTTTTTTAAGTCTTCTTCTTCTTCTTCATATATACATATAATATATATATCTAAAAAGCTAGAAACCTGCTTCCATTCTTGCTACTAATCTTTCTTGCTATATAAACAGACATGTGTACTCAGAGGTAACATTCACTGTCATGGTAACAATCAACCTTTCTTCTTTCTTTCGCTTATCATATCAAACTCCTATTTTCTTTATGTGTGTAAATATATAATACGAATATATATATATATCATTTACAAACTAGCTGTGTTATCAATGTTCATTTAGAAGCATATGTATGTGTGTATATATATCATTTACAAATCAGTGTTTAGATCAACAGTATCATATGTGTTTGTTCCATATGGTTCAAGCTGTGACGGGCCCGGGGTGTGACTGACAGAATGTCTCCTTGGCACGTTTGAAGGGGCGGGATTTGGACACTCTCCACGAGTGTGTCCTACGCATTGGCACCGAGTACATCTTCGTTGTATCGAACTTTCACCACGTGATGGACGTCGGTCGTTCTTTCTCGGTCTCCCGGCCCTGTTCTTATCCATTACAGGTGGATAGCATGGTGGAAGCGGGTCGGGTGGATACACCCATGCTGCAGGGGGTCCAGCTGGGTTTATTACCTCCACGTATGTTTTCCGGTAATATTCGGACGTGAAGAAAGGTACAGCCAAGTCGCTGCAATCTGTACGACCCATATATGTTGCTGCAGCGATGGCATGGCCGCACGGTAACCAAGATTTATCCCATTCGCGACACGAACAAAGGTGGTATTCCATATTCACAATCGCGTTAATATAGTCATCATGCACCTCGTACTTCCCATACCCGATTGCTCTTACCGGCCATGTCGCCGCACGACGCGCCCTGTACTGAACGATATTCTCCGCCGTTGGTGTGAGTGCATTTTGTATCTTAGCTCCTTTTAGGCGTCGAATTTGGTACCACTCTTGTTGAAAGGCCCGAAAGTAGTCCATAAGATTAACAATCGGACATCTACTCTTATAATATGTAAATGTTATAGTTTATAATGTGTAAACATATGACGTGTTAAAATACGTACCGCGGGTCCAAGGGCCACGAAGCACATCTCAAACCGTCCACGTGAATCGGTCCGTAGTTGCGTGACAGTACCAGGGTTCTGCAGCTGCAAATTATATAAATATGTCGGGAGTCGTTCATACGACTCCTCGAACGTGCCTCTCACCATAAACAGTGCATGGCAGCGCGCACGCCACTCTTGGTGGTAATCAATCGTGACGCCGAACTGCCGGTGAACGTCGTGGACGATGTCCTTTGGACGCAATGACCTGCTAACATCAAGAAATTTGTTTTTCAGAATCGCACCCAAAGTCTTTTTGCCGGCTTGTTTGTGGTGGGGATTAAGTTGCGTCCTCGTACAAGTGTGTACGTCGTGCAACTTTCTAATCATCATCGCCCCTCCTTTGGGACCTGTGTGAATCGCGTACAATCTCCACTCACACTTTTCTCTAGCACATTCAACTACGTATTTGCTTTTGTCAGATGCCCGCACACGACTTTGGAAACCCTCTTCCAAGAACTTGAGTCCGATCTGACTTGCTAAGAGATCCTTCGAATCGAATATCTGACCTGCTGTTAAACTTTCACTGCGAATATAAGGTGTAGGTTCGTAGCTTTGTGTCTGGGTATGGGAGTCTGGAAGAATAGGGGGCATATCAAAAAAGTCATTTATCTGACTACATGATTTTCTACTAGGGGTATATTCTTCGTGATCATCATTATCGGTGTCTGATCTGTCTATTTCAGAATTACCCGTTCTGAAAACGTGGGTTTCATCATCAGCAACTCCAGCAGTACGCCATTCGTGTGGTTGTGGTGGTTGTTGTTGTTGAGAATCAAGCTGCTCTATTTGTTGAGAATAAGGATGCTCTATTTTTTGAGAATCACCCTCCTCGTCACCGTCGTCGTCACCGTCGTCGTCACCGTCGGATACGCCGGGATACACAAAGAGTAATGGGGGTCTTTCTGAATCGACTGCAAGGTGCAGAAAAGTAGAGATATCCCCATCGTTGGATAAATCCACAAATGACCCATCGCCATTTTTAAATACTAACTTGCAAATATCAGAAGAGTTGATTCCACATTTTTGCATGGCGTATGCAACAAACTTCTGATAAGTGTAGTTTACTGACACTTTTACACCATGCTTAGATTTATAAGCAAAATTTCACTCATTGTTATCTTGAACCCATTCACCATCAAAACAGAAATATAGCTTAGCTTTTGCAACAGATGAACTCATTTTTTCAGTAGTATCTCAAACACAAAATATTGCAGAAAGAAATATTCCAACAATGAAATCGTTGTGTGGGGATTATGGCTTGAATTTTACGTCTATTTATCAATGAAACAACCAACATATCAGAAAACCAATCTCTCATTTCATCCACAAACTGGTATTCCAAAAACATTGATTTAACATTGATTGAAACATGCAAATGAATTTCAACCACAAATCGGTCTTTAAATTGCAATAATTGTGGAAAAAAACAGTAAAAGCATGCAAAATTCGTCTAAGTATAGGGGCTGAAAGTGTAAATTTTCAGGGACCAAAAGTCTAAAATTTCAGGGACCAAAACTGTAATTTTTTGGGCCATCGCAGGCTGCGATCGCGGGCAGGGACTAAAAGTGCACCGCGACCAAAGTTGAGGGGCTTCGCGGGGCATTTGGCCCCAAAATACGTGCCACGTCAGCGTATCCCGCGATCGCGGGACCCCATCGCGGGTATTTTGGGCATTTTTGCAAAGTTGAAAAATTTTAGGGTATTTTGGTAACAGTTGGTTTGACTTGGGGTATTTTAATTAATTTCCCTAAATAAATTATTCGAATAACAAAAAGGGAAAATAATTAAACAGACGGAAGTTCAAAATTCGGTTACATAACTATCCTATCTCTCTCCCACTTTACAAAACTACACAATTTCCCCGCTCTTTAACCCTCGATCGCGGACCCAGTTAAAAAAATGAGATAGATCTGCGACGCACTCCATTTTGTCTAGAAGATGCACTTCCGCGATGCACAAATTTCGGGATGCACAAAACCCATGATGCACTTCCGCGATGCACAAAACCCACAAAAACCCACTTAAATATATTCTCTAAAAATATTTGGGAAGGGTCGAAATCCCAAACCTATCTCATTTTGAGTTTTTAAAAATATTTTAAAGTTGCCAAATATTTGGGGAGAGTAGCCAAAATCGCGGACATATAAAATATAGATTTGAAGATGCCAAAATCGCGGGGCCTGTCTCATTTTGAGTTTTCAAAAATATTTTTAAGTTCCCAAATATTTGGGGAGGGTAGCCAAAATCGCGGACATATAAAATATAGACTTGAAGATGCCAAAATCGCGGGGCTCGCGGGTCAAAATTGCGGACCAAAATCATGGAGTCCGTGATCGAGGGTGAAATCACGGTAGAAATGGGTATTTTTGTAAAGTGAGAGACAGAGGATGTATTTCTATAAACCAATTTTAAAGTTCGTTCATTTTAATTAATTTCCCAATAAATCATCACTTTACGTTTTAGTATAAATTAATTACTGTAGGTACAATACAAATTTTAAATGACAAAAGAAATTATCAACTTAACAAATATTTAAATAAATAGTCGTTTATATACTTTTAAAATAAAAAAACCATGACAATTATCGATTTAATTCGAAGTGACATACTACATAGGATATCATTGAAATGATACAATGTGGTTTCTAGTGTTCCTTTACCATCAACGTCCCATATGGAAACACATGATATGTAGAACGGTCTAGACGAGTTTAGTTTTTAACGAGTTACTCAAGTTCGAGCTCTATAATATCAATGTTCGACTCGACTCATTGGAAAGCTCGATGAACTGATGAAGTTTTACGAGTCAAGTCGAGCCATTTGAGCATACATTTTTTCGAGTCAGTCATATTTATATGTTTTCAAATTATATAGTCAAAGTATAAATTATCGAGCTTAAGTACATAAACGAGTTAATCAATCTCGAATTCGAGCTCATAATTAAACGAACATAAAGCTTGAGCTCGCGCTTAAACATTGAAAAACATTTGAGCTCGAGCCCCGAATTTGTAAAATTAATTGAGCTCGAGTCAAGATTGAGCCTGGTATTACTTTTTCGATCCAAGCTCGAATAACCTGCTACTTGATTCGACTCGGCTCGTTTACACCCCTATGTAGGACTATCGGAAGTAACCAAAATTGAGTAACTCGTATGAATGGAATGAAATCTGGGTTAAATGTTCAAGTATTGTGGTTTTCGGCTATTTTGGTTTGGTAATCATCCTCTGCCCATTTACTTTTATACCAAAGAAATTCGGTATTCTATTGATCAAACATACTAAAAAAATTCATACTAGAAATTTTCGGGATTCTATTGAGCAAGCAAACTAAAAAAATCCATACAAAAAAACCGGGGTTTTATTGAGCAAGCATCAAGCTATTATCGAGTTCTATGGAGCAAAAATCTTGTAACAATTATGAGTTCAAGTTTTTTTACTTGTCATCAAGATGATATTTTAGGAAGTTGTTTTTTGTTTTTTAGACCAAGTAGAATACCAAATACAAAATGTACAAAAAATCAGTCACCAATACCAACTAGCGTCTACCTATCAACTGAATTGGTTACCTATATCGACTGTAGAACAAATATATGTTTTCTTGAAAATGAGATTAAAAAGCGCCAATTTTAAGATAAGTTGACATTGAGAAGAAAAATAAAGTATGAAAAATAATAATAACAAAATCGACAAAAAAATTTGCCTTGATATAGTGCTAGTTAGAGCATCTCCAACAGCTTCCCCAAAATGGGGAAAATGGGCTAAAAATGTGCTCCAACAGCTTTTCTAAAACTATCCAAAAAATGGAGAAAGTTGGAGAGAGAATGGTTTTTTCTCCAAATATGGAGATTACTCCAAAAATGATTACCAAGTGAGAGGACCAATAGAAAACTTTGAAAATAAATATGTAGAGAGAGAAATAATATTTTAATATTTTAATTAATGTTGGATTCTCCAAAATAGAAAAGCTGTTGGAGATGAATGTATATTTTTTTTGGGGATTTTGGCTTTTGGTTCCCCATTTTGAAGAAATTATGGGGAAGTTGTTGGAGATGCTCTTATGCCTATATGAGGTCGTGAGTTCCATAATTTTAACCATTGCAACGGTGTTTAACTTCAGGTATAGTTTTGCTTTCAAAATATTCAATAACACTCTTAAAATCAAGTAGATGTTCATTTCAGACGACTAAAATGTTCTCTTATAAATATCGAGTGAACGGGTGCAGAAGAGTCTTCTTGCTCCTAATATGTCCTCTGTTTGCATATAACAAACACAAATAAAAACATTAGTTCAAAATCAGATGACATAAATAAGAAATTATCATTCACGTAACAAATAAATCAACTATTATAAAAAATAAACTTGTTTCCAATATGCAAGTATCGAGAAAAGAAACATATTTAAAAAAAACCTGTACTTCCTCCGTTCTAAAATAAGTGTCTACATTAATATTTTTGTTTGTCCCAAAATAAGTGTCCATTTTCAAAAGTATAATTTTACTTTCCCATTCTACCTTTAATTATGTGATGGATAAATTTTCTCTCTCTATAACTAAGAGAAAAATTGCACTTTGGTTAATTAAAAAGTGTAATAATTGTACACTTCTAAAACTATGTGCATTTTACATTGTGGACATTTATTTTGAGACGAATGGAGCATGTATTTTAATAATCCAAGAACGAGATGGACTTCGAGCTTTGTTAGTGGAAATTGTGTTTATATTTTGGTAGTAACTATCTAAAAGAAAATAGACATAAAAGGGACAAATCGGAATTTGCTAAAGCATAAAAATAGTAATTTCCTTTTCATACCAAAATTATATTTTATCCCATTTCATTGAAATGAAAAAGAAAAAAATATCATTTATTTATTTACTTACGTTGTGTTCTCGATACTCATTTTACGAAGGAAAGAAAAGAAAAGACAGGGAAAGTGAGGAAAGTAAAAAAAAAACTCACGGAAAGGAAAAAATGATAACTTTCCTTCCAAAAGATATATTTTTAAGGATATATATTAGTAAAAATGACGTATTTCGTTTCCTTTCTTTCCTGTTCAAGAATACGAAAAAGTATTTTTTTTTCATTTCATTTCCTTCCTTTTTCCTTCGCTTTCGAGAACACAAATGAAAAAATTATTTTGTTTTCCTTCTTTTTTTTTCTCTCTCCTAGCTAGAGAACACAACTAGGGGTGGCAAAAAGTGACGAAACTCGCCAACCCAACCCAAACCCAAACCCAACCCAATAGTAGCAGGTTGGGTTGAGATTTTCAACCCATTTAAGTTAAATGGGTCAATCCGCCTAACCCAATTAATAAATGGGTTGAGTTGGATTGAAATTTTCTACATGTTTCCAACCTGATTTCAACTCATTTACAACCTGTTTTTAACACATTTATAACGTGTTTTCAATCCATTTACAACCTGTTTGTAACCAATTTAAGACTTGTTTTTAATTTATTATCATTATTTAACTATAATTAATAATTAAAAAGTTAATAAAAAACTAAATATGATTCTACTAAAGCCTAAACAGAACTCCTTCGGTCCTTCCATTTCAATATTCCATAGTTCAAACTTTCAAAGTCTAAACTCTCTAAACCCTAGCAGACAATTCCTTCCAGTTTCAGCCAAGAGATCGACGCCAACCCTAGAAACTTATTTGTTTGATTTTAGTGTTGTGTTATTGAAACTTTGAACAATTTATTTTACTTTATGGTTGTGATTTATTGAAACGTTGAACAATGTATTTGATTTTGTGGTTGTGACTTATGTATTTATCATGAAATTATGTTTTAGTCTTTTTTTTTAAGTTTTAAAATTAAATGGCTAACCCCGGTTCAACCCATTTATTAAATAGGTTGGATTGAGAAAATCATAAATAGGTCAACCCGCTACCAACCCATTTAAGTACCAGGTTGGATTGGGTTGAAAATCTCAACCCATTTACTTAAACGGGTTGGGTTGGGTTAAGGTTTTCAATCCAATTAATAAATGAGTTGAATCCGAACCCAACCTGACCTATTTACACCCTAAACACAACGTTAAAGTAAATAAAGATAATGAATTCTATTATGAAAATTAAAAGGTATTTATATTCCTTACCCCTTGTGAACTTAAAGTATTTTTTTTTCTGTTTCTTGATTATTTATCAGTATTTATACATATAACGATTTTTTTAAATTAAAGAACATTTATTTATGTATTAAACTACAAATTATTTTTTTTCAAAACAAAAGGCAAATAGTAAATGGTATAGATATAATGAAAAAGTAAAACAATAAAAAAAAGATAAATAAATTACTAAAAGAACCAAAAACACTCGTCTCCTACTAGGCTACTAGTCAACCTAGCAAAACCAACCGCCGTCGACGGTAGCATTACTCGCCGGCGGTATCTCGAAATGCCACAACCGTCCAACAGCGTGCTTCAAATACTTCTTACATAAAAACTCATTCGCATAAGCCTTCTCCACCTTCCGATTAACATCGTGCAAAAACACATGCGTCACACCGGATTTCTTCCTGTTCCTCGCCATCACCGTCGCGGAGTAAATCGCCGCCATCCTTCCCGGCGCCGCATCAAAGTAACCCCTCGGCGCATCGATCATTATCATATCCCACTCCTTATCGTACACCTCATCAGGTAGACTCGTGAGTGCTAACCTGCACTTAATATTCCCCCTGATGTAAGATTTCGACGGCGCGCATTCCGGCTCCGATCGGTACGTATTCATAAGCTCGTCGGCTTCCGAGAGCTTTGTCCGGTAATTAACCACGGCGGCGTTGAGATCCGGCGCGTCTTTCAGCACCGTTTTTACCCACGTCGGATCTTCTTCGAGGAACAGCGTTTTCCCACGGCTGTTAAACGACGCCCACATGAGTGAATCGTGACCGAGCCCAAAAACGAGGAAGTTGCAGGGGGAAATGGATCGGAGAACGTCGAAGGAGACGGTGATCTCGGAGAACGATTGTTGAGGGACGATTCGGGAAGTAGCGTAGTGGAGGATAGCTTTGAGTTGAATCGGAGATGTCATGGAATGGAAGTCATCGGAGAGGGGTTGGTTGCAGAAGAAGCGGCGGTTATCGGGGCCGATGAAGGTGAATAGGAGGAGGCCGGCGGCGATGAGGGCGATGGCAGATAAAGCAAGGAAGAGACGCCGTTCAGGGAGGTAGGGGAGATTGTTGTTTTTCATTGTTTGAGTTTGAGTTTGAGTTTGAGTTTTCCGGCCAATGAGAAAGAGATTTGAAGATCTAAGATTTGGGTTTATGAGACAGGGGAGATATTAGACAGACGGCGTTGAAGAAAAGATAACGGCGTTGAAGAAAAGATAACGGCGTCACCATTGGTCAATTCATCTGAATTCCCTTCCATTTTGGATTTAATTTTAGATATTTTATGAACTATGAGTAAATCTATACCATATTATAAAACATTGAGTAAATTACATAAATCGTCCCTGTGGTATGGTCACTTTTTGGATATGATCCCTAAAACGAAAAGATTACACTGAGCGTCCCTGTGGTTCGATTAACCGCACGCAGAGGGTCCTTCCCTCTAACGGAATCTGTTAACCCAGTTAACTCAAGGGTTATTTTGGTCTTTTTACGTTTGTTTTTGTCTTTATTCTAAAAGAAAACTAAAAAAACAAACAAATAAATTAAAAAATACCCACCCCTACACCCACTACGCCCCTCCTCCTTCTTCTTCCTCACGACACCCCCCCCCACCCCCTTCCTCACTTTTCTTCTTCCCCACCTCCAGCCACCACCTCCGGCCACCACTTGAAGCTGCAAATCGTAACCCCATCCATCCTTGAGACCTGCAACTCTCTCTCTCTCTCTCTATAGTATTCAAAAGTCGAGAATAGTTGAGAATATATCTTGCAACAATAGTTTTCTTTTTAATGCTTCCTGCAGCTTTAGTAAGTATGTTATGGAATAAGAATACTGTTCTTCCTAAATTAAAATATGGTTTAAGGATGTTATGAAAGTAAAGGAAAGTAGCGGAGTCGTGGATCACTATAGAATCGGTGATCGGCACGTGGGAGGATCGGAGGCTGTTAGGATATAAAGACGAAGAGATATGGAAGAATCTAGAGAGTAACAGCTGTCCAGGTTTCATATTGAATAGTTTCGATGAGGTCCTGTGGGTGAATCCGGCTTACCGGAGGATGCTGGATCTGAACTCTGAAGATGGAGCACCGACGACTGAGGAGGTGGCGGTGTGGCTGAGGTTAAAAGTGGAAAAATCCACGGTGGTAAAATACCAACCAGCTTTGTCATGCAGTGTGAGAATTGTGTACCGATTATCTGAGAAGAAGACGCAGATGATGGTTCCGTGCGACGTTTGCAAGATGGAATCCAGTGGCTTTGCTTGATGTCAAATCTGCTTTGAGTTTGGGGCCATTGAGTTAACTAATTCGAGTACAGCAGGTCATATCATCTGCTGCAGATGTTGATCCAACTTAACAAACCCATGGTTTCTGAAAATTGCTGGATGTATGCAGTTTCTAATTAACCATGGTTGTATTCAATATTTTCTCTGTATCTACGTATGATAATAATTGGACCATTGATCAATGGCAGCTGCCGCATAAAATCTGTAACAAGGATATATAAGAACAAATTTAGTGTGACTGCTTGGCCCAGGTTTCAATTAAATATATTTGTGATCTCAAAACGGAAGATTTCATATATTTCTTAAATCAAGTTGCATTTCATGATCTTTCATTGATGAATGATGATCCATACCTTGCTAATGTAATACATACATATGGTTTATATAATTCATAATGTAGATGAAGACTTTGATATCATACCCCAAGTTTATCCATATATATATATATATATATATATATAAGGGTGGTATCGGGTACAAACCAACTAGTTTGTACAAACTCGTACAAACCATACCTAGCTTCATGATTTTGTAAATTTGGCTTCATGAATGTATATATATATATTTTGGCTTCATGAATATATAATTTGGCTTCATGAATATATCATTTGGCATTTTTAACTAATTTTTTTACAAAAATAAGGGTATTTTAGGGTATTTTTGTAAAAAAATTAGTTAAAAATGCCAAATGATATATTCATGAAGCCAAATGATATATTCATGAAGCCAAAATATATATATATATACATTCATGAAGCCAAATTTACAAAATCATGAAGCTATGTATGGTTTGTACGAGTTTGTACAAACTAGTTGGTTTGTATTTGATACCCAGCCTATATATATATATATATATATATATATATATATATATATATATATATATATATATATATATATATATATATATATATATATATATATATATATATATATATATATATATGGGTTAAATCATGTGAGGACCAAAAAAAGATTGAGGACCGTAAGGACCAATCTCAAGCATCAAATGGTTTTAATCAAAGGCTATTAAACATGGTGGCAGTTTTTGTAATATTTGTGAAAATGGGGTCTAATCCCACATCTAATTAAAATATTCCAGGGTAAACTTGTATTTACATGTCTCTTTCACAAGGTCTCCTCTTATCCTTCGTCTCTTCATCTTCTCCCCCATACTCACACATCCCAGGACCAAGACCCATCTCCATTGCCGACGACCATCTCCATCACCGACGACCATCTCCATCGACAACACCGGAAAAAGCATCAGTTCTAGCTAAAAGTACGGTGATTTGAACGATGATGAGTTATTAACGAAGCTTTTCGACATTGTTCCGTTTCTTCCGAGTAATCATCGATTTCAACTCAAGCCGAGATCTGGTTTCCTTAGATCTGAACTTCAGAGACGATTTGGTTTAAGTGTTTTGATTTTGTTTAGTGATACTGATATAATGAAGTAGCAGGAAGTTATGTGTGAGTTGATTTTACTTTTCATCTAGGGTTTGTTCATATCCTTTTTTTGTTTACTACATAAATCGATAAGTTAGCTTTGTAACAGATTTGATGTTTTTGTTTCCCAAATTTGTGTTTGGTTTCATATGGTGAAATCGAACTCATAGTCGATTCCATAGTAAAGTAACAAATTTAGGGGTTTTTTGTTTTCCAGATTTGTGTTTGATTCATGTGGTGAAATAACACATAGAAGAGAATTGTGCTGAATTCATGTGGTGAAATATGAAAATTATGTTGGATTCATGTGGTGAAATATGAAAATTATGTTGGATTCATATGGTGAAATATGAAAATTATGTTGGATTCATCTATGTTGGATTCATCTATGTTGGATTCATGTGGTGAAATATGATAATTATGTTGGATTCATATGGTGAATAAAAAATAAATGAAAATTGTATTTTACTTCATGAGGTGAAATGGGATGGTGAATATGTGTTTCATATGGTGAATCTTGTTACTAAAATGACCATTATGTCCTTTTCATGTGGTGAAACAACTTTCAATTAAAACCATATAATCAAAACTAGATAATGGTTTAGATCGGTTCTCACGGTCTTCAACTTTTTTGTGGTTCTCATTTGATTATCGTCCTATATATATATATAGGGAAAGAGAGAGAGAGAGAGAAAATTACTAACATTATATATGATATATATATATATATATGATATTTTTGATGATTTGTAGTTTTGTTTTAATGTGTCATAGTGATATGATATTAATTTGGAAATTGTCTGTTAATTTACACCGTCAATGTATAGATACAAAATGATATTAAAGTTAAGAAAACAAGAGTTAAACGTGAAAAATGTTAAGCATAAACCACTGAAAAAAGAGGTAAATTTAGGTTGCTATATATATGCTAAACTTACCTGAGAATCACGAGAGACGAGAAGAGTGTACGAGAATCTTGGTCACTGACTGAGGGTTTTCCTCTTGTTTCTCTTGGAGGGAGGGGATGAATGGATGATGAAGACATGGACTTTCCAAACCGGCTTCAAGTGGTGGCCGGAGGTGGTGGCTGGAGGTGGGGAAGAAGAAAGGTGAGGAAGGGGGTGGGGGGTGTCGTGAGGAAGAAGAAGAAGGAGGAGGGGTAGTGGGTGGGTATTTTTTAATTTATTTATTTGTTTTTTAGTTTTCTTTTAGGATAAAGACAAAAACATACATAAAAAGACTAAAATACCCTTTGAGTTAACTGGGTTAACAAACGACGTTAGAGGGAGGGACCCTCTGCGTGCGGTTAGTCGAACCACATGGACGCTCAGTGTAATTTATTCGTTTTAGGGACTATATCCAAAAAATGACCATACCACAGGGACAATTTATGTAATTTACTCTAAAACATTTATGAAAAACTCTAAAAAAATAACCCCTGAAATTTTATGTACCGCTATTTAATGTTAATTACTTAAAATCTCTTAAAAACACTTAATGAAACTTTATGTATCGATTTTAATGTTAATTATTTGATTAATACTTATCTCTAACAATATTCAAATCCTTAAATCGTGGACTCTCATTAATTAATCTTTATCTCTAACCACTTTCAAATCCTCAAATCATTAACTCCTTAGAGCATCTACAACAACTTTGCTAAAATAGAAAAAAATGATTTTTTTCCTCTAAAACCTTTCCAACAGTTTTGCTATAATAGAAAAAACTTGAAAAACTTCAAAGTTTAGAGAATTCTCTAAAATTTGATAGGATACATCTGTAACTCAATTTTAAATTTGGGGTAAAATAATTTATTTCCCTTTTCTTTTTGGATTTTTTTAAAGAACCATTTTAGGAAATTTTAAAAGTTCTTTTTTAACTATTTCACTTTTATAACGTCATTTTATTAACAGCTATATATATTTAATGTTTTTTTTCTTTATTTAAAAAAATAGTTTAATGTGATGAGTGTGTGTACATGTTTGGTAAAGTCGTGCAGATGGATGAGTGATGGGAATTAAATAGTATATTTGTCAAAGCAGTGTTGCCACAACTTTTGACTCCGTGACTCCACTACGTGCCACCACGTACCCCTTCCCAGATTCCTTACCATCAAATAGATCTCGTGTTTTCTCTCTCCGAATATAGAGTGAATTGTGGATTTGGTCCCTGTCCTTTGATGGTTTTTGTGACTAAAGTCCCTATACTATGTTTATTGTGAATTTGTTCATTGTGATATTCAGTTTTTCTTGGCCATGGTCCCTCGACTAACATTTTCGTTAACTTTGTTAAATTAAGGACCATCTTAGCCATTTTTTCTAAATTGTATCTTTCTACTATAAAAAAAGTAAAACAATATTTTTATACACACACAAATATATACATATATAACTATAGACACACATATATATATATATATATATAATTATACATAAATATATGTATATATATACATAACGATATATAACAATTTAATTTTATCATTTTATTGTAATGGTGAAAAAAGATATGGTTTTATTGTTATAATGTAATTAAAATTTTGATTTAAACAAATCAAATCATAAAATTGTATCTTATTTTATTTAGAGCGAAAAAATAAGATATTGTTTTATGATTTGATTTATTTAAATTAAAACATTAATTATGTTAAAGACGATTTAATTTTATTGTTCTTTTAATTTAAATTAAATCATATATATATATATATATATATATAGAGAGAGAGAGAGAGAGAGAGGGATAATAAATTGTAAACTGTTAAATGTGTGTAAACTTGTAAATTTTTGGATTTCATAGGTTTTCTTGATGAAATTATTTTATGAAATTGTTTATTTTGATAAAAATGTTTCATATCATTCATTTCTTAATGAAATTGTTTCATATATTTGTGTTTTTTATGTAAAACGAAAAAGTTTCATCAAGTTTCATAGGAATGAAAAAAAAATATATGAAACTACATAAAAAACACAAATATATGAAACAGTTTCATGAATGATATGAAACAATTTCATCAAAATAAACAATTTCATGAAAAAATTTCATTAAAAACCCTATGAAATCCAAAGTTTACATGAAAAAAAGTTTACAAAATAGTGAGTCTCTATATATATATTTGTGTGTCTATAGTTATATATGTATATATTTGTGTGTATAAAAATATTGTTTTACTTTTTTTATAGTAGAAAGGCAAAATTTAGAAAAAAATGACTAAAATGGTCCTTAACTTAACGAAGTTAACAAAAACGTTAGTCGAGGGACCATGACCAAGAAAAATTAAATACCACAAGGACCGAATCCACAATAAACATAGTATAGAGACTTTAGTCAGAAAAACCATCAAAGCACAGAGACCAAATCCACAATTCACTCCCGAATATATAAATTAAAAATATTATTATTTCAAATATTTATATTTAACGAGGAAAATATGTTCTTTTATGAAAAACATATTTATCGTATAGCGCAATTAAGTGTTGATTTTTATGTTTTAGTTTATGATTTAATTCCCTTGATTTTATTTTATGTACGCAAAACTCTTAAAATATTTAAAGAAAATTATTGCAAAACGGATATAAACTAAGATTGTACAACAAAAGTTAAATCCTGATGCTCGAGCCGAGGAAGTTTGAACGTAGGTTTAGGCCCGACGTTAAAGCCATATCAGAACATTTTTAAACCATTGTTAAATCCCCACCTGAAATGTTGAGTTCCTCTATTTTTATACACAAAGCTAGACCTGAAACAAAAAGTTTAGTTTTATTTGTAGACCGTAAAAATTATAAGAGCTTTTCTATAACTTTTCTAAAATAGATAATCAAAAAGTTAAAATTTCTAAAAAAAAGTTACATTTATCTCCGGCAGATTATCTGTTTTATGGTTTGCTAAAAATTACAAATTTCGTCCTTGCGGTTTTGAAATTTCGATTTTCGTCCATACGGTTTGCAATTCAATTCTATTTTCATCCCTGAGGCCAAATCACTAATTTTAAGCATGAAGGACTAAAATAAAAATGAACTGTAAACCATAGAGATGAAAATCGTAATAAAATTTAAATCATAAGGATGAAAATGGTGATAAATTATAAAAGGGAAATTAATTAAAATGTCACAAGTTTGACCCAAACTTACCAAAATGCCACAAAAAACCGCGGTGGCCACCGCGATCGCGGGCCCCAGGCCCACGTGTCACCAAAGTTTGCCCACTTTGCCCGCGTTGGTCCCTCAAGAATGTCCGCGACCCACCTTTCCCCCCTCAAGAATGCCCGTGTTGGCAGTTTTAGTCCCTGCCCGCGTTGAGAGCCCGCGATCGCGGGCTAATTTTTTGAATTTACTGTTTGGTCCCTGAAGTTTGTTGCAAATTTAAAAAACATTAATGGTCCCTATAGTTTTTAGGTTATCATTTTATGTGGTTTTTAATGTATTGTTTCCTTTCCATTTTAATGTTTTTAATATAGAAATTCACTTAAGTTATTTAACAAGGAAATAAATTAACAACATCATATAAAAATTATTGCAAATCATCTTCCCAACCGAAACGGATACAGTGCATGTAAACAAAGAAATCTATTACTGGAAGGCGTCCTGGAGTCCTGTGATCAAGTTAACCTTTTCCTTGATTACGTCCTCCATTCCCATGTAGTCCGATTCGAGTTCTTCTAGTTCCTCTTCAGCTTCCTTAATTTCTCGTTGCAGATGCCGAACGTGAGCCCTAGCCATGGCCAGTTCTCGTTTCTTCCCCGCTAGATATTCCATTTTCCCCTGCTGAATCCCCCTGTTATGGTTCCACATACCCTTTACCTTTTCGATATCGGCGTTCGCCCCATGAATGGCTTTTTGCACTGCGGGAGTAATTTGTTGACTTTGTCGAAGACCCGTCGGCATAAAATCATACATTGGTGGGGTTCTCATGCCATTATCGAAGTAGTAATTGTCGGATGCCATCTCCCAGTCTGCTTCCTCCTCAGGCGTGAATGGAAAATCGGCCGCAGTTCGCCCACAGTTTTGTAACACCCTAAAATTCAGGGCCAATTTAAACCTCAAAATACACATGTTATGATCATCAAAATATCAGACTTTTATAAACCAAAGGATCAAAAGTAGGTTTCTATATACATAAGATCATCTAACTTAAATAATCTGATCAATCTAATTATACATCACAATAAGATCAACTAGATTATCTAAGGCTTGTCCCAAAAGTCATCAAAATATCCTGATCCTTTGATATCGCCAAGTCTGATTGTTCTTCAACTGTCATCTCACTTCCCCACTATTTCCCAGAGCCTGTACCTGGTAAGACAATTTAATTTGAAACATTAGGCTTTCGCCTAGTGAGATTATCCAAATCAAATTAAAATTAATCAACAAAATATTAACAGATATATCAAACCTGTTATCAACCATCTTACCACACCAAGCTCGTATCTACCATTGGAATCCACCTATTCCCTTACTTATGACCAATTTCTCTAGTCATCATATTATCAACGAGAATTACTATAAATCCCACCGGACTTATAAATAACTCTAACTCCCAGAAATTACAGTTTCCAAACCTGCTTCTTTCTGAATTAGGATGTCAAATCCTCAGCAATAAAGATATCTCATCTTTCGCTTGAAATGGGAATTACAACTCTAAGTCTGCCATTCCTCATTTCGTTTCCTCCCCATCTTGAATCACTGGTCTCAAATGAGATTTCCTTCTTATCGCGATCAACAACCACCAGAGATCCTCACAGATGATTCAAGATTCACTCCAACAACTAGAAATACATCCTAACGGTCCCCTGGCTAGTAAACGGTTCTCATTATACCGCACTTTATGCCCACTAGACCAGATGCATATTTCTAGCCAACGCCACACAATAATTGTGTATCATCACTCTTTCTATTGTATACTAAAGTTATACAATACAACATATATTCTATATCTCTATGTACAGAATATTAATTTCAACGATTATCCCTACTTTGCCATTTAGCATCGGGGATCAACATCTCAACATTTAACTACAGCTCCGGACTCATAAATAAGTCCTTACAATTTAACATATCATGGTTTTTACATCACCAACAGAGTTATAAACATATAACAAATAGCATATACATATCAGATTGCATGACACATAACAGCCTCAAACTACTACTGAAAGTCAAAACTTTTCGCAAGCTACAGTAGCGAAAAGCTACACTTTTCGCAAGCCAAAGCTGCGAAAAGTCCACTTCTCGCAACCCACTATTGCGAAAACTCTACTTTTCGCAACCCTCTATTACGAAAAGCCCAGAATTCGCAACCCTTGGTTGCGAAAGCTTCACTTTTCGCAATACACTGTTGCACAAAGTCACTGTTCATCGTCACTTTCATTTCGATTCAGTTATTCCTTTGACTCATTAAGCTTACCAATTCTTAATCAAATCATACCACTGATATCATATACAAGTATAGCATATCTATAACACTTTTAATTGCTTAATTTTAACAAGAATGAATAACTCACCTGGGTATTCTTGAACACAGTAAACTTCCAATTCAATGGCTTAATCAACAGCTTAATCAAATATGGACAGAATACCTTAATTAAAATCTATGGAGATGAATGATACTAACAGAGAAAATAAACTCTTACCACAAATCCAATTCAACAGCTTTCTTTCTTCTTCTCCTTTTTAAAATCTTTCTCTCTGTCTCGTTCTATCTCTCTCTCTCTCTCTCTCGATATTCCTCTGTTTGATTTTTTTTTAGAATACTAAACAAAGGAAATCAGTATTATCAAACACTGATTCCTCCTAATGTGACACCTCACAGAAAAGCATGAGTCATTAACTCAATTTTCCAATATAACCCCAAACCCTCAAAAATAACAATTCAACCCTCCAAGTTAATTTTCTCATAACTAAATTGTACCAAAAATACAATTTATATCTTATTAATTTACAATGGAAATTTCGGGATGTTACAATACTCCCCAACTTGAAAAGGATTTCGTCCCCGAAATCAAACTAAGCAAACAATTGAGGGTATCGTTTCTTCATTTCTTCCTCCGACTCTAAAGTCACGTTACTGCCCCGGTGATGTTTCCATTGTACCTTCAACATAGGCACCTCTTTGCCGTTCCTTAACTTCCGAACTGATCTTTCTAGAATCGCTTCCGGTTCTTCAACACATTGACTCTTCTCGTCCACCTTGACATCAGTTATCGGAATCACATCTTGTTCTTCGGCTAAACACCTCCGAAGATAACATACATGAAACACATTGTGAATTCCTTCCAATTCAGGCGGAAGATCTAGCTGATAAGCTTGTTGACCAACTCTTTTAGTGATGACAAAAGGTCCTAGAAAACGAGGACTCAGCTTCCCACGCTTTCCAAAACGAATTACACCTTTCCACGGAGATACTTTTAGCATAACGCGCTCCCCAACTTGGAATTCTACTGGTCTTCTTTTTAAATCAGCATAACTCTTTTGTCTATCCTGAGCCGCTTTCATGTGTTGTCGGATTTCTTTGATTTTATCAGCCGTTTGTTGCACCATTTCCGGTCCAGCAAACTGTTTCTCTCCAGCTTCTAGCCAACACACTGGAGTTCTACACTTCCTACCATACAAGGCTTCGAACGGTGCTCTCCTGATACTAGAATGATAACTATTGTTATACGCAAATTCCACTAATGGCAAGTGCGTATCCCAGTTACCTCCAAAATCTAGTATACATGCTCTAAGCATATCTTCTAATGTCTGAATAGTTCTTTCACTTTGACCGTCGGTTTGCGGATGATACGCGGTACTCAAATTCAATTTCGTACCCAACTCCTCTTGAAGTGACCGCCAAAATCTTGACGTAAACCGACTATCACGATCTAAAACAATAGACATTGGAATACCATGTCTTGACACCACTTCGTCAATATACAATTTCGCTAACTTTTCTATCGGTGAAGCTTCTTTCATTGCCAAGAAATGAGCACTCTTTGTCAACCTGTCAACTATTACCCATATTGTGTCGTTACCTCTTTGTGTCTTTGGTAACTTCGTCACGAAATCCATGGTAATCTTATCCCATTTCCATTCCGGAATTTCCAAAGATTGAAAACTTCCGTATGGCTTTTGATGTTCAGCTTTAACTAAAGAACAGGTTCCACACATTTCTACACATCGAGCCACATCTAACTTCATGGTTGGCCACCAATAATGTAGCTTCAAGTCTCTATACATTTTAGTACTTCCAGGGTGAATGGAATACTTAGATTTGTGAGCATCTTCCATAATCAACTCTCTATTCCCACCTTTTCTTGGTACCCAAACACGGCCTCGAAACAACTTCACCCCACGACTATCTTCCGTCAGTTGAAACCGTTGTTTGACCATAACTTCATCTTTTAAGTTTTCTTCCGAAAGAGCTTCCATTTGAGCAGTCTTTATTCGTTCAATCAAACTTGACATCACATTAATTCGAGCATTTGTTGACTTCAGACAACCACTATACTCTTTCCTGCTTAAAGCGTCAGCCACTACATTTGCTTTACCAGGATGGTAATGCAATTCACAATCGTAGTCTTTAAGTAGTTCAAACCACCTTCTCTGTCTCATATTTAATTCCTTCTGATCAAAGACATGCTTTAAACTCTTATGATCAGTATAAAGAGTACACTTCGTACCGTACAGATAATGACGCCATAGCTTCAAAGCAAAAACCACCGCTGCTAACTCCAAATCATGGGTAGGATAATTCTTCTTATGCTCTTTCAATTGTCTTGATGCATAAGCAATCACCTTGCCTCTTTGCATCAATACACATCCTAGTCCCATCTTTGAAGCATCACTATATACTACAAAATCATCTGTACCTTCAGGCAGAGCTAAAATAGGAGCTTCACACAACTTTTGTCTTAAGGTCTTGAAAGCTGATTCCTGCTTTTCAGTCCAAACAAACTTTACATTTTTACGAGTTAATACAGTCAAAGCAGAAGCAATCTTTGAGAAATCTTGAATAAATCTCCGATAATACCCGGCCAAACCCAAGAAACTTCTGATTTCAGATGCATTCTTTGGAGTTTCCCAATTCATCATTGCTTCTATTTTGGCTGGATCCACTTTCACCCCTTCAGCTGAAATTACATGACCCAGAAATTGTACTTCTTCTAGCCAAAATTCACATTTCGAGAATTTTGCATACAACTTCTCCTTTCTTAGTACTTCCAAAACTTCCTGAAGATGACACTCGTGATCATTTTCATTCTTTGAATAGACTAGTATGTCATCAATAAAGACAATGACAAACTTGTCTAGAAATGACCGACACACTCTATTCATCAGATCCATAAATATAGCTGGAGCGTTAGTCAATCCAAATGGCATCACCAGAAATTCATAATGCCCATATCTCGTTCTGAAAGCAGTCTTCGGAATATCTTCATCCCTTACTCGTATTTGATAATACCCCGACCTCAGATCAATCTTAGAAAAACATCCTGCACCTTGCAATTGATCAAACAAGTCATCAATTTGTGGCAACGGATACTTGTTCTTGATTGTCACCTTGTTCAATTCTCGATAATCTATGCACATCCTCATACTTCCATCTTTCTTCTTAACAAACAGCACCGGAGCTCCCCAAGGTGAAGAACTCGGTCTGATATAACCTTTGTCTAATAACTCCTGCAATTGTGACATCATCTCTTTCATTTCTGCCGGTGCTAAACGATACGGCGCACGAGCTATTGGTGCTGCTCCAGGAATTAGATCAATACGGAACTCTACTTGCCTTTCCAAAGGTAAACCTGGAAGATCATCCGGGAATACATCTGGAAAATCACGTACTACTTTAATGTCTTGTATCTGCTTCTTTTCTGACTTAGCGTCCAGAACATATGCCAAATATGACAAACATCCTTTTGCTAAACACTTACGTGCCTTTATGACTGAAATCAACTGTACTTCTCCCTTCTGCTTCTCCCCATAAATTATTACATCATCTTGATCAACCATCGGAATTCGGATCTACTTCTTAGCACACATTATTTCGGCTTGGTTATCAGACAACCAATCCATTCCCAAAATAACATCAAATCCTCCAATTTCCATTAACAACATTCTAATTGGAAATTTTGCATCCTCTATCTGAATCGTACAACCATCTACTCTTTCATCAACCAAAGCTAGACCCCCATTAGCTATCTCAACTACTAAGGCATCTCCTAAAGTAGTGACAGGCATAGCTAATTTTCCATTGAACACTTTGGATACAAACGAATAATTTGCACCACAATCAAATAACACACGAGCAGGTATAGAGTTTATAAGGAATGTACCAGAGACACCATCCTTGGATCCCTTCGCTTCTTCAACTGTCATATTAAATGCTCGTCCTGTTGGTTTTGGTATAACTGCCTTCTTTCCTTGTTCTCCCTCCTTTTTCAGCTTCGGACAATCCCGTCGAATATGCCCTGGCTGTTTACATTCAAAACATACTGCACCCGGTAGAAAACAATTAAATGCAAAGTGCCCCGTCTTTCCACATTTATAACACTCTGGCCCGCTTGTTCGACATGGCCCAAAATGCTTATTCTTACACTTCGGACACCAGTTGGGTTCCCTTCGTGAATCTGAACGTATATTCTTACCAAACAGCCTGAGTTTCTGAGAAGAATCAGAACGACCTTCCCACTTTCTTTTATCTC
This sequence comes from Saussurea involucrata, assembly GCA_033807775.1. NCBI lineage: Eukaryota > Viridiplantae > Streptophyta > Magnoliopsida > Asterales > Asteraceae > Saussurea > Saussurea involucrata. Next base: position 9,256,288 of record CM066315.1, on the reverse strand, counting down.
CAACATGAGCTTTCTCTTCCCTATCTCTGGCATACATCTCCTCTATTAACTTGGCCTCTTCAATCATTTCCCTGAGCGTTACAGCCTTTGAATTCCGCACTCGGGACATCATCTCGGCCGGTAACCCTTTCAGATAGGCTTTAACTTTATCTTTTTCAGTAGGAGCCACGTGCCCTACTAAGTTCAGTTTCTCCATAAACAGTTCTGTGTATCTTCTCACCGACATGTTACCTTTCTTGAGATTTCTGAACTGCTCCTCTATACGATCCATCTCATGTTCATTGCAATATTCTTTCAGTATTTTCTCTTTAAATGCTCCCCAAGTCATAGCATCTAACACAGTTGTTGTCAATGAAGCTGTCAAAACATTCCACCAATTTAAAGCATTACCTCTCAACATCTGAGAAGCAAATCTGACCTTTGATCCTTCCTGACATTCACAGGCTCGGAAAGCTTGCTCTATCTCCCGCAGCCAATTCATACACGCAACTGGGTTGTCTTCCCCTTTAAATTCAGGCGGCTTGCAGCTTAGAAATGTTTTGTAAGAACAAATTCTTTCTACCCTTCGTTCCGCCTCTCTTACTGGATTACCTATCGGATTTATCACTCCAGTATCAATCACTTGACGTCTTGGTTCTATATTCCTGTCATTGAACAACTTTGTAAACATTTCTGTTTGTCTTTCCATGGAGGCGTTCATTAAATCAGCTTGTCTTTCTACCGAAGCATTCATCATTCTTGACACATTCTCCATTATTCTTGTCTCCATATTAGAATCTGTTGTCTGACTAACATTGCTAGTACCCACCCTCGGAGCTGAAGTATGCATACCTCCCAAAGAAAGAAAATCTCTTGGTGCATTATGCATGTTACTCACTTCTGCCTCCTCAGTTCCAACTCTTTCTCTAGGTGGCGTATTCACCATTGCTCTGATCAAACACAAATAACCATATAAATGGTTAAGCAGAATTCTAACATACTAAACGTACTTTATCACTAATTAGCCCTTGCAACAATTGAGAAACAAGCATGCTTATGTAACAATATATCCATAATAACAGTAGCTAATTGAAATTGCGAACATATCATACATGAGAATTCTCGTCCCCATCGTTACAATACTAAGTTAGTGTATTTCCGTCCACCCTAAGACTACCCGGTCTTAGCAATTTTACCCATCTCTCGTAGATCATAACTTAATTTCATCACAACTTAAGTCTAGGCATATCAAATTCATACCTAGTTCGCTTAAACAAAAGCTCTGATACCATACTGTAACACCCTAAAATTCAGGGCCAATTTAAACCTCAAAATACACATGTTATGATCATCAAAATATCAGACTTTTATAAACCAAAGGATCAAAAGTAGGTTTCTATATACATAAGATCATCTAACTTAAATAATCTGATCAATCTAATTATACATCACAATAAGATCAACTAGATTATCTAAGGCTTGTCCCAAAAGTCATCAAAATATCCTGATCCTTTGATATCGCCAAGTCTGATTGTTCTTCAACTGTCATCTCATTTCCCCACTATTTCCCAGAGCCTGTACCTGGTAAGACAATTTAATTTGAAACATTAGGCTTTCGCCTAGTGAGATTATCCAAATCAAATTAAAATTAATCAACAAAATATTAACAGATATATCAAACCTGTTATCAACCATCTTACCACACCAAGCTCGTATCTACCATTGGAATCCACCTATTCCCTTACTTATGACCAATTTCTCTAGTCATCATATTATCAACGAGAATTACTATAAATCCCACCGGACTTATAAACAACTCTAACTCCCAGAAATTACAGTTTCCAAACCTGCTTCTTTCTGAATTAGGATGTCAAATCCTCAGCAATAAAGATATCTCATCTTTCGCTTGAAATGGGAATTACAACTCTAAGTCTGCCATTCCTCATTTCGTTTCCTCCCCATCTTGAATCACTGGTCTCAAATGAGATTTCCTTCTTATCGCGATCAACAACCACCAGAGACCCTCACAGATGATTCAAGATTCACTCCAACAACTAGAAATACATCCTAACGGTCCCCTGGCTAGTAAACGGTTCTCATTATACCGCACTTTATGCCCACTAGACCAGATGCATATTTCTAGCCAACGCCACACAATAATTGTGTATCATCACTCTTTCTATTGTATACTAAAGTTATACAATACAACAAATATTCTATATCTCTATGTACAGAATATTAATTTCAACGATTATCCCTACTTTGCCATTTAGCATCGGGGATCAACATCTCAACATTTAACTACAGCTCCGGACTCATAAATAAGTCCTTACAATTTAACATATCATGGTTTTTACATCACCAACAGAGTTATAAACATATAACAAATAGCATATACATATCAGATTGCATGACACATAACACCCTCAAACTACTACTGAAAGTCAAAACTTTTCGCAAGCTACAGTAGCGAAAAGCTACACTTTTCGCAAGCCAAAGCTGCGAAAAGTCCACTTCTCGCAACCCACTATTGCGAAAACTCTACTTTTCGCAACCCTCTATTACGAAAAGCCCAGAATTCGCAACCCTTGGTTGCGAAAACTTCACTTTTCGCAATACACTGTTGCGCAAAGTCACTGTTCATCGTCACTTTCATTTCGATTCAGTTCTTCCTTTGACTCATTAAGCTTACCAATTCTTAATCAAATCATACCACTGATATCATATACAAGTATAGCATATCTATAACACTTTTAATTGCTTAATTTTAACAAGAATGAATAACTCACCTGGGTATTCTTGAACATAGTAAACTTCCAATTCAATGGCTTAATCAACAGCTTAATCAAATCTGGACAGAATACCTTAATTAAAATCTATGGAGATGAATGATACTAACAAAGAAAATAAACTCTTACCACAAATCCAATTCAACAGCTTTCTTTCTTCTTCTCCTTTTTAAAATCTTTCTCTCTGTCTCGTTCTATCTCTCTCTCGATATTCCTCTGTTTGATTTTCTTCTTTTCTTTTTAGAATACTAAACAAAGGAAATCAGTATTATCAAACACTGATTCCTCCTAATGTGACACCTCACAGAAAAGCATGAGTCATTAACTCGATTTTCCAATATAACCCCAAACCCTCAAAAATAACAATTCAACCCTCCAAGTTAATTTTCTCATAACTAAATTGTACCAAAAATACAATTTATATCTTATTAATTTACAATGGAAATTTCGGGATGTTACAAGTTTCTCCACTCCTCGTCTGTTTCCGGTACCTTCCAGGTACTCCGGCGAGCTCCATCGTTCAGTGGTTGGTAGGCTCCCGAACGTGAAGTTCCAGCCACATTCGCTGACCTGTTCCCCCTTGATCTTGAACCTCCATCCATGGTGTTAAGAAAAACGAGAGTGTGTTTGTAAACGGTGAGGAGAATGTCTAAAAGATAGATAGGAAGTTGTGAATTACTACTTCATCATATGGGTTTTACTAAACTTTGGACGCTTTTAAATATATATATATACGTGTTATATATAACTGACTTTTAGTAGGTTTATGTTCTCCTATATGAGAGCTTCGAAATGATACATAATGCGTCCAAATTGGAGTATGTGTGAAAGAGATATCGATACTCAAAGTTGATTAATTGGATGAAATTAGCATAAACCAAATGAAGTAAACAGTAAGGTAATCACAATACTTTAACAAAATAAGTTAATAGTAAAAATAACAATTATTTAATGTTACATAAACAACCTAACTAATTAGACAATGCGCATAAATTGACTCCGCCATATGTCGGCGGAAATTCATGGCCTCATATTCGGTTTCGTTAGGGTGTACCCATATGTCCTCGTTATTTATCAACTTTTGGACATTACGACATACCCATACACCGCAATCCGCATATAACCCGGTCTGCTGGGGTACTTGGTTGGCGATCTTTGTGCGAAAGATACTTGACACTACGCGACGTCTATGATCCCCTATCAATGAAAAGAACGTATATAGTTTTGTTTTAAACAATTGCATCTGATCTGTCAATTGTTGTTTGCAGAGATCGTCCTTGTCGCTGTCATATAGGGTCATGACCATAGTGTCTAGTTCAAACACTCCAAGCAGCCAATGTCTGGGATGCAAGCATATGGGGATGTACACCTGAAATATTACAATATATGTCATATATGTTATTAAATAAAATAACAGTAAAACGATTTACATACCCTATCGAGGAGAGTCCAAGAGGTCCCTTCTGATCCATTGCATATTTCGATCACGGAGGCGGGACCTTGATGGTCCATCAGTATGCACTGAAAGAACATAGTGTGCATGATTGTAACACCCCGAAATTTCCATTGTAAATTAATATGATATAAATTGTATTTTTGGTACAATTTAGTTAGGAGAAAATTAACTTGGAGGGTTGATTGGCAATTATTTGGAAGTTTGAGGTATAAATTGGAAAATGGGTTAATGACTCATGCTTTATGTGAGGTGTCACCTTAGGAGTAAATCAGTATTTGATAATACTGATTTTCTGTGGTTGGTTTTCTAAAAGAAAAAGAAAAGAAAATCAGAGGAATAGCGAGAGGGAGATAGAACGAAGCAGAGAGAGAGATAGATTTTTGAGAAAGGAAATCGTTTGGTGATTTTTGTGGTAAGAATTTAATTTCTCTGTTAGTATCATTCATCTCCACATATTTTAATTATAGTATTCTGTCCAGATTTGATTAAGCTGTTGATTAAGCCTTTGATTTTGGAAGAATACTGTGTTCAAGAATACCCAGGTGAGTTATTCATTCTTATTGAAATTAAGCAATTAAAAGTGATTAGAGATATGTTATACTTGCATATAATCTCAGTGGTGTGGTTTAATTATGAAACTGGTAAGCCTATTGAGTTAAATAAAGAACTGAATCTGTAGAGAAGACGATGAACAGTGACTTTTCGCAACAGTGGGTTACGAAAAGTGAGGTTTTCGCAACCAAGGGTTGCGAGTTCTGAGGTTTTCGCAATAGAGGGTTGCGAGAAGTGAGGTTTTCGCAATAGTGGGTTGCGAAAAGTGGAAGTTTTCGCAGCTTTGGCTTGCGAAAAGTGTAGTTTTCGCTACAGTAGCTTGCGAAAAGTTGTTGACTTTCAGTAGTACTTTGAGGCTGTTATGTGACATACAATCTGATATGTAAATGCTATTTGTTATATGTTTATAACTCTGTTGTTGATGTAAAAACCATGCTCTGTTAAATTGTAAGGACTTATTTATGAGTCCGGAGCTGTAGTTAAATATTGAGATGTTGATCCCCGATGCTAAATGGCAAAGTAGGGATAATCGTTGAAATTAATATTCTGTACATAGAGATATAGAATATATGTTGAATTGTATAGCTTTAGTATACAATAGAATGAGTGATGATACACAGTTATTGTGTGGCGTTGGCTAGAAATCTACATCTGGTCTAGTGGGCATATAGTACGGTATAATGAGAACCGTTTACTAGCTGGGGACCGTTAGGATGTAATTCTAGTTGTTGGAGTGAATCTTGAATCATCTGTGAGGGTCTCTGGTGGTTGTTGATCGCGATAAAAAGGAAATCTCATTTGAGACCAGTGATTCAAGATGGGGAGGAAATGAAATGAGGAATGGCAGACTCGGAGTTGTAATTCCCATTTCAAGCGAAAGATGAGATATCTTTATTGTTGAGGATTTGACATCCTAATTCAGAAAGAAGCAGGTTTGGAAACTGTAATTTCTGGGAGTTAGAGTTATTTATAAGTCCGGTGGGATTTATAGTAATTCTCGTTGATAGTATGATGACTAGATGAATTAGTCATGAGTAAGGGAATAAGTGGATTCCATTGGTCGATATGAGCTTGGTATGGTAAGATTGTTGATAACAGGTTTGGTATATCTGTTAATATTTTTGTTGATTAATTTTAATTTGATTTGGATAATCTCACTAGGCGAAAGCCTAATGTTTCAAATTAAACTGTCTTACCAGGTACTGGCTCTGGGATATAGTTTGGGAAGTGAGATTTCAGTTGAAAGGAATCAGACTCGGCGATAACGAAGGATCAAGATATTCTTTTGAGGACTTTTGGGACGAGCCTTAGATAATCTAGTTGATCTTATTGTGATGTATAATTAGATTGATCAGACTATTTAAGTTAGACGACTTTGTGTATATATAGAAATTTACTTATGACCCTTCGGTTTATAAAAGTCTGATATTTTGATGATCATAACATGTATATTTTGAGGTTTAAATTGGCCCTGAATTTTAGGGTGTTACAGTATGGTATCAGAGCTCTAGTTTAAGCGAACTAAGTATGCTGATGAGATACTTAGACTTAAGCTGAGATAAATTAAGTTATGATTGTGAGAGATGGGTAGAAGTACTAAGACGGGATAGTCTTAGAATTGACGGAGATATGAGAAGTTGGTACGGAGACAATGGTAACGAGGATTCTTCTGTATGATATATTCACAATTCCAATTAGCTCTTGTGATTATGAATATATTGTTACGCGAGCATACTTATTTCTAAATTGTTACAATGACTAACGATCGGTAAGTACATTTTGTATAGGGGTATGTGCATAACCATTTCTTATGGTTATCCCATTAGGTTATAATAGAACGATTGTGATTATACCACTAAAATCCTTTGGAGGACAGATCGGTAAATGATTGGGGTTGGAAGGACAACCTGGAATTGGCGGGACTCATGAAAGTCCCCCAAGGCAACCTTTAATAGGTGATTTGATATGTGCAGAGATAGAGTATGAGATGATTAATTAAGACGGAATTAGTATGACTTGGTTGAGTATGGGGGCCATGGAATGCATGTATAGCAATTATTATAAGGCCGAGAGGGCGACCTCTGGTCGGAAGTAGAGTGTCAATGATAAGTTACGTAAATAAAAAGATTGACCTTGTTTGAGTAAGCGGCCTTCATTGCGAGTAAGTTTTGTGCATGGTGTTTTAGTGTGTGTTACATGAGTTTTCTTGATTTCAAACCAAATGTATAAATAACAGTTCTATTCAAGGATGAATTAGTAGTGCAAGTATGTATTTAAAGAAAAAGGGCAATTTCAATTACGATGCCTAACGAAATTTTGGAGTTTAGCAACTTGCAAAATATTTCATACTTTACATAAAAAAAGTTGTATGATAGCAAATAGGTCAAGAAAGTGTTGATCAGTAAACTTTTTATAACCAACAAAAGTATTGATTTGATGATATCGTATAAATGAGTCTGAGAAACGACTAGTTTACTTTGTGTCAGTAAATTTTAAACTTTTGTCGTATAAAAAGATCTTCGTATTACTGTTGTAACAACATCTTTTGGTTGAGAAAGATTGAGTTTTACGAAAATTTATATACAAACGATTTTTTTTTTAGATCGTTGTGTAGTACATGGGAGTTATGAAAATGATTGGGATCGTGTGTGCCCTCGTTGTTTCGAATGTTGTTTATTTAAACGAGAAAAGAAGGGATTGAATTATTTATTATATTGTCATGCATGAAGGCTATGACCTCACTAGGTCGTAGAGTATTACGCTATAAGCTAAGAAAGAACTCCAAGAGTGGAGAGGTGTTGGATAAACCTTGGGAGAAAGTTTGTGGTTTTGATAATTGTATTCAAATGAGAAATGAACAGTATGAGAGTCAAAAGTGGACTTTAGTGTCGGTTGCATGAGAATCTGTACCCTTGTTCACTGACTAGGAATATAGTTGACGAGGGACGGTTGTGTCCAGAGGAAGAATTAGGTTCAGTTAAGGACCTTAAGGTTAAGAAAGTGTCGACGTGTCAAGTATTGACTTTGAAAACGATAGTTGTGTAAGGTGTATGAGGTCTTGTGGTCTGTCACTGGGTACGGTCTGGATGCATCCCGCGTATGCCTGTGCAGGTAGGAATGAAACCGTGAGCGGTACCGACATGCTGTTATGCAGAGGGTATGCGCAATGTGGATATTATTGTGTATGACGATTGGGGGATTTTGGATGATTGTCGAATAAATTATTAATGAAAGAAGTTTTGATTAATTGTTATACAACATGTAGTCAAAACGCGCTTCTAATATATTATGAGTGTGCAATAATTTTGATGTATTATATATTTTAAAATATGGACATATGAGTTGAGAGATTTTGGCAAATTTAACCATGTAAAGTTTTGAGTATAAACCTTTGATTTAGGGCCGATGGTCAATAAAGGAATCAAAAAGGTAAAGAGTTTGAGTAACAATGTATTTTGGTTTACGAAATCGTATGAGTGGCACATGTTTAAACCAAACGAATATTTTGGCCTTAAAGGCTTGATTTATATTCAAAGAAGTCTTTTGAATGTTTGTCAGTTTTAATGACTCGAGATGGAGTATTGGATGTATTATATGCTTAACTGCATTGTATTTGAACCAGTGACAGTTTAAGTGTTGGTCTTAGGTGTGAAGACTGTTTGATATTTTACTTGTTCTTAGTATCTTTGGAACTAATGAACCTGGGCGTATTATATATATTGAGGAGTATGAAAAGAGTTGCATTTACGTGTACTTGCAAATGAATTGATTTCATTGGGAAAGTAGCAATAAAGGGTCGTAAGATTTTCACGCCTCGAAGCGTATGTTGCATAATGTGAGTTAGATGTATTTAAATTGCGTGAGTTGATATTGATAAATAATCTTTAGATCATTTGAGTAGATGATTCGGTTTTGGACTCAGTTAAGTCTTAAGAACTTTGACCCGATTTGATAAGCTTGACGTAGGCTTGGGGTTGAACTTGCATGGGCAGTATTGTAAATTTAAATTTATATGACATGAATGCATTGGTTATCCTTTTGGGATCATGTATGAATGTTAAGTTTAAATCAGAAGCTTAAAAGTTGAAGGATCACTTTGTGGGATTGTTAGAACAGTGAAGGACTGTTGCTTTTAGATAAGTGTTTACTTACGATGTGGAAGATTTATAAAAGATGAAATATTAGAGATGAACAAAGGGGGTGTATAGATTGTGTTGATCTGTGAGGGATTGTACCCTGTCTATACAACGTATTGGAACCACAAAGAGTTAGTAAGAACGAATAAGTTCAAGTTAAATAGAAAATCGTGAGTGGTAGTTCAACTAAAGTTGGGGAGGAGATATTTAGTGATATAGACTCGGGTATTTGGGCGAGAAAACAGGATTATAAAATTATTGGTGTGAGAATGACTATGAGAGACATGGTCAGTGGTAAATGTTATGGGTGGAAAATGGTACGAACGAGTAGTAGCATTAATTACCAAGATACATGTGCCATCTAGTATGAGACGTGATGTTAGAAAGAGGAAGTATCCAAATGGAAGTTTCAAAAAATTCCGGTTGGAAGGTACTATTTGTTAATAAAGTTGATGAAGCATGTGGGTTGTAAGATGGCGTGGTAATATGGCTTATATCGGAATAGAATGTCGGGGCAATGGTGAGTGTTTATCCAAAGAAATTTTGATGGTATGAGGTGCCAATTAAGTTGTATTCTGAATCTCTGGAAGTTTAATAAAAATGATGAGTATGTCGGCCAATGTGGTGTAGCGGAGGTAAGGTCGTTAAGGAATATAAGTTGCTCTTCATGTGTGAAAGAAATGTACGAGAAATGTATAGTTGAAGATTTAAGAATGGTAATAACTTCGAACGGTAATGTCGTTTAAAGATAATTTAGTTGAATGTTTTAAGTTAGAAATCTTGGTGAAACTGTTTAGTTATGTTTCGAAATGAGAAAATACTATCGGTATATGGAAAGTTGGGAGAAAGAGACAACTAATACTTGAAATATAGTATTCCATACTAACGTGGGGAAGCAAGGATAGAAAGATTGGACTTAAGAAGGTAGTTATACTACAAGTTCAATGGAGTTATCACCTTTTGATATACAACCCCTTAGTGCTTGGTTGCAGCGTGTTTGTGTGGTGCGATAGTAATGTGAGAAGGTGATAGCATTTTGTATCAAAGAAACGTGTAAGTCATGGATGCAATGATGGATTGTCATAGTTATTGAAGCATAATCGATGAGAAAAGTTGTTATGTGAAGGAGCGAGAATCGATCTTAGAGAAATATTTTGATAAATTACAATCTAAGAGATTGATTATAGGTATTATGGTATTATATCTTTGAATTGTTAATGTGGTTTTAGAGTCGGAGGAAGAAATGATGAAACGATACCCTCGATTGTTTGCCTTAGAGTGATTTCGGGGATGAAATCCTTTTAAGTTGGGGAGTATTGTAACACCCCGAAATTTCCATTGTAAATTAATATGATATAAATTGTATTTTTGGTACAATTTAGTTAGGAGAAAATTAACTTGGAGGGTTGATTGGCAATTATTTGGAAGTTTGAGGTATAAATTGGAAAATGGGTTAATGACTCATGCTTTATGTGAGGTGTCACCTTAGGAGTAAATCAGTATTTGATAATACTGATTTTCTGTGGTTGGTTTTCTAAAAGAAAAAGAAAAGAAAATCAGAGGAATAGCGAGAGGGAGATAGAACGAAGCAGAGAGAGAGATAGATTTTTGAGAAAGGAAATCGTTTGGTATTTTTGTGGTAAGAATTTAATTTCTCTGTTAGTATCATTCATCTCCACAGATTTTAATTATAGTATTCTGTCCAGATTTGATTAAGCTGTTGATTAAGCCTTTGATTTTGGAAGAACACTGTGTTCAAGAATACCCAGGTGAGTTATTCATTCTTATTGAAATTAAGCAATTAAAAGTGATTAGAGATATGTTATACTTGCATATAATCTCAATGGTGTGGTTTAATTATGAAACTGGTAAGCCTATTGAGTTAAATAAAGAACTGAATCTGTAGAGAAGACGATGAACAGTGACTTTTCGCAACAGTGGGTTACGAAAAGTGAGGTTTTCGCAACCAAGGGTTGCGAGTTCTGAGGTTTTCGCAATAGAGGGTTGCGAGAAGTGAGGCTTTCGCAATAGTGGGTTGCGAAAAGTGGAAGTTTTCGCAGCTTTGGCTTGCGAAAAGTGTAGTTTTCGCTACAGTAGCTTGCGAAAAGTTGTTGACTTTCAGTAGTACTTTGAGGCTGTTATGTGACATACAATCTGATATGTAAATGCTATTTGTTATATGTTTATAACTCTGTTGTTGATGTAAAAACCATGCTATGTTAAATTGTAAGGACTTATTTATGAGTCCGGAGCTGTAGTTAAATATTGAGATGTTGATCCCCGATGCTAAATGGCAAAGTAGGGATAATCGTTGAAATTAATATTCTGTACATAGAGATATAGAATATATGTTGAATTGTATAGCTTTAGTATACAATAGAATGAGTGATGATACACAGTTATTGTGTGGCGTTGGCTAGAAATCTACATCTGGTCTAGTGGGCATATAGTACGGTATAATGAGAACCGTTTACTAGCTGGGGACCGTTAGGATGTAATTCTAGTTGTTGGAGTGAATCGTGAATCATCTGTGAGGGTCTCTGGTGGTTGTTGATCGCGATAAAAAGGAAATCTCATTTGAGACCAGTGATTCAAGATGGGGAGGAAATGAAATGAGGAATGGCAGACTCGGAGTTGTAATTCCCATTTCAAGCGAAAGATGAGATATCTTTATTGTTGAGGATTTGACATCCTAATTCAGAAAGAAGCAGGTTTGGAAACTGTAATTTCTGGGAGTTAGAGTTATTTATAAGTCCGGTGGGATTTATAGTAATTCTCGTTGATAGTATGATGACTAGATGAATTAGTCATGAGTAAGGGAATAAGTGGATTCCATTGGTCGATAAGAGCTTGGTATGGTAAGATTGTTGATAACAGGTTTGGTATATCTGTTAATATTTTTGTTGATTAATTTTAATTTGATTTGGATAATCTCACTAGGCGAAAGCCTAATGTTTCAAATTAAACTGTCTTACCAGGTACTGGCTCTGGGATATAGTTTGGGAAGTGAGATTTCAGTTGAAAGGAATCAGACTCGACGATAACGAAGGATCAAGATATTCTTTTGAGGACTTTTGGGACGAGCCTTAGATAATCTAGTTGATCTTATTGTGATGTATAATTAGATTGATCAGACTATTTAAGTTAGACGACTTTGTGTATATATAGAAATTTACTTATGACCCTTCGGTTTATAAAAGTCTGATATTTTGATGATCATAACATGTATATTTTGAGGTTTAAATTGGCCCTGAATTTTAGGGTGTTATAATGATGGTCCACCTCGTTTCTACGCCACGATGTTTTTGCAACAGGCTAACCCAAGAATCGACGTGCTATGCATAAAAAATAGATGGTTAGACATGTAATATAAATATATTTGATTATATATGACTATAATTTAACTTCATACTAACCGTATCGTCTAAGTCAGAGTTCACAGGGTCATCCGCAAGCAATGTTTTGAAAAACGAGGGGTTGATTTCTAAGCCCCCGTAAGGGGTGAATGTCAAGTTGGGGAGGCGACCAGTCTTGCACATCCTCAATATTTCTGGTCCCTCAAGAGGATCCGGTGAAGGCTCCTTTCCCTTTTTGTTCTTTCGTCCCTTCTTTCCCCCCGCTTTCTTTGCTTTCTTTTTAGCGGCCGGTGGTGTCGTAGATCCTTGTTGCCCAAACGGGAAACGAAGAAATTGGGAAATGAAGTGTGACCGCTTTTGAGGGAGCGGGGTCACCTGTGGTGGTGGATCTACAACATCCATCGGGTCATCTTCCGGATCCGGCTCCGAGAAGTGCTCCTCGACAATAGAAGACCCCATCATCTAAAAATTAAGTTATTAGATGTTTTAAGTACAATTTAGGAAATGTTCACAATTAAACCAAAATAACTTACAGTATGCCTGTGCACTGGCGGTGTGACGTACGACGACGGCCCCGACATTTTCGGCCGGTAATACTCTCAGGCCGGAGCGCCAAAGATGTCCGTGAATGCCCCCGACATCCCGGCCCCCGACATTTGGGAGGTGTATGCCCCCGACATCCCGGCCTGCGTGACATTGATCATTATAAGAGTTACAAAATTAGGAACTAACATATAACTATAATGGTTACTCAGTGTGACTTACACTCTCCGGGATAGTAGAATAGGATGTCGTGCCAAACGGCGGCATCTGGGAGGTGTATGCCCCCGACATCCCGGCCTGCGTGACATTGATCATTATAAGAGTTACAAACTTATGAACTAACATATAACTATAATGGTTACTCATTGTGACTTACACTCTCCGGGATAGTAGAATAGGGTGCCGATGTGTAGGCCCCCGACATCCCGGCCCCCGACATCGCGGCCTGCGTGACATTGATCATTAAAATAGTTAGAAACTTAGGAACTAACATATAACTATAACTAACATATAACTATAATGCCATAAATAAGTGTGACTTACACTCACCGAGAATGACGGAAATGATGTGGTGCCAAACGTCGGCTGTGCCCGCAGTCCGAACGGAGCGGGGATCGGTGTCGTACTCGACAGCTGAAACAAATTTATAACGTAATATTAATATACAAACTAAATAAACGTGGCCAACAAATTAAGTTAAACACTAACATGGACAGCGCCAAATTGTCTCCAGACTCCCTCCAGAAACTCTACACGTGACTCTAGCGGCCCGTGGACGTAGTCCCACAGGTAGTCATGATTGCCACGATGTGACCCATAGGAAGGGGCCGCCTGATATGGATCGTAAGGGGGCGGCCGATAGGAGGAGGAAGGGGGCCGCGGATAGGAGGAGGAAGGGGGCTGCTGCTGATATCCACCGGAAGGGGGCCTGTCGTCGTCTTCCTCATCTTCGTCAGATGTGGAAGGAGAGGGACGTCGAGCCCTTGCCGCCTCTGCGTCAATAAAGGCCACGCTGTCTCTGTACCAATCCGTGTCCATCTCGTCGGCAGTAGGCTGAAGGCGAGTGAAAGGCAAGAGCGGCCGCTAAATATATGATAAAACATAAAAAAAATTAATAAGCGGGACTAACGTATGCAAATTGTAAACATAGTAAAAGAACTTACATTTCTAGATTCATTGAAGAACTGAACCCAAAGCGACCTACTTAGGGTAACACGCTTGTCCCAACGGGTTCCCCTAAGTACTCGGTCGTCACGCTTGACGAAATATTGGACTGCTGAGGGAAACATCTCCAAAATCCATATCTGGAATTAGCCAAGAAGAGCAAGTACGTAAAAAGAAAAGCCAAACAGTTTGTATGTATTATTAACAATTGTTATACTACGTATCTAACCTTGAAGGCGTATGTAAAACCACAAAGGTTCATCTTTCCATGTCGATTGGAGTCGCGTCTGGCTATGGCTCGGTGCAAGATTGAGTAGCAATGTGTCCAGATATGGCTACCCCACGGGTAGCTGTTAAACAGCTCAAGGTCCTCGACGGCCCTAAGGACCGTCTCGGAAGCATACTGGCTATACTCACGGCCCATGAAGCCCATATCCACGATCACCACCAAGCATACACGGACAGCATCGGCGTCACTTAGGTCAGTAAGGCCCTCTTTCATCATGTCCCGGGCTTTCTTTAGCTTCAAATCAGATGCTGGAATGCCGAAAACCCTACGAACGAAGCCGCAGTCTGCTAAGGGAGGAAGGGGGGGAGCCTCTCCAAAACGTAGTCCTGTAATTAGACAGAACTCACGACGCCCAAAATGCAATCGCTCGCCGAAGAAATCAAAATACATCTCCTCCGGCTCAGCGTTGGCGTCCTCGACCTCCAACTGTAGAAACATGTGTACTAGCGTAGGGTCGCCAGCAGAGTAAGACACATCCATCCATGGCCCGAACGGTGTCCCTCTAAAGATGGCCTCAAGGGTATCCGCGCGACCACATAATCCTCTAAAGCACGCTCCTAACCCCTCGATGTAGGAAACTTTGCACTTTAGCGCTTTAGCGTCAAGTCGATGTAAAAGAAATCTCTCTACATAGTCATTCACAGATGTTATAGTTAGTGTTATATATAGATGCTTTTGCTTGTTTGGTTTATTGTGTTGATAATTATTCGTTTGTTTTAGTTTTAGAAAAGAAACCACTCAATCTATTGGACTTCCAGGTAGCAGGGGAATCACAAGGATTGCTTAAATCCCGAAATACCTTAGGGCTATTTACACCCGTTTGACAAAATCCAAATAGATATGTTGCGGTTTATTTTATTTCAACATATAATAGTGTTATAAATAGATAAAGTGCGGTTTATTTTATTTCAACGTATAATATTGTTATATATAGGGACCTAATTGGCATTCTTAAAAGTTTAGGGACCCTAGTTGTCATTCTTAAAAGTTTAGGGACCTAAATTGTCATTCTTAAAAGTTTAGGGACCTAAGTTGTCATTCTTAAAACCGTAGGGACCTAATTGGCATTCTTAAAAGTTTAGGGACCTAAGTTGCCATTCTTAAAACCGTAGGGACCTAAGTTGTCATTCTTAAAACCGTAGGGACCTAAGTTGTCATTCTTAACAATTTTTTATAAAAACACATTGTTAACAATTTTTTTTATAAAAAAATACATTGTTAACATTTTTTTATAAAAGCACACTTTTAAGAATTATTTTTATAAAAAACACATTTTTAACAATTTTTTATAAAAACACATTCTTAACAATTTTTTTATAAAAACACACTCTTAACAATTTTTTTTATAAAAAAACACATTGTTAACATTTTTTATAAAAGCACACTTTTAAGAATTATTTTTATAAAAAAAACACATTTTTAACAATTTTTTATAAAAACACATTCTTAACAAATTTTTTTTATAAAAACACACTCTTAACAATTTTTTTATACAAATACTCCTATAACAACATACACATTATAACATACAAATATCACATTCAAACATAAAACCATACATATCATATATCTTAAAAATGTTAAACATAGAACATATTCAAACATAACAAAACTTATAAACACTCTAACAACATACAAATCATATATCTTAATTTAAAATAACATACAAAAAATAACAAAAAACATAAAGAAAACATACCACAGAGGTAATACGAGACATCTTCACAAAACTCGAACACGTGTTCCACACGACAAAATTGAGAGAGTGGAGAAAATTGAGAGAGAGTTATTAAAAAATTTGAGATGGTTTAAAATAATGAGAGGTGGCCGAAGTTGGTCCCCCAACCTTTATATAGTGCGGCTATGAGTATAAAATTAGGGTTTTTGTCTTCAATTTTTTTTAGGGTTAACCCTGTGCCGACGCGTGGCGGGTTAGCCCGCGATCGCGGGCTCTCAACGCGGACAGGGACTAAAACTGCCAACACGGGCATTCTTGAGGGGGGAAAGGTGGGCCGTGGGCATTCTTGAGGGACCAACGCGGGCAAAGTGGGCAAACTTTGGTGACACGTGGGCCTGGGGCCCGCGATCGCGGGGCCCACCGCGGTTTTTTGTGGCATTTTGGTAAGATGGGCGAAACTTGTGGCATTTTGGTAAGTTTGGGTCAAACTTGTGGCATTTTAATTAATTTCCCTTTATAAAATATAGGAATGAAAATCTTAATTTCAAAACCATAAGAACGAAATTAGAAAATTGCAATAAACCATAGGGACTAAAAATGTAATTTGTTCTATAATTTATCCTCTCAATACACTTAAAAAGAAAATGTTAATATAAAATGATAAAAGTTTAATCTCATTAGTGGAATAAAATAAAATAATTATTTCTCTCATCTACTACCAAGTTTTAGAGAATTCACTAAACATTGAATTTTTTCAAGTTTTTCCTGTTATAGCAAGCAAGATAGCAAAGTTGTTGGAGAGGTTTAGGAAACACAAACTCAAATTTTCTATTTTAGCAAAGCTGTTGTATATGCTCTGATAAATCTTTGTTTATCAAAACAATGTATATAACACAACTTTGAAAACTGTTAGATGTGTACTACAAATATATTTAAACTATCGTACACTAATCTATACTATATTATAAAGCATTTATGAAAAACTTTTAAAAACAACCCCTAAATCTTCATGTGCCGCTATTTAATGTTAATTACTTAAAATCTCTTAAAAATAACTAATGAAGCTTTATGTACCGCTTTTAATGTTAATTACTTGATTAATACTTATCTTTAAGAACCTTTAAATCCTTAAAACGTGGGCTCTTATTAATTAATCATTAACTGTAACCACTTTCAAATCGTCAAATCATGAACTTATTAGAAATCGTCATTCTTTAAACAAATTTATAAAAAAAACATGACCGTTTTCTCAAAACCACACATTAAAATAAGTTAGAACATTAAAATCAAGATATACCGTGCTGCATTACGCGAGTAGACTTCTAGTATATATAAACATATTTGGAATTTTTGTTTTCTATATATTGTATTCTTATTTTTCGTTACGAATATGAATTTTTTATATTAGGATAATATTATTGTATATTGTATTGATTAAAATTTCTGCGGGTTACATTATTAAAAAATTGTTTTTATTTTTGGAAAATAAGTCTTTATTTTTATTAAGTTACTAATTTAATTTAGGGAAATTAATTAAAATATCCAAAGTTTGAAATTGGTTAGCCCAAATACCCAATTTCTATTGCCAAAATACCCATTATACCCGCAATGGGGTCCGCGATCGCGGACTGGGCCTGCGATTTGGGCCTCGGTGGGCCAAAAATTACACTTTTGGCCCCTTTACTCCGCGATGGGGTCCGTGGTAGTCCCGCGATGGCCGAAATTTACACTTTTGGCCCCTCCACTCGATGGGGGCCGCGATTTGGAGGCAGAAATTTACACTTTTGGTCCTTTTTGCACGTTTTTTTGCAGTTTTTACTGTTTTTTTCCACAATTATTGTACTTGGAAGGCCAAATTGTGGTTGAAATTCACTGACTTGTTTCATCAATGTTGAATTATTGTACTTGAAAGACCAATTTGTGGTTGCAATTCATGTTGATTGTTTCATCAATGTTGAATTATTGTACTTGGAAGACCAATTTGTGGTTGCAATTCATGTTGGTTGTTTCATCAATGTTGAATTATTGTACTTGAAAGACCAAATTGTGGTTGTAATTCATCTTCCTCAATGAGATTTCATCCATAAATATCAGTAAAATGCAATCCATAATCATTCATCCATTTCATTGTGGTTGCAATTCACATCAATTCTATCATTCTTTCTTGCTTTCTTTTTTCATCATTTCAGTATTTTCTTTTTGAGATACTACTGAAAAAATGAGTCCATCTGTTACAAAAGCTAAGCTATATTTCTGTTTCGATGGTGAATGGGTGCAAGACAACAATGAGTGGAATTTTGCTTATAAATCTAAGCAGGGTGTAAAATTGTCAGTAAACTATACTTATCATAAGTTTGTTGCATACGCCATGCAAAAATGTGGAATTGACCATTCTGCTGTTTGCAAGTTAGTGTTCAAGAATAATGATGGGTCTATTGTAGAGTTATCCAACGATGGGGATTTCTCTGGTTTTCTGCACTTTGCAGCCCAGTCAGAAAGACCTCCATCACTTTTTGTGTATGCCGAATCATTGGTGTGCGACGAAGATGATGACAAAGGTGGTGACGAAGGCGATGACGACGGTGATGACGAAGACCTCCAAATGGAGGAGTCTGATTCTCAATTTCAGGCGTCCTACGACCCAATAGTTTATTCGGATCATGCATATAGTCTTAACGACTGTTATCGTAATTTTGTTCCGGAGACGCAACAACAACAACAACAACAACAACAACAACAAGACGAAGAAGGCCGTTTTGCTGGAGTTGCTGACGACGAAGCCATGTTTTCACAATGGGTAGATCTGATATAGACAGATCAGGTACCTACAGTGATGAGGACGAAGAAGGAAAAAAATATACCCCTAGTGGTAAATCATTTAGTCAGTTAAATGACTTTTTTGATATGCCCCCTTATTCTTCCAACCCCGGATACCCATACACAAACCTATGAACCTCAACCTTATAATCACAGTTCAAGGATACAAGTAGGTGCAATATTTGATTCGAAGGATGACTTGGCCACACAAGTCGGAATTAAGCTCATGCAAGAGGGTTTCGAAAGGTACACGCCGAGATCCGACAAAACTAGATACGAAGTTGTATGTGCGATAGAAAATTGTAATTGAAGGCTGTACGCGAGGTCCGTGGGCGAGAAAGGAGGGATGTTTGTCATTAGAAAGTTGCACGACGAACACACTTGTTCGAGGACGCAACTGAATTCCAACCACAAACAAGCCACCAAAAGGACTTTGGGTGCATTACTGAAAGACAAATTTCTTGATGCTAGCAGGTCATTTCGTCCAAAGGACATCGTCAACGATGTAAACCAGCAGTACGGGATCACAATTGGTTACTACCAAGGCTGGCGTGCGCGATGCAGGGCACTGCTAATGGTCAGAGGCACGTTCGAGGAGTCGTATGAACGACTCCCTGGGTATTTATATAATTTGCAACTGCAGAATCCAGGCACAGTCACCCAGATAAGGACCGATTCAAATGGACGTTTTGAGTTGTGCTTCGTTGCCCTTGGACCCGCGGTACGTATATTAACACGTCATATGTTTACACATTATAAACTATAACATTTACAAAGGGAAACCACCTACGTTTTTGCAGATCCGCACATTTTTGAGAAATCTGTGTCGTGTCCTGGTAATAGACGTTACCCATTTAAAGGGGCCTCACTTGAGTGTAACGACCCGGTATCCCAAAACATACATAATATACATCAACTAATATGTTATACATAATGTCGTTACATTCATAACTAAAGATACATAATAATTCACGTACGGTCCCATAGTCTTAAAATCATACAATACAAAACATAAGCATTTCCTAATCTTCGTCAGCTATCAACCGCATCCTACACATTATCCTTCCCTTTGCTAATAAAAGATCCTCGACCTGGAATACATATTTTTGAAAACAAAATGAGGGTTAGACCAAACGGTCTAGTGAGATAATCCCTGTCAATTTAGTAATCCTTTTGTAAAAACACACATATATCACAAATATACAACACGTATTTAAATACCAAGCAAGACTCGTGCATCGTGTACAACTCATCCTTCACATGGCCAAATTAGTTGGTTGCAAGCCAATTAATCAATTTACTCCACCGTACAACAATTACAGCCAACACCACTGCACTTACATACAACCAACTCTCCGCCGTCATAGTCCGGCCAAATTGCTCTCGTGTAGTAAAATATTTATATAAACACAATATATATCTCAATATATCATATTGTCATTTATAAACACACCATCACGTTCCTACCACATATCCATCTCATATATATATATTCCAGTTTGAAAAAAAACGTTTTAAAGTAAAACTCACCTGATTGCTTTATTACAACTCTTCCAAGTCTTTTTCAAAGATTCGGTCTTTCAATCCAAATCCACTGAGTCTGAAACAGATTAAATACAAATATTCCCTTACTAAATAAACACATAAGACATACTAGGCTAAGAACTCGAGATAACTTAAATCCTCCAAAAGTGACCAAACAGCTAAGGTTACCGGATACTACAGAACTATCCGGACAACAAGACCAATCCGGACAACATAAGTTTCCGGACAACATCAATAATCCGGACGCCATCCGGAAACCGATGTAACCCGGATACTACCCAGTAACATAAATCATCCGGAAACTATAGAAAAGAGATACTTACCGGATACTTGTTCGTCCGGACACTAGCCATAGAAATTACCGGACACCTTCAACAAGACTACCGGACACTACCATATAGTGTCTGGAAACCTCTGTCGGTTTATGCAATTTCTACCTAGATTGACAGAAATTACTACCAGGCTTGAAATCGACTATTCTAATCCGATGGAAACCTTCTACTGGAAATTACAAACATAAAATGTAAAGGAACATACCTTAATTTCATTTCTAAGCAAACCAATTTGAAGCCCTAACTTCTCCTTTCTTCTTTTGCTCCTTTTCTTCCCAAAACACACACACACACTAAAAATCTGGATATTTTCTGAAATGAAAATATCTGAACTCCTCAAGGGGTAATATCAAACCCTAATTACATTTTAGCCCTTAAACTATTCAACAATGACCCAAACGCCCTTAACTTGTAAATTTACTTAAACTTACCCTAAACCTCAAATTTTAAAGTTAACTTTATTTAACGGAAATGGATTTTAACTAACGAACTTACCCGGGGTATTACATTGAGTATGATGTTTCTGGCGGTTGCCATGGACGGGAATAACGTCATCGTTCCCGTAGCTTTCGGAGTAGGCAAGTCTGAGACCGGGGAGGAGTGGACTTGGTTTCTGTCCATGTTGAGACAAGCTATCGGAGACCCGGAAGGGTTGGTGTTTATGTCCGACATAGCACCTTCCATAAGCGCTGCAATCTTTGCCACGTACCCAAACGCCCCTCACGCCTTATGTTGTCGACATTTGGAGATGAACGCCAAAAGCAAGGACAAACGTATTACAACTTACAACACCATCTACTGGAAGGCATGCAGAGCGTATACGACTCGGGAGTTTGACCGGTACATGAATGTTCTACGAGTTAGTGCCAACAAAGCAGCCAAATTTATGGACGATGTTGGACGGGAGTGGTGGTCGACGACCCATTTTCCTGCACAACGTTATGACATTCTGACCTCCAATAGTGCAGAGTCGATGAATGCACTCTCCCGTTTTGCGCGTAGATAACCGATTGTACAACTTATGGAGTACTTTCGGTCCTTTCAACAGGAGTGGTACCAAAGTCGACGCCGAAAAGGAGGTGAGATGCTTAATAGACTCACACCAAAGGCGGAGGAGATAATTCTCCTTAGGGCGGGACAGGCGTCGACATGGAGGGTAGCCGAAATTGGGTATGGGAGGTACGAGGTTCGTGATAACCTATTTGATGCGATTGTAAATATGACCGAGCATCTTTGTTCATGTTTTGAATGGAAAAAATCTGGGTTACCGTGCCGCCATGCCATCGCTACGACAAGACATATGGGTCGTAGAGATTGCAGCGACTTGGATGTAAATTTCTTCACGCCCGAAACTTACCGGGCAACATACGTGGAGGTAATAAATCCAACTGGACCCCCTGAAGCATGGGTGTCTCCACCCGACCCCTTCCGTCATGCTATCCACCGTTAAACACTAAGAACAGAGCCGAGAGACCGAGAAAGAACGACCGACGTCCATCACGTGGTGAAGGTTCGATACAGCGAAAATGTACTCGGTGCTAGGGGTGAGCATTCAGTCGGGTCGGTCAGGTCGGGGACAAAACCCACCACCCGATCGGGTTTCGGGGTGTGGTGAGACCACCCGAAAACCGTCCGATATAATCCTGGGATATCGGATTTCGGGGCTATCGGGGCCGGTTCGGGTCGGTCGGGTAACACGGGTGTAATGAAAACTTAGAGCAAAAATTTACTGAAAACTTAAACCAAAATCAGAAAGCCACAAAATCAAAATCGTTCAAAATTAACCTAGAAAACACAACCCAAAATCTTTCAAAAGTATGAAACCTAGAAAGCACAAACCTGTGTGGCTCAATGGCTGTGGCTGTGTGTTCGGAGTTGGGTGGCCGGTGTTTGAGTTCTCGGAAGTCGGAGATGGAGTTGCCGGCGATGAAGTTCGTGGGTGGTGGCCGGTGGGTAGGGGTTCGCCGTTCATGTCTCGTGGAGTCGTGGTGTGGGTCGATTTCGATTTTATGAAATTGAAATTCTCAATTTAGGGTATATCGATTTTAGGAACTGACATACTATATTTTAATATTTTATAAAATTTTAAAATAAAATTAAATTTTTAAAAAGATCGGGTAGTCGGACGGGTCGGGGAGGGGCGGGGGGGAACCCAAACCCAACCCGATCCTACTTACCCGTATAATATCTCGGGGTTCGGCTCATCGGGTTTTCGGGTAGCGGATTTTCTGCCTCTAATCGGATCGGATCGGGTCGGGTCGGATAAGTCGGATTTTGCTCACCCCTACTCGGTGCCAAGCAGTAGGACATACTCGTGGAGAGTGTCCAAATCCCGCCCCTTCAAGCGTGCAAAGGAGTAGACGTTCAGTCAGCCAACTAACTAACACACATGGCCCGTCAGAGCGTGAACCACATGGAAGTATAACATATGATACCGTTGATCTGAACATTGATTTCCCTTGATTGGGGCTATAAATCTTGTATGCTTACTGCTCTTGTTTTATATATACCATGATTTTATCTACTTTATCGTCCCGTGTAATTTATCAAACATAAGTGATCTACGTTGTAATTTAACAAACAAAAAAGACCCAAGTTGAAAAAAGGGACCAAAAATTAAAACAGAGAAAACATTTTCTTTAATTAATTTATATATTATATACTTGAAACAACTCAGACAATACGTGTGAAAAAAACAGTAAAAACACCTGAAAAATACATAAAATGATAACCTAAAAACTAGAGGGACCAAAAATGAAACATTAGGGGCTAAAATACTAATTTTCGGCCATTGCGGGACTACCGCGGACCCCATCGTGGAGTAGAGGGGCCAAAAGTGTAATTTTTGGCCCATCGCGGGACCACTGTGGCCCAAATCGCGGGCCCAGTCCGCTATCGCGGACCCCATCGCGGACCCCATCGCGGGTATAATGGGTATTTTGACAATAGAGCTTGGGTTTTTGGGTATTTTAGCAAACCAATTTTAAACTTTGGGTATTTTAATTAATTTCCCTTTAATTTATCATATATTGTATTGTGGGCCAAATAATGCAGTGTACCTCAAAATAACTTGAATGCAGTAATTAATGAAGTCATAAGAATAGCATCCTATAAGCCCATTTAATTTAGAGGATGTTCGGTTGTGGCTTAATGAGCTGTATAGCCTATATGGCTGATTCGCTCAGCCATAAATTGTCGTTCGGTTGCGGCTTAATAGCTCAGCTGATGACTTATTCGGTCAGCCAGAGAAATAGAGTCCTTTGTATTCAGCTATTTGTTTATCTTTTTTATTCCCCATTTACCCTTCACCCCATTCATCTTCATTACCAATCAACAGATCATAAAACCATTTTTTCTTCACCCTCCAAGCCCTCCATTCATTTTCCTCCATGAATCCTTCCATCCTCGATTCATCTCTCCTCGTCGATCTGTTCAGGCTGTCTTCGATCTGTTCCGGCTGTCAGTTTCTGTTGCCGGTCTGCTCCAGGTTGTTAGTCTCCGTCGCAGATCTGATCCGACCTTTTGGTTGTCTGCTCTTGTTCTCCCTATTCCCGTCACCAACTGATCATCACCCAGTTGAGAAACACTTTCGCGTGTGTGTGAGAGAGAGAGAGGAAATGGGAAGGGGTGGAGCCATGGAGGCAGCATGGAAGATGAATGTGAAAGGAAGTTAACCCTATCAACATGTGTGTATAGAGATTATCATACATGTTAATAAAATATTAATACATAAAACATAAATTACAATTTTAAAAGAAAATAGACGTTTATTATAGATATATCATATATGTTAATAAAATACTAATACATAAAACATAAATTACATTTTTAAAAAAAAATAAACGTTTATATGAAATATATTATATATATATGGAGGATCAAACGAGAATGATATATATTTAAAAGAATAAGAGAATAATTCTAAGCCAATCATTTTATTAAATGATATCTTAAATAATTAATTCTAAAAATAAATAAATAAGGGTATATAAGTAATTTTGTTACATAAAAGCTATTTTAGGTATTTAATTAAGATTCCATTGTTACCATATTTATGAGTTTAATATTATTTAAAATTTTATTTAATAAAATATCTTATATTTATTTGTTTTAAAATAAGCGTATTTAAATTTCATTTAAAGATTTCATTTTTTCATTTAAAGCAATATTTTAAAAAGGGAAATTAATTAAAATACCCTAAGTCAAACCATCTTTTACTGAAATACCCAAAATCTCTCCCACTTTGCAAAAATACCCCAAAAATCCGCGATGGGAGCCCGCGATCGCAGGCCAGGGACCTTTTCTGACACTTTTTTAAACTTGCAGGGACCATTTTTGAAAAATGGAATCCCGCGATCGCTGGCTCATCCCGCGATGGGGTTATTTTTGTGACTTTTCAATTGCAAGGGACCATTTTTGAAAAATTCCAGGGACCATTTATGAAAATTTTGATATTTTGGCACTGTTCACCCCATTTCGTCCATTTTTACGAATTTAAAATGAAATGTTACACTTTCAACCCCTATACTTATTTACTAAATTTACTTTATACCTTTTACTTTCATTATTTTAATTTTACATTTAACACATATAATCGTTTATTAACTAAAATACGTTAAAAAAATACGTTTTAATTTTAACAAATTACACCATTATAATCGTCTCTTCGATATGTTCGAAATGAGCCCAATCTTGAATTTTTTTGGATTTATATATTTTAATATATATCATATACAGTTATACACTACATAAAAAAAAATATTTTTTATATTTAAAATTCATACTCTTATAGTTAATTATTTAATTTATGGTACATCTTTTTTTTTTCAATTTTGTTTTACACTCCTATCGCATTAACATAATAATCATATATTAACTAATTCATTAAATCGTTTTAAATTATTATTATTTGAATGTGTTTATAGATTTCGTCTGAAAAAGTTGTCTGCATGATTCCACTGAAAAAGTAACTGCAATATTCGTCTGCTCTTGAATAAAGGTCTTTCATTAGGCAGAAAATTAGTCTTTAAGTAGTCAAACATAGCTAATTAATGAGAATTTAGATCAGATTTATATGGTACTATCAAATGCAAGTTTCTATAATATAGATATTGTTCTACATTACATGATACCAATTTTTGCATCATATGAATCACTTCCAGACAACAAGAACCAATACCCCAATAATCAAGAAATAAATGCTTGTTCATCCAATAATCTTTGTATTAGGATTATCGCAAGTTTCATAAACCTACTTACTAGGTGTTGGAAATATGAGTTTTACTAAACTTTGAACGCATTTAAATTTATATATATGTGTTATATATAACTAACTTTTAGTAGGTTTATGTTCTTCTATATGAGATCTTCGAAATGATATAAATGCGTCCAAAATAGAGTATGTGTGAAAGAGATATCGATACTCAAAGTTGAGTAAATGGATGAAATTAGCAAAAACCAAATGAAGTAAACAGTAAGTCAATCACAATACTTTAACAAAATAAGTTAATACTAAAAATAACAATTATTTAATGTTACATAAACAACCTAACTTTGATTTATTTGACAATGGGCATAAATGGACTCCGCCATATGTATGCGAAATGCCTTGGCCTCGGCCTCGGTCTGGTCAGGGTGTACAAATACCACATCGTTATTTATCAAGATGCTGGCATTACGACATACCCAGACACCGCAATCCGCATTCATCCCAGCCTGCTGGGGTGTATTCTTGGCGAACTTATGGCGAAAGAGCTCTGACCTATCGCGACGCCTCGTGTCCTTGACCCGACAAAAGAAGTCAAATAGCACATCTTTAAACCTTCTCATCTGGTCTTCCAATTGGTCTCTGAAGAGATTGGCACTATCGCTGTCATATATGGTCATGGTCATAGCGTCAAGCTCAAACACTCCAAGCAGCCAATGTTTGGGATGAATGCATATTGGGATGTACACCTGAAATATTACAATATTAGACAACTTAGTTAGCAACAAAACAACTTAAATAAAATAAGAGTAAAACGATTTACATACCACATCGAGGAGAGCCCAAGAAACCCCTTCCACGCCTTTGCATGAGTTGGCCACGGAGGCGGGACCTTGATGGGGGAGCACCAGGTAGGCAAAGAAAATACTATACATTATGGTCCACCTGGTGTCTGTTCCACGATGTCTTTGCAACAACGAGACCCAACAATCGATGTGCTATACATAAAAAATAGATGGTTAGACATGTAATATAAACATATTTGATTATATGACTATAGTTAAACTTCATACTAACCACATCCTGTAACTCAGACTCCAAAGGGTCATCCGCCAGCAATACTTGGAAAAAGCGGGGGGTGATTTCCAAGCTCAAGTAAGGGACGAATATCATGGGGGAGAGGTGACCAGTCCGACACATCCTCAATATTTCCGATGCCGGTTGAGGCTCCGGTGAAGGCACCTTTCCCTTTTTCTTTCCTCCCTTCTTTCCCCCCGCTTTCTTTGCTTGTTTTTTAGCGGGCGGTGGTGTCGTAGATCCTTGTTGGCCAAACGGGTGACGAAACCATTGTGAAATTGATCGCGGCCGCTTTTGAGGGAGCGGGTTCACCTGTGGTGGTGGATCTACAACATCCATCGAGTCATCGTCAGGCTCCGAGAAGTGCTCCGAGAAGTGATCCTGGATAATAGGAGACCCCGTCTGAAAATTACGTTACTCAATGTTTTAAGTACAATTTAGGAAATGTTCACAATTAAACCAAAACTACCAAAATAACTTACAGTATGCATTTCCGGCCTGTAATAGTTATCGGCCGAACCGCCAAAGATGTTTGTGATTGATGTGGTGGCGAACGGCGGCGGCATCTGCGAGGTGTATGCCCCCGACATCCCGGCCTGCGTGACATTGATCATTAAAATAGTTACAAAATTAGGATTATCGATATATAACTATAATGGTTACTCAGTGTCACTAACACTCTCCGGGATAGTCGATTATGATGTGGTGGCAAACGGCGGCGACATCTGTGAGGTGTATGCCCCCGACATCCCGGCCTGCGTGACATTGATCATTAAAATAGTTACAAAATTAGGAACAAACATATAACTATAATGGTTACTCAGTGTCACTTACACTCTCCGGGATAGTAGAATAGGATGTGGTGGCGAACGACGTTTGGGACATCCCGGCCCCCGACATCCCGGCATGCGTGACATTGATCATTATAAGAGTTACAAACTTAGGAACAAACATATAACTATAATGGTTACTCAATGTCACTTACATTTTCAGGGAATGACGGATGGGATGTGGTGGCAAACGTCGCATGTGCCCCCTGTCCGAACGGAGCGGGGATCGGTGTCGTACTCGCCAGCTAAAACAAATTTAGAACGTAATATTAATATTGACAGCGCTAAACTGTCTGTAGACTTCCTCCAGATAGTGTACACGTGTCTCTAGCGGCCCGTGGACGTAGTCCCACAGGACTTCATGTGAGCCACGCTGTGGCTCGTAGGAAGGGGCCGCCTGATATGGATTGTAGGAGGAGGAAGGGGGCGCCTGGTAGGAGGAGGAAGGGGGCGGCTGGTATCCACCGGAAGGGGGCCTGTCGTCGTCTTCCTCATCTTCGGAAGTAGGGGGACGTCGAGCCCTTTCCGCCTCTGCATCAATAAAGGCCACGCTGTCTCTGTACCAATCTGTGCCCATCTCGTCGACAGTAGGCACAAGGCGATCGGCGGGCAAGAATGGCTGCTAAATATATGATAAAACATAAAAGAAATTAATAAGCGGGACTAACGTATGCAAATTGTAAACATAGTAAAAGAACTTACATTTCTAGACGCTTTGAAGAACTCAATCCAAAGCGACCTACTTAGGGTAACACGCTTGTCCCAACGGGTTCCCCTAAGTACTCGATCGTCGCGCTTGACGAAATATCGGATTGATGCGGGAAACACCTCCAAGATCCATATCTGGAATTAGACAAGAAGAGCAAGTACGTAAAAAGAAAAGCCAAACAGTTTGTATGTATTATTAACAATTGTTATACTACGTATCTAACCTTGAAGGCGTATGTAAAACCACAAAGATTCATCTTTGCATGTCGATCGGCGCGTCTGCCTATGGCTCGGTGCAGATTAGAGTAGCAATGTGTCCAGATATGGCTACCCCACGGGTAGCTGTTAAACAGCTCAAGGTCCTCGACGGCCCTAAGGACCGTCAATGAAGCATGCTGGCTATACTCACGGCCCCGGAAGCCCATATCCACGATCACCACCAAGCATACACGGACATCATCGTCGTCGGTTAGGGCACTAAGGCCCTCTTTCATCTTTTCTCGGGCTGCCTTCAGCTTCAAACGAGATGCTGAAATGCCGAAAACCCTAGGAACGAAGGAGCAGTCTTCTAAGGGAGGAAGGGGGGGAGCCTCTCCAAAACGTAGTCCTGTAATTAGACAGAACTCCCGACGCCCAAAATGAAATTGAGAGCCGAAGAAATCAAAATGCATCTCCTCCGGCTCAGCGTTGGCGTCCTCGACCTCCAACTGTAGAAACATGTGTACTAGCGTAGGGTCGCCACCAGAGTAAGACACATCCATCCATGGCCCGAACGGTGTCCCTCTATAGATGGTCTCAAGGGTATCCGCGCGATCACCTAATCCTCTAAACAGCGCTCCTAATTCCTCGATGTATGAAACTTTGCACCTTACCGTCAAGTCGATGTTAAAGAAATCCTTCTACATAGTCATTCACAGATGTTATAGTTAGTGTTATATATAGATGCTGCAGTTTATTTTATTTTATATAGATGTTGTGGTTTATTTTATTTCAACGTATCATATTGTTATATATAGATAAAGTGCGGTGGTATTTTATTTCAACGTATAATAGTGTTATATATAGATAAAGTGCGGTTGTATTTTATTTCAACGTATAATAGTGTTATATAAAGATAAAGTGCGGTTGTATTTTATTTCAACGTATAATAGTGTTATACATAGATAAAGTGCGGTTGTATTTTATTTCAACGTATAATAGTGTTATATATAGATAAAGTGCGGTTGTATTTTATTTCAACGTATAATAGTGTTATATAAAGATAAAGTGCGGTTGTATTTTATTTCAACGTATAATAGTGTTATACATAGATAAAGTACGGTTGTATTTTATTTCAACGTATAATAGTGTTATATATAGATAAAGTGCGGTTGTATTTTATTTCAACGTATAATAGTGTTATATAAAGATAAAGTGCGGTTGTATTTTATTTCAACGTATAATAGTGTTATACATAGATAAAGTGCGGTTGTATTTTATTTCAACGTATAATAGTGTTATACATAGATAAAGTGCGGTTGTATTTTATTTCAACGTATAATAGTGTTATATAAAGATAAAGTGCGGTTGTATTTTATTTCAACGTATAATAGTGTTATACATAGATAAAGTGCGGTTTATTTTATTTCAACGTATAATAGTGTTATATATAGATAAAGTGCGGTTTATTTTATTTCAACGTATAATAGTGTTATATAAAGATAAAGTGCGGTTGTATTTTATTTCAACGTATAATAGTGTTATACATAGATAAAGTGCGGTTTATTTTATTTCAACGTATAATAGTGTTATATATAGATAAAGTGCGGTTTATTTTATTTCAACGTATAATAGTGTTATATATAGATAAAGTGCGGTTTATTTTATTTCAACGTATCATATTGTTATATATAGATAAAGTGCGGTTGTATTTTATTTCAACGTATAATAGTGTTATATAAAGATAACGTGCGGTTGTATTTTATTTCAACGTATAATAGTGTTATACATAGATAAAGTGCGGTTTATTTTATTTCAACGTATAATAGTGTTATATATAGATAAAGTGCGGTTTATTTTATTTCAACGTATAATAGTGTTATATATAGATAAAGTGCGGTTTATTTTATTTCAACGTATCATATTGTTATATAGAGATAAAGTGCGGTTTAGGGACCCTAGTTGTCATTCTTAAAAGTTTAGGACCTAATTGGCATTCTTAAAAGTTTAGGGACCTAAGTTGTCATTCTTAAAATCGTAGGGACCTAAGTTGTCATTCTTAACATTTTTTTATAACAAACACATATTTAACAATTTTTTTTATAAAAAATTGTTAAAAGTGTGTTTTTATAAAAAAATTGTTAAAAATGTGTTTTTTTATAAAAAATTATTAAGAGTGTGTTTTTATAAAAAAATTGTTATAGTTTTATGGTTTTATGTTTGAATGTGATATTTGTATGTTATAATGTGTATGTTGTTATAGTGTGTTTTTTCATATAAAAATTGTTAAAAATGTGTTTTTTTTATAAAAACACACCCTTAACAATTTTTTATAAAAACACACTCTTAACAATTTTTTTATAAAAAACCTGTTTTTATAAAAAATTGTTAAGGGTGTGTTTTTATAAAAAAATTGTTAAGAGTGTGTTTTTATAAAAAAAACATTGTTAACAATTTTTTTTATAAAAACACACTCTTAACAATTTTTTTATAAAAAAACACTCTTAACAATTTTTATATGAAAAAACACACTATAACAACATACACATTATAACATACAAATATCACATTCAAACATAAAACCATAAAACTATAACAATTTTTTTATAAAAACACACTTTTAACAATTTTTTATAAAAAAACACATTTTTAACATTTTTTTATAAAAACTGTTTTTATAAAAAAAATTAACAATTTTTTTATAAAAAAACACATTATAAAAACCATAAAACTATAACAATTTTTTATAAAAACACACTATTAAACATTTTTTATAAAAAAACTGTTTTTATAAAAAATTATTAAGGGTGTGTTTTTATAAAAAAATTGTTAAGAGTGTGTTTTTATAAAAAAAAACACATTGTTAACAATTTTTTTATAAAAACACACTCTTAACAATTTTTTTTTATAAAAAACACTCTTAACAATTTTTATATGAAAAAACACACTATAACAACATACACATTATAACATATACAAATATCACATTCAAACATAAAACCATACATATCATGTTAAACATAGAACATATTCAAACATAAGTTATAAACACTATAACAACCTACAAATCATATATCTTAACTTAAAATAACATACAAAAAATAACAAATAACATAAGGAAAACATACCAAAGAGGTAATACGAGACATCTTCACAAAACCCGAACGCGTATTCCACACGACAAAATTGAGAGAGTGGGAGAAAATTGAGAGAGTTTGATTAAAAATTGAGAGAGTGATTAAAAAAATTGAGAGTGGCCGTGTCTTGGTCCCCCCCCCCTTATATAGTGCGGCCGAAGAAACAATTAGGGTTTAGGGTTCGTCAAAGGGATTTTAGGGTTAACCCTGTGCCGACACGTGGCACAGGAGCCCGCGATCGCGAGAGGTCAAAGAAAGTCAATCACGGGCAGGGACCAAAAATGCACACGCGGGCATTCTTGAGGGGGGAAAGCTGTACCGCGGGTATTCTTGAGGGACCAACGCGGGCAAAGTGGGCAAACTTTGGTGACACGTGTAGCCCGCGATCGCGGGGGTCAATGAGTCAAACGCGGGCAGGGACCAAAACTGCAAATGCGGGCATTCTTAAGGGGGGAAAGCTGGACCGCGGACATTCTTGAGGGACCAACGCGGGCAAAGTGGGTAAACATTGGTGACACGTGGCCTGGAGCCCGCGATCGCGGACTCCATCGCGGATTTTTAGGGCATTTTTGCAAAATGGAAGAGATTTTGTGTATTTCAGTAAAAGATGGTCAAACTTAAGGTATTTTAATTAATTTCCCTTTTAAAAAAATCATCAAAATCACATGTGATTCACAATGAATTATTTTTTTTTTCAAAATATTTTCCTGATTTAAAATTTGTAAAACAATAATTCAAATTAATCATTGAAAAAGAAAATTAATGAAAACATAATCATATATGATGTGCAACAAAACACATTTAAAATGTATAAAATCACCAGTGCTTCAAAACGTAATTCATAATTTTACATCAAAATCACAAGTGATTCACAATGAATGTAACTTTTTTTCCAAAAAGTTTTCCTAATCACATGTGATTTAAAATTTATTGTGGATATCACATGTGATTCACAATAAATTAATTGTGAGTATCACTTGTGATTTTTGACGTTTCGTAAAAAATTCTTAAATAAAAATAAATATTTAAAATGAAAACTAAATCACACTTATTTTAATGTTATAAGCAGTAATAATTAAATAATTAATCGTGTTTAAATTACAAAATTATAAAAAATCATGAATAAATACCTTAATTAAATTTATTACATAATCTATATAGAAATAAATGAGTTTCCATATATAATATATATACACCAAATGACACATATGCCCTTTTAGTCGATTTTTTAGAAAGTTTTATTTACGGTATTATTTTATGAAATCATTGGCCTAGAATTATTCTCTTATTCTTTTAAATAGGTATCATTCTCGTTTGAACCTGACTCTCTCTATATATATATATCTAAGGGAAAATATAACATTTTTGTTTTGATTTAATAAAGACTGGGGGTAAAATGATCATTTTTGACATTCAGACTGTTTATTCAGCATAACAACCGAACACAAACTTATATGTTAACAGTCAGACAATCATATCCACTCAGACAGCTATATCCATTCAGGTCTTAATAGAAAACGAACCGAACAGCACCTTAATCCAATTGTGTACTTATGGAGTTAATGTGAAAGTGAAGGAATGGAGTTTACAAACCGTCAAACCCTTCTAAAAAAGGCTCTTTTTTTAAGATTTTTTTCAATCTAAACTATTGTTAATGGGTCATGGTAATAAAAATCCGGATAATTTTATTTAGGACGGTTTATCAAATATTTATTAAGTTTACTGTTTATCGGCAAGAGTAACCTTCCTCACTTATTTTACTGGGTACCATTTTCAGGCGTTAAATTGGATTGTTGGTAAATGTAATTTGTCCAGTAAATGCTTATGGGGTAGAAGTTTTCGTCTCACTTATTGGGTAAGAGCATCTCCAACAGCTATGCTAAAATAGAAAAAAGAAGAATTTTTGCTATTTTTTGCTCCAACAACTATGCTATCTTGTATGCAAAAATAGAGAAAATATGAGAGAGAAGTAAAATTTCCAAATTTGGAGAAATTTTCTTGTATGCTAAAACTAGAGAAAAAGAAAAAAGAAATAATATTTTATTCTTTCCATCAATAAGAGACATTGGATTAAAAGATTAAGGAGAGAGAAATAATATTTGATTAATGTATTGATTATTTTAATATTTTAATTAATACTACAATCTCTAAAATAACATAGCCGATGGAGTTGGAACCAATTTTTTTAGAAATTTTGACTTATGATACTCTATTTTAGAAAAAATATAGCATAGTTATTGGAGATGCTCTAAGGTTATTGTTATACTTCTTTTCATGTAAAGATTCTCCTTAATTGTCATTGTCAGCTAGTAAGACAAGTGACACACAGTAAAACTTATCCAATAAGAATTTAGTAAGACCACCCGTACCGCCCTCGGGTACGGGATCGGGTTCGGCTGAGTTGGCGAGCGGGTTCGAGAGGGATGCATCGGGTAGGGGTACCGCGGGGGGGGGGGGGGGGGGGGGGGGGGGTAGCAAGCGGGTTCGGCTACCGGGTTCACCAACCCGATCAACCCGTTGCAATATTAATTTTTTTTTAATTTTTTTAAACAATACCGTTGGTAAACGGCTATTTTACAAAACTAGTTTTTTTTAATTTTTTTTTCCAAATTAATCACACTATATATATTAACCTATACCATCTTATTTTTTCACACCAAAACATACTTTCTTCCATTTCTCTCAAATTTCATCATGAATCAAAACACCACACCTACATCCCGTCGTAACCGATCGGATACACCGCAACAAGACCCGGAGCTTAGCTTCCAAGCGTTTTCTCAACAAGGTTATATTCCGCAACCGGCCCCGAACGTTGGTTTCCAACAATTTCCGCAACACCCGTATACTCCTCATCAATTTACATATCTTGGTTTGATTCAACAAGGTTTTACTCCCGCCAATTACCAACTTCCTCAATTTCCGCAACACCCGTAATTTTTAATTTTTTAATGAATGATATGAATTTTTATTTTTATTATTTATCTTATTTTTATTTATTAAAAATATATAAATATTTTTATTTTGTTAAATAATTAAATGTATAAATAAAAGAATTAAAAAAGATGAGGTGACAATTGGGTTCAGTGGGTTAGGCCATCCGTACCCGGTGCGGGATGGGTTCGGGATCATGCGGGGTGGGCTACGGCGAGAGCGGGAAGAGCGGGGCGGGGATGAATCCGGGGATGGGATCCCGGATCATCCCGAAGGTTTTTAAAAAAAAAATTAATTAAATTTTTAAAAATATATAACCGTTGAACGGCTCTATTATTAAAAAAAATTTATTTTTCTCAATTTAATCCCACTATATATTTAACCCTCAACCTCTTATTTCTCACACATCTCAACCTCTTATTTCTCACACCTCTCAACCTCTTATTTCTCACACCTCTCAAACTCTCTCAAATTCTCTCAACCTCTATATATTAAACAATATGGATTCGCCACAACCCGGTTCACCAACCGCATCATCATCATCCGTAGACACCGACGAGTTGTTGAATCTACAAAGGGAAATTTTTCGACATACTGCACAATCGCTGTATGGTAGCACCGCCTCATCGTCAACAAGAGAGAGGGCCGCAAACATTGAAAGAGGTCGAGTAACTGCAAACGAGCGGCTTATGCGGGACTACTTTGGCGTCAACCCGATTTATACACCGGATATGTTTAGGCGGCGGTTCAGGATGAGCAGACAACTATTCGAACGAATAGTTGAAGATTTAGAAGTAGGGTATCCGTATTTTAGACTTCAGTTTGACGGGTTAGGCAAACAAGGTTTTTCTCCGATACAAAAGTGTACTTCCGCTATTCGGCAATTGGCGTATGGAGTAGTTGCTGACGCACTTGACGAGTACATCCGTATGGGAGAGAAAACGTCACGAGATTGTCTGTACAAATTCTGCACAGGTATTATTGAACTGTATGGTCAAAAATATTTACGCAAGCCTACTTTTATTGATATTCAGAAGTTGTACGCCGCGCATGAAGCTAAACACGGATTTCCCGGCATGCTCGGCAGCATAGACTGTACTCATTGGGCGTGGGCAAATTGTCCGAATGCATGGCGAGGTCAATTCATGAGAGGTGATCATGAGCACCCGACAATCATGCTAGAAGCAGTGGCCTCTCAAGATCTATGGATCTGGCACGCATACTTTGGTGTTGCCGGTTCCAACAACGACATCAATGTTCTCAATCAGTCGCCCATCTTCAACGATGTATATGATGGAAAAGCACCCGAGTGCCCTTTTGAGGTGAATGGAGCCACCTACAAGCACGGATATTATCTAACGGATGGGATATATCCGGAATGGGCTACTTTCGTAAAATCATTTACGTGCCCACAAGACCTTAAACGACAAAAGTTCAAGTCCGCGCAAGAATCCGCACGTAAAAATGTTGAACGAGCTTTTGGCGTGCTTAAACAACGTTGGCATATACTTCATAACCCGGCACGCGGATGGGAACCGGAAATATTGAGAAACATTATGTACGCTTGTGTCATATTACACAATATGATACTCGAAGACGAAAACCATGCTATTTGTGGTGACGTGGAAAACGACTTTTTCACGAATGATATCGAAAGCCAAATCAGTGAGACACAACGCGCGGCAAATGTTCGAGAAGTCATAAACCGGGACACTCATAATAACCTTCGGTCGGATTTGGTCGAACATATTTGGCGTATCCAAGTTCCCAACAATGACGACGAGTAGATTTTTAAATTTATTTTGTAATTTTTAATTTTTTAATGAATGATATGAATTTTTATTTTTATTATTTATCTTATTTTTATTTATTAAAAAATATATAAATATTTTTATTTTGTTAAATAATTAAATGTATAAATAAAAGAATTAAAATAAATGAGGTGGCAAAAGGGTTTGAGGGAATGGGGTACGGGTGTTTAGGGATCGTGAGGGATCGAGTGAGGGATGGAAGAAAAGCTGATGTGGCGCTGATGTGGAGTGGAATCTTTGAAAGATGCCCTCCATGGGGTACTGATGGCCTTAGCGGTACTCCACTTTTGGGTAAGGAGGGTAGGAAAGAGAAAAAGTTGATGTAGCGCTGAGGTGGCAAGTGGATTCATTGGGTTCATTGGGTAGTGGTACTCATGACCTAAATGATCAATTAATTTAAATTCGTGTCAGTTATGGTTTTTCACTTTCCTTCCTCTTGTTTGGCCATGTATCATTTGGGTGTAGTTTCTAATTTTGGGGTTTGCTTAGTTGGTTGGATCTTAGTTGTGATATAATTTGGTTGTTTTATATTGCCTTGGTAATATGTTTAGCCCAAAAAAACTTCAGCATTTCAAATCCACTTTGACACAAGTGGAATTACAATTTTGTCCTTGTGGACATAAAAGGTAGAAGATTTCAGAAGGAAAAAAAACAGTTCTTATGTAAAAAATAAATATAATGCATATACAAGTGAATTTTATAAACAAAATTTTACATCAAGACACCCCATAGCCACAATTGCCGAGTGAGTCAGGTATGCCCCCACATTATAGATATGCAGCCCGATTGTTGACCGGTTAAAATTGGCGGTATCAATCCTTTTGTAAAAAAAAAATTGTACATCAACGTTAGTTATTACTTATTATGCAATGCACAAAGGATTTAAAGTCCTTTAGTTGAATGTTATTTTTCCCATCATTCATATGATATAAGACAAGGTATTGGTATTACAACAACTAGTATTGAGCCCGCG
This sequence comes from Saussurea involucrata, assembly GCA_033807775.1. Taxonomy (NCBI): domain Eukaryota; kingdom Viridiplantae; phylum Streptophyta; class Magnoliopsida; order Asterales; family Asteraceae; genus Saussurea; species Saussurea involucrata. The sequence goes on along the minus strand of CM066315.1, from coordinate 9,218,778 downwards.
CGTTGCGCGGAGACGGTAATTTTTTTTAAAGAGGTAATAAACCGAGTTAAAAGTAATCGTAACTTCATAGTTAACAAATATTGAATTACAATATAAAAAATGAATGTATTTTCATAAGTTATTATAGTAACTTTTCACCATAAAAACAAGATCACTATCAACTCTATGATTTTGTCACATATGCATCCCCTCTTCTTTAGCTATTATAATAACTCTATAAGTTGTCGCAAATGCATCATCTCCTTTTACCCAAATATACTCGGGCCATTCTTTCAATTTAACATCTTACCAACATGGGATGGCCGAAATTGATGGCACATTTCAATGTTTAAGACCACTCAATTCTTATGATGTCACATCATCCAATCCACCTATTTTATACACACTTTTTATTCCAATATTTTAACTTTTCAGGAATATGAGATAACTAAAATTCAACCACAAATCATCAATTAAGAATACCCAATTCTGATGATGTCCTCTCAAGACTCTTCTTATTCTTTTTAACATACATACAATTATATATATATATATATTGTAACATTATTTCTCAACATAATTATAATATAATATATTATAAAATCAACAAAATTTTGAAAAACAAAAAACTTCCATTGTATTTATTTTATGGACCCCGCATTGTTCTTTATATAATTATTATAGATTATTTTACTTGATAAATATAAAAAATTAAAGACATACATGATAATATTAAAAAGAAAAATATTAAAATATAGAATTATATGTGTCTGTGTATATATGTGTTACCTCATGACGGGTAACAGGTATAGATAATGAAAAGTAGTTTATTCGTACTCTGCTTGTCCACTAATATGGCTTGTAAGCGGGTAATAAATAAATAGATAAATGACTTAAACTTTTTACCAATATCTTTATCCAACGGGTCAAAACATAACGAATTTACCTCTACAAATTTCAGCCCTAGTACGCTGTGACAGAACATTTTTGTCATAAAAGAAGTCGAAATAAAAAGAAGAGGATTTATAGACTTTGCAAGAGAACCGAAAAATTCAAAGTTGCAACAAAATGATTTCATAGAAAATCTGTGTGCTTCTCAAATAGATCATATATGATTATAATTTTTGAGTTATATGTACCTGTTTTCCTTTAAAAAAAATTAAAAAACAATTAACTTATGTGCCATTAGGTGGACCACTTGGATCCACATCAGTTGTTGAAGTAAACCAAGAAGATGCACTTCTACCGATGTTATTCATGCCTTTTATCTCATCGAGTTTTGCAAACTTCGCCTTACTATCAACTTCATCATCCTCCATTGTTGCTGCTTATTTTTCATGATTGCTTGTGTTTTTGCGGTTATCCTGTCGATCATCAGTTTTATTCTGAACTTTCCCATTTCCATCTGTACGGTTTTCATGATCAACAATCCATGAATGTAGATTGATCTTTGTTGAAACCTCGAAGGTCAATGGATATCATGGATTCCTCTTTAAGACCATATCTTATTACATATCCAAAACTTTCCATTTCAATTTAGAGGATTTAGTGTATGGTTCCACAAAGCTACATATATAACATTATAAGAACATAATATACATGACTTGGCACACTAAAAGTAATTCGTGATACAATGGACATAAGTCAAATGGTAGAGAAAAAACATGATATGCATATAAGATCGATTAAGTGCACCTATTAACATCATGATATTGGTATTTGCACAATAACCAATTTAAAAATAGTATTCAATTATTAACAGATGTTTCAAAGCATTACAACATTTTTTTCCTTTTCAAAACCTGGATTAACGGAAACCACAACCCTTTTTATAGTTGTCCAGCTCGTGCTCCCAGCTTGTATTGGGCTTAAACAACATACAAACATCAAAGCCTACAGTCAGATTACACTAATCCAAATTCCTTTGTGGATTTGAAACAACCCAAGCTCATTCGCATAACACATTTGGGAGAACTTCTAAGTCCTAAGGCTTCAAAACGATTCGTAGAAACAAAAAAGTCAAGTGTTTGCCATAAGTATTAACAATTTATGTTTACTCAACGTGTTACATGATTCATTGTTGAAAGCATATCCATGTAGAAAGCTAGCTCATTACTATTTTGCAAGCTCAAGCATTATTATATACAATCTCAAGCTTATTTAGCTATAAAAGTTTAAACTCATGTTAAACTTTGATCTTGAGCATAGACCCAAAAAGTGAAAGAAATATCTCAAACTCTGATAACTAACATAATTCTCAATTAGAAGCATTGACCCCTTAAACAATATTTAACTAATCTAGATGGCTTCAAATTGGAAAACATGCAAATAAACGGAAGTCACAATTTTTAACAAACCAAATGGACTAATTAAAAATGTAGTTTACTCTATAATTTATGACCAAAACAAAAGGGTAGAAACATAAATTAAAAAAACAAATTGATATGTTTTTATACATCAATTTGAGCAAATGGCAAAGGCACTTTCATTTCTTTTTCCTTCAGTTGTGTTTGTATATATGAAGGTATCAAAACTAACACTTTAGCATTACCCAAACTGTATCTTACCTTTACATAAGCAGCAGCCAATTTGATTCTTGCATCACCAACAACATTTGAAATCTAATAGCAGTCTAGAAGTAAACTACAAAGCCAATAACATACACTTCAAGAACAAAAGACGCTTACCCATTTCGGTGTAAGAATCGGCTTGCATGCTGGAAGTTCCTGCTGCGTAAACCTAGAGTCTAAAAGAAATACATAAATAAGGAAATTAGTAACTGCACCTAAATAAAGCAAGAAACACAAATTAAAGGTCTTAGCTCAAATACAAACAACCTGAAACATCAATTGCATCAAGTATTTTTGCAACCATATTTACGTTCTACAATAATTGGTTTTGCATCTTAAATTCTTAATTATGCGATATTCGGAATTCCATGCGTATGAGTCGAACCCTTTATATAAGAAAATTTCTAACAAAATATCTATTAAAATTAAAAATCTAAATGGAAAAAATCTAAAACTAAATAAGCATGTCATCTACTACATTGTGTATATATTTGCAATACTTCATAATTGATTGAATGGTGTCATAGGTTTAGAATTTTACAAATAAGCTCGTTAAAGACATCATGTTATTGATATGGTTGGATTGCTCACAAACAAAATGCTTCTATATAAATTCACTATTAACAAATGTGCATTTATACTTGTAGACCTCTTTGTGTTACATTGGTGCCGAGAACAATCAAATGTTATTGAAATAATTATTCCCAAACAACAAAGTCGACCGAAAGAAAAAAGAGGGAAAGGTCAACTCATAAAATCCCAACTTCATTGATAAAATAATCGTTGTACTTAGTTCAATGATCAAACTCACAGATTCAATAACATAAACATTTCAAGGTGAATCATATTAATAAAAATTACAACATTTTGTTTTTAATTAATTCATCAAAACGAACAAAACCTAAATCATGAAATTCAAAAAATGTATACAAAATAAAGAACAGACAGTACCTCTGTTCTTAAAGATTGTTGTTGATGTTGTAGACTTGTAGCATGTAGCATCACGCGATGAAGGCTATCCTTGTAATCGACATTCTTTCTCTGAATCCCTTCATCATTTGGGCGTCATAATGAGGATTAAGACCTAAAAAAAATGAAGTTGGAGTTTTGTTTGGTAACAAATTTCATATAAATCACTAAATAACAACTCAAGGGTCCGATTATGAAAGCATATATATGGGTTTTCACGCCGGTTCAACACAACACATTCTTGAAGCATCTGTGGTGGTCAGCAAGCAAGAGATCACAGTTTAAGCCACGACGCCATATATATCTTAACCACTTGCCATCACATTTGGTCCCTCCGACTTCATTAGGTACCACATTTGAACGATAATAAGAGAATCCGGTCCTTTCCAAGTGAATAGTAATGGCAACTAAATAGTTTGATTAAAAGTAGATACCTCACAAATCAACGTGGGTAAATTGGTCCAAATCTTTGGTCCACTCATGTTTCTAGGGAAAAAGGATTTATGTTGACGATGATTCTCAGCAGATCTCTTTAATCAAGTCATGTATGTTTCACGTTTGCATTCTTTGTCTCTTGACCTGTGTATAAACACCAAGATGAAACTGCATAAATCACAATTCAGAAAAAATATAGAACAAAGGAATTAAGAAACACTAAATCTAGGAAGCCAAAAAAACCCATCATAAGTAAAAAAGAAAAGGGGGAGGGGTACATTATTGAGGGACGGTGAGAAAGAGATGAACACAACGTCAACGATAATAACACGTACATTGCACAACTAATAGCTATTGCCCATAGTTTCCCATAACTCTTTTAACAGAGGGCTTAAGCAGAATTGAAAAGTACAAAAACTCTAATGTAAGATATATATTAAAAGAGAAACAACTTACCTAGATTATGAATACTTGTAGATTACATCGAACAAATGATATTGAGCCCTTGAGCAAGCGAGACTGAACCTAAAACCGAGAGGAATCATAATCGAATACATATATGACAGAGAATATTCCTTTAATTTATGGACTAATAAAATGGATCATTCGGAACTCTGATGCACAAAACCATAATGTCAGATAGAATAAGAGAAGCAGCTAACCTGGACTATCAATATTTGTAAGATTACATCCAACACTTGAGGCCTTGAGCAAGGGAGATGGAAACTGAAGCATAGAGGAATCAGAATTGAATACATATATGATGGAACAGATTTAGGTGTTTTGGATCCATTTGTTGAACACGACTATTGAAGAAGAAACCATAGGAAATAGCAAGAGCTCTCATTTCATTTGGGGTAAACAGGCACAGCAAGAAACGACAGATAGATTTGAAGAGAATATCGGTGAAAGCAAAGAGAAATCGAGAGGATCCCCTGTCCGTGTGTCTAACTTTTATAATGAGCAAAACCATACAAACAAAAACCTATCATTTTAATAAACAAACCATACAAAAAAACATCACAGGCACCAATTTGGAGTTTAAATAGTGGGTTTATAATGCACACAATGGGTTTTCAAACAGTGAGTTCATCTCCAAATCACAAATAATTGGGTTTTCAAACACGGTGTTCATCAAGTACAATCATCTCCGAATGACAAACAATTGCGTTTTATACAATACTAAAATCACAGGTACTAATTTGGAGAAGAAGAAACCGATTCAAATCACACATAATGAAGTTTCACATGCTTTAAAACAATATTAAAATCGCAGGTATCAATTTGGAGAAGAAAATGATGTTTACCTCTTTCAATCGGTGAAAGCAAAGAGAAATCGAGAGGTTCCCCTGTCCCTGTGTCTGTGCGATCGATTGGTGAAAGATTGGTGGGAAGAAAGGCAGAAATCGAATATTTAGGGTTTATAATGCACACACTTGCAGGCCACACGATCCTTTAAGGGTGAGAGATGGAGAAAGAGAGGAATCTGTTTTAGGAGACTGGAAAATGAAAAGACAACCAGTCGGCTTGAAGAGGAGAACCGAAGCGGTAAAACCCGAACGAAGGAGAAAATAGAAAAAAAGGGAGTTCTGGCGTGAGGAGGTGCCACGTCAGGGCCCTTGGTTTTTGTTTTTATATGTATATATATATATATATATTGATGATTAGGGTCCATTCAGTCACCATGACAAGGGTTGTGGTATCATCAACCCTTGATACTTTTGTTACGTCTTAGACAAAGAATTCATGGTTTGATCACAAGACTAATCTCAATTAATATGTAGGCGTTCGGTTATTAGAATTATTGTTTTAGCTTAATGTTTGTGTGGTTTGGGTGTTTGGGAGTGCTTATATTTTTGACTTATTTGCTTATAGCTTCTCCCCACCGCAAATAAGCTATTTGGAGTGTTTGGATATAAAAAATCAAAAGTGTTTATTTCCTTTTCCTCACCACAAATAAGTTGTTTTTGATAAGTCATTCCATACCTACTTATTTACTTCTCCGTATTTCCTTATCTATCCAAATTACCTTTTTACCCTCAATTTTTAACACACACTTTTTAAAAACTGTTTTTTCTCACCACATAAGCAAATAAGCATAAGTTAAAAATATAAGCACTCCCAAACACCCGACTGGTTCATGCTGCCTTGATATTTTTCAATACCAAATAACAGAAAATAAAACAAAATACAAGCATATCTTCATATGATTTTTGTCGGACGTGTTCTTAAGCTATGTATATAGTTTGTGACATGATACTCTTGGGTGGGCAACGTGGGCCGATTCGGGAGTTAAGTTGTACGTAGCTTAAAACCCGTTTTGGCATAAACATCAACAGTAGCAATAAATATTGTGTATCATGCAAATAAATTGTAAATAGTTTTGAATTTTGTAACTTATCACTGAAAGTTATATAAAAGTCTCAATTATTATAAATTAACCGTTCTATTATTACAAACACGGTAAACTCTTTTGACTCCAACACCTCAAAGAAACCATACACAAGTAGAAATGTTTTAGACATATCAAGAATCACTCACTAAAGGTTGAGTAGTCTCGAACGATTTTCTCCTCACCAAAAGGCAAATAATTTTTGATGGTTGAGCATGCGTATTATCTACGGTACATATCACAAAATCTGGTCGATGAAGCGCCAATGTCAATCGCTCCTTTGTTGGTTCCAACTCAGTGGCATCTAAAAGAACATGCCAAGAATTCCGATGAGCCTCTGAAATCCAGTGCATCGAATAACTTGTCCCGTTAACGTAGGCGGGGTAAGCAAAAAGCCCTTTTGGATTGTATTTACACTTCCTCCTGAAATACTGACTAAGTTGCGATCCTTTAATTCGTAGATCCAACCACGACTCTGGAGCAGCTACTACTTTTGAGTCCTTGGTACCTACAAATTCTCTAATAAAATCTTCTTTTTCATTAATAACACTCATGTAATAATTCCCTCTAAAGAAAGGGTAAGATTCCCCTATCATCACCATCGCTTCTTTAAGTGTTGGTGTGAATAAGACGAGATATTCTTCTTCTTGTAACCCGCAATTCTGCAAGGCCTTATTTCGGACCTGGATCTCTGGAATGGACATGAAATTACCTTGAAACGAGGATTTTTTGTTTAGTATTTCAAGCAATTTCGAAGGCTCTAATTGCGTGCCATCAAGATCATTTGTAGGACTGAAGGATGAGGGTGAAGACGAGTCTTTTATTGTGATAACTCTAGGGGAATACTTTCGTTTGTCATCACTAACCATACTTGCTTCTAAACTTGACTCATCGTTGCTACAAATATTGTATAAATCAATATTGTCTCCCTCTTCAACTATAAGTCCTTTGCAATATTCAGGGTATTTTGCGAAAATGTATTGTTTCACGTATTCCATTTCTTGTGGCGTGATAGGACCTGACCATCTTAGGTCAAGTCCGTGAAGCGTTGATATGGCTTCTGCCACCAAGTGTGCGGGAAACACCGTATGTGCTTTCTGTTTATCATATTTAAAACAAATAAAATATATATCAAAAAAACCGGGACCTAAAAGATTGGTGGTTGTATTTGAGATTACAACATGAGTTACGAGTTCAATTATATATTAGATGCAAATATAAATTCTTGTGTGGAATTATTGAAACACAAACCTATATCTATACATATTTTTGCATGCTTCATTCAAAAATCTTACTTTTAATAATACAAACGACCATTTCTACAAGGGAAATTGATTTTCTAGATAGATAGATAGATAGATATTCATTATAAAACTAGCATCATGTTCGTAAAAATGAAAACAAGAATATCATGACTTATGAGCATAAGTTATTTTGAAGATAACAACAATAATGGTTCAGTAAAATCATTAGATATTTATCAAAAAAAAGTTACCAATTTACCATAAACAATACAGTATTATCTTTTTTCGTAATAAAGCAAACAAAGCTGAGACATGGTAAATGAATAGAACGAGAATCGAACTTGCCTTCATTACCATGCTCGTTGGTCTGCTTTGATTCGGTGAATTTGGCAAGGAAGCTACCAACGATTTTGTGATTTCGATTTCATCCATCTTCTGATCAAATTTAAAACCAAAATTTATATAACAGTTTGTTAGTATTGTTCAGAAATTATTTAAAATACCCGTAAATAAATAGAAAACATCAATTTCGGTTTACCTTTGATTGTTGTTGTAGGATCACTTGTTCTTGTGGATTTCTTCCCATGGGTTAATTAAGGAAGAATAGAGACGAGGTTGCAAAGATTAAGGCCGGAGTCAATCATATGAACACAACAAACATGTCACCGTTTCTAGTATTATAAAGAAACCAAGGAGACAACAAATAAAAATAATACCAACAAATGGCGTCAGCTGGCCCTTATTTTCATTATTTCAATATTTTGATTTATTATTTTATAATATCATTTGTTCATATATAATATATTTATTATTTAGGGAAATTAGTTGAAATAATTGTTTTTGACTTGTGCTTTAACGTCTTAGACACATTTTCTTTAAGTTTACCAAAATAGCACTAGTTCTGCAAATAATAGGTTCGCAATTGCGGATCTAGCTAAACAAAACTCAATCTGACCAATCTTTCATTTTTTTTGTATATTACGGAACCGAGTCAAACTTTTTTTTAAAGAAAATTGATCAGATTTGAATTTTGGTGTTTTTGTTGATCTAAAAATTGCAAATCTGGTGTTATTTTGGTAAAGTGGGAGAGACCATGACTAAGAGGTTTAACCACACGTGTAAAATAACTATTTCAATTAATTTCCCTATTTTTTATCATGCAATGACAATTTTTTTAAATAATATTTTAAAACAATTAATATTTTATTTTATTTTAAAAATGTTATAAGAACTTATTTAAACATTCAAAATAATTATGTAAATTTATTATAACATATTTCAATATGATATTTTTTTGTTTAGTCTTGTAAATTGAAGTCCTATAAACCATTTTATTAAGAGGTTTAAACATTCTATAAATTCATTTTTTTGTACCAAATTATTTATTTATGTAAATGAAATTTTAAATAACATATCGATCACTTCATTTTACTCTTCTTACTGTCCAAATAACAAAATAAGTTCAAAAAAAATATACAAGTAGTTTTCTTTTTTCGAAAAAAGTAATATAACAGAGTAATTTTCTTGAATTAATATGTTTTGCGGGTTTGGATTTGAAAGAATTTGAAATTGAATTCTATTCTAATTTCATGTTTAGTTACAAGGATTTTCTGGATATAAAATCTTTCCCAAACACAGGATTTTAAAACCACACGGCACACGGAATGGTATTTTATTTTAAGATATGTTTAAAAGAAATATATTACAAATTTTATTTAATTTATGACGCAATTAAAGTTATTATTATTATAATTGTGATGTAAACTCCGTGCCTAATCCTCTCACTCCAAGTTGTTGATAAAGGAAACAATCATATACAAATCAAATATAATATTATGGTATTTAAACATATATTTACCGTATGATTTCCAAATTATTGACCAACAATATTATTTAAATAAAGTATGAAAAGGTCGATAAAAAACTATAAGACCGTGCGTACCGTCCTCGGGTACCACCACATCGGGTTGGGGCGGGTAGCCCGGGTACACGATACGGGTACCGCGGGTTCGGTGGGTGCGGGTAAGAGTGGGTTCGGGAACCCGGTCCTAATTTTTTTTATAAATATAACCGTTTACCAACGACTATTTTTTTTTCTTCAAATTATTAACACTATATATATTAACCTCTATCACCTTCATTTTTTCACACCAAAAAATATCTCAAATTCAATACTTTCTTCCATTTCTTTCAAATTCAATACTTTCTTCCATCATGAATTCAAACACCACACCTACATCCCGTCGTAACCCATCGGGAGAAACAAGGCAAAAAGGGCACCAACGAGTAATACGACCGGGTCGAATCCGGACGAAAACGTTACTCAGTTGTTGAGTCAAATAAGCTCGTTCAACCATCGGGCTGACAATACAATGGATTACAAAATGAAAAAACTTGAACTCGAAGAAAAACAGTTGCAACTCGAGTTAGAAAAACGATTTGATAAAGACTTCGAGTTTTTCATAGCCCTGCATGATCACCTTACGGGAGATATTTTGAGGGCTACTTTAGCGAAGAAATAGAGAATTAGAAAATTACATAATTTTTAATATTAGTTTTTAGTGTTTTGTATTTTGTAATTTTTAAATTTTTAATGAATGTTATGAATTTTTATTTTTATTATTTATCTTATTTTTATTTATTAAAAAATATATGAATATTTTTATTTTGTTAAATAATTAAATGTATAAATAAAAGAATTAAAAAGTTGATGTGGCGCTAAGGTGGCATCAGGGTTCAGAGGGTATGATAGGAAGCGGTACTCCACTTTAGGATAAGGAGGGTAGAAAAGAGAAAAGCTGATGTGGCGCTGAGGTAGCATCAGGGTTCAGAGGGTATGATAGGAAGCGGTACTCATGGTCTAATATAATTAAAAATGCATATGATTCAATTTGAAAATTGAAATTTAAACATTTTAACACAAAAAGAGTATTTTTGTAAAATTTAAACGTTCAATCATGATTTTGAAAATAAAAGACACCAACCATCATCCACCAACAACATCCATCTATTTCCCCTCTGTACCGCACCACCACCCGCGACGTTCCCACGCGTATAGTCGTCCCTTCCATTTTCTTTCCTATATACTGTCCCCTTTCACAGTGAACCTGCTTTGGTCGTTGAAGTTAGAAGTGTATTTTCTTCATTCTATGATATGTCAAAAATTTGACGTAATTGGTGTAATAACCAAGATTTAATTCATAAAGATTAAAGTTTTGTGGAAAATTTGTTAAGCCAAAAGTTCAGGGGCTAATTGTGTAAGTTTTGGGGAAAGTATAAAAAGCCTCAAATAGGGCTCAAAACCCTAAAAGAGCATTTCATTCTTATTGTTGGCGGCTCAAAGAGGGATAGGAGAGAAAGAAGGAATTGATTTCCAATCTTCAAATTGGGGAGAGAAAGTGGGAGATTTGATTCCAACCTTCATCAAGTTATACCAGGTAATCTCTTATACTAATCCTTGTTCTTGAATTTATTTTGAGTGTTGGTGCAAGTGTACCACATCTCTATATATTTATATATATTTATTTTGATGATTACAAACACAACGCATTATTGTTTATCTAACAATTTAATCCAAGTGTGCAGTTGTTGAAGAACACGAAGATTTAATCTGAAGGGTTCAAGACGGAAGTGTTTACGTCGTCATTATTGTTTATAACTAATAATGATAAACACCCTAAAATAATATACCACTTGGATATTTCTAAAAACCCAACAATTAATTTTAATAAGGTTTTGAGAAGATCCAGCAAGATTTGGGTGCTGTCCTGGAAGCTGACTTTTCCTGACGGCGGTATACCGTGGAGAATACTCGGTATACCGCGGGTACACTTTTGCCGGTATACCGCGGCTGTTCAGCCGGTATACCGCGGCAGTCCGTGTGCAATTCCTATTGGTTGAAGTTGCTTTTCCTGACGGCGGTATACCGCGAGACCCAGCCGGTATACCGCGGGTACTTATTCCTGTCAACTTTGCATGTAGCCGTTGGTGTATCAGCACACTTTTCTGACGGCGGTATACCGCATGCATTTGGCGGTATACCGCGGCTGCACAATGCCGTTGGAGATGCTATGTATAAATGATGCTTGCTGGTAATGAAGACCTAAGACAAAATACAACAGTAACAAGCAGCATTCAAACTCTCAGCTCTCTCACTCTCACTTATTTATAATATATATATTTTATAAAACATTTTTTTATAAAATATCCAAGTGTGAGATATTATACAAGAGTGATTACCCATTGTGAGTTATACTCCTCTTGTAAGTGTTTGAATAACGGGTGTGTGATCCTGTATATCTCGATAAGCTAAAGCTTGAGAGCCGTTTACTTTGCTCTGTATTTGGTTTGTATTCTACCGTAAAGAATACATTTATTGGATCGTGTCGGGAAGTGTCTCGGCTGCTGGTTTATCACAGTTGGTGGTAAATCAGTAAATCTCTGTGTCAAGTATCTCTATCCCTTATCTCTTTATTTATTCCGCTGTGCTTTATTATATTTATTTATATAAACTGCTTTGCATTTATATTTATTTATATAATCTCTGTGCATTTTAATTATATCTGTTTATATAATTGTTGTGTATTTACTATTTGTATACTCTGATTTATTTATACTGTTTCTGTACTGTATTTATTTATAAAAGAATTTTTGAAAGTAAAAGATTTTAAATACAACCTTACCCCCCCCGAGGATATAATACGTGATTACCTGCCGAGGTTATAATACGTGGTTACCTGCCGAGGTTATAATACGTGGTTACCTGCCGAGGTTATAATACGTGGTTACCTGCCGAGGTTATAATACGTGGTTACCTGACGAGGTCATAATACGTGGTGATTTTTTTTTAATCACATAAAATTAACCGAATATTGAAGCCTTAAGATCCGTTTTGGTGCAAGTGTTTCGTATTGGTTTGTATATCTTTGTCTCTATTGCTTTTTGCATTTTATTTTATCCCTCAAATTTTATAAAATCAATTTGATATCGTTATTAATTTGAGGGGGAGCGTTTTATTATCTTTACCCATGAGTTTATGCTACCTCAAATATATGCATATTTTGAGGGGGAGCATCTCTCGAGGGGAAGCATACCGTCTTTCTTGACCCTTTTTGTTTCGACAAACGGGGGAGAGAAACCGCATATGCTCTTGCTTAGCGGTTGTGTTTGTCATCATCAAAAAGGGGGAGATTGTTGGTGCAAGTGTACCACATCTCTATATATTTATATATATTTATTTTGATGATTACAAACACAACGCATTATTGTTTATCTAACAATTTAATCCAAGTGTGCAGTTGTTGAAGAACACGAAGATTTAATCTGAAGGGTTCAAGACGGAAGTGTTTACGTCGTCATTATTGTTTATAACTAATAATGATAAACACCCTAAAATAATATACCACTTGGATATTTCTAAAAACCCAACAATTAATTTTAATAAGGTTTTGAGAAGATCCAGCAAGATTTGGGTGCTGTCCTGGAAGCTGACTTTTCCTGACGGCGGTATACCGTGGAGAATACTCGGTATACCGCGGGTACACTTTTGCCGGTATACCGCGGCTGTTCAGCCGGTATACCGCGGCAGTCCGTGTGCAATTCCTATTGGTTGAAGTTGCTTTTCCTGACGGCGGTATACCGCGAGACCCAGCCGGTATACCGCGGGTACTTATTCCTGTCAACTTTGCATGTAGCCGTTGGTGTATCAGCACACTTTTCTGACGGCGGTATACCGCATGCATTTGGCGGTATACCGCGGCTGCACAATGCCGTTGGAGATGCTATGTATAAATGATGCTTGCTGGTAATGAAGACCTAAGACAAAATACAACAGTAACAAGCAGCATTCAAACTCTCAGCTCTCTCACTCTCACTTATTTATAATATATATATTTTATAAAACATTTTTTTATAAAATATCCAAGTGTGAGATATTATACAAGAGTGATTACCCATTGTGAGTTATACTCCTCTTGTAAGTGTTTGAATAACGGGTGTGTGATCCTGTATATCTCGATAAGCTAAAGCTTGAGAGCCGTTTACTTTGCTCTGTATTTGGTTTGTATTCTACCGTAAAGAATACATTTATTGGATCGTGTCGGGAAGTGTCTCGGCTGCTGGTTTATCACAGTTGGTGGTAAATCAGTAAATCTCTGTGTCAAGTATCTCTATCCCTTATCTCTTTATTTATTCCGCTGTGCTTTATTATATTTATTTATATAAACTGCTTTGCATTTATATTTATTTATATAATCTCTGTGCATTTTAATTATATCTGTTTATATAATTGTTGTGTATTTACTATTTGTATACTCTGATTTATTTATACTGTTTCTGTACTGTATTTATTTATAAAAGAATTTTTGAAAGTAAAAGATTTTAAATACAACCTTACCCCCCCCTAGGTTGTCTAACATTGAGGAAATCAGATTAGTTGGGGTTTGTAATTAATGGTTATAAATGATGCTCTAAGTGGTCATTAAGTGTCATTTACGTGTTTAAGTAGCAAGTGAGCTGTTAAGAAAGGGTTAAGGGTTGTAGTAATGCCTTTTATTGTTGAGAAATTCAAGCTTAGTTGGGTTTTCCCTTAAATTTGGTATCGATTCGGTCATTAGACTCGTAACCGGTAAGTAGCCCAGATGCAGGTTACCGGATGGGGTATCCGGAAGTGGGGGAAACCAGAAGTATCAATCCGGTAGTTCCCGGAAGTAGTCACCCGGTAAGTTAATTACCCGGTAAGCTATTTACCCGGTAAGTTGAGTTATCTGGTCAGAGTGTGTTCCGGTAAGTGTGAGATCCGGTAAGTGATAGTTCCGGTAAGTGTGAGATCCGGTAAGTGATAGTTCCGGTAAGTGAATGTCCGGTAAGTGATAGTTCCGGTAAGTATGCGAGTTTCGGGAAGTCAAGTCTGGGTGGTGTCCGGATAGCTGGTTTTAGGATCTGAGCAGTTTGTGTTCCATCCATTTCTCAGGTATACCGATTGAAAGTTAGAAGCAAAGTAAGAAAAGATCTTAAACGCACCAGGTGAGTTTTTCTAACTAAAAATACGTGTTTTGACGTGTTTTCTGAAGTAAGTATATGAAGAGAAATGCCATGCTTTTATCGTATGTTTTTAATTGAATGAAAGATTTATGTGAAGTTATATGAGATGTATGCATACATTGTAGTAGACGTAAATTGGCTAAGTCGGGGGGAGGTTCCGCCAGTGCTCACGTCGGGGGGAGGTTCCGTTTATGCCATGGAAGGTGTGACCCAGTAACTCAGCGTGAGACTGACTCGTTGTCACTCTTGAGTGACTTCAGGGTGCCATTTACGGGAGCGGATTTATCCGTGAAAGTGTTTATTAAAAGTTATGTGAAATTGTTTATGGAAGGTTATGTGAAAGTGTTTATGTAAAGTTACGTGAAAGTTTTATGTAATGACATGAGAAGTTATAAATTGTTTTTAAAATGTTTTTGAGAACTGTCAGGAGGGAGCTCACTAGACCTCATGGTCTAACCCTCGCATTTTCCAAACTAAACCTTTTCAGGTAAGCATGTAGTTAGAGGCTCTGGCAAGCGAGCAGAGTTTGCTAGTGAATAAGTGCAGTTAGAGACAGTGCCACTATTAATTCAATATTTAGTTTATTCTCAGTTGTGTATAAGTTGGCTTCCGCCAACCTAAGTCTTGAGACAGATGTAATGAAAATTTGGGACCCAATATTGTAATTCTTTCAATTTAAATGCTATGTATGCTACATTTAGATTGGGTTGTTACAATTGGTATCAGAGCCATAGTTTAAGGGATTTAGGTGACCGGACGAGCCTAAACTTAAACTTTGGAAGTAGAAATCACTACTGAGAATCAAGAAATGCGTTAGGAGGGCACTATTGTAGAGATAGGACTAATAGGGTACCGAGGACAGTCATGTAAGGTAAGTTTGGGATTACACCTGGCTAGTGTAATTGCGAACTTACAGGTACATGTATGTGCTTAATCTGCCTTATTATTTTGAAGTTGTGGTCTTAAGCTAGTTTATATGTCATGTTCCAATAATCTAGAATGTCAGCAAAATCCCTGAGGGGTAGATTGAGACCTATTGTTGGGAAAGTATCATGAGAGATCATTTATGATGTGATGTATGTATACATCGTAGAGAAGAAATGTTGTTTGGAATGTTATGAGCCGTCTAGAGGTAGATCTTCGTGGGTTCGAAGAGGATGAGTGATTGCTTTTGAGTAAGACTCCTGGTTCTGGTGAGTCCCAGTTCTAGAAATAGTGGGGTAGATCGGTTGGGATGGTAAGGAAAGACAGTGTCGAGATCTTGAAAGCGACAATCCAAGAGCGAGTGGAGGATTAGAGCCCTGACTCTTTAGTCGAGCTTTTCAGTGGCAGGATCAAGGAAGGGAGATACCAGTAGTGGATTGAAAGCGTGTAGAGGTAGAATGTGAGATAATTGATCAAAGCGAAAGTAGTATGAAATGGTTGAGTAAGTGGACCGTGGAACGCATGTACAACAAGTTATTGCAAGGCCGAGAGGGCGACCTTTGGTCGAAGGTAGAGTGTCAATGATAAGTTGCGTGAGTAAAACAGTTGACCTTGTTTGAGTGAGTATCCTTCATTTGCGAGTAGAGTTTCATGCATTGCGTTCTTGTGTGTGTTACATGAGTTTTCGTGATTAAAAGCAAATGCGTAAATAGCGATTTTTGGTCGGGATTGAGTTGGCATGTGCAAGCGTGTATTTAAAGAAAAAGACAATTCCATTTACGTCGCACAATGAAATTTTGAGCTTTACAATTTGCAAAAATACTTCACACTTTTCATGATAAGTTAAATTGTTGCAAAAAGTCAAGAAAACGTTTGCCAGCAAAACTTTTATAACCAAAATGAGTATTGACATGTTGAAGCCATATAAATGGGTGTGAGAGCCGACTGGTTTATTGCGTGTCGGTAATTTCTTTCAGAATTTTGTCGTATGGAAGATTTTCATTCAATATGCTACTGTCGTAACAACGTTGTTTTGGTTAAGTAAGATTGAGTTTTACGGAAAGGGTGCGTGCGAACGATTCTCGAGATCGTAGTGCAGGGCATTGGAGTTAAGAGAATGTTGGGGTCATGTGTACCCAAGTTGTTTCCAAGTGTTATTCTTTAAAATGAGAAAATGTGCGAAATGATTTATTTATCGCGTTGTCATGCATGAAGGCTATGAACTCACTAGGTCGTAGAGTATTACATTTTAAGCTAAGGAAGAACTCCTAGAGTGGAGAGGTGTTGGACAAATCAGGGGAGAATGTTTGTAGTTTTGGTATTTGTGTTCAAGAGGAGAGGTGAGCAGTGGAAGAGTCGGAAGTGGACTTTAGTGTCAGTTGTATGAGGGTCTGTACCCTTGTGCGGTGACTGGAAATACAGTTGCCGAGGGACGGTTGTGTTCAGGGGAAGGACTGGAAGTCATCAAGGTGTTGGTATTAGCAACTCGTTATGAGGAGTGTGGTGAGGCAGAAATGAAATATCCTCGACGTCGAATAAGAGTTTTAATGTGATATTGCAATGTTGACGTTGCACGAGAGTAAAAGCAGGCGGAGCAGAATCTATATTAAGTTTTGAAATGAGAACGACGAGATGTGTAGATGATCGTGGCATGATGGAAGAACTAGCATCTGTTAGGAACCTTTGTTGACGAAAAAGTTAGGAAAGCATCCGCAGGTCGACTATTATTATTAAAGTCGACAACTATTTATATGTTTGGAGTTGAGGGCGTTGTCAAAAGGTTGAAAGCGGAGAGAATTACCACGGTGTGGGTAAATATAGGAGGTCGTTCTGGAAAGATGTATCCATAATGATGGAACACCTCATGTGGGCGTATAGATTATATCGATCTGTGAGGGAATGTGCCCTGTCTATGTAATGGTTTGGAATCGCAAAGAACTAGCAAGAAACGAATATGTTTGCGTTATTCGGGAACTCGTGAGTTGTTGTTTTAGAGTTGGGGAAAGACAAAGTAGTGAAATAGACTCGGTTATTTATGCGGGAGAATATGAAGACAAGTTTGAATTGTGTACGAATCACCATGAGAGACCTGGTTTGCAGTGTGATGTTATGGGTGGAGAATGTACGGGTGAGTAGTGGCATCAATTGCCAAGATAGATGTGCCAGCCGGTGTGGTAATAATGTGATGTTAGAAAGAGAAAGCATCAGATGGAAGCCTTTTCGGGGATTTCGGATGAGGTGTACGATTTGTTAATCAAGTTGTTGGAGCACGTGGTTTGTAAGTTGGCGTTGTGATATGGCTATTATCGGAATAGAATGTCGGAGCAGTAGTGGGTGGTTACCCAAATGTGAAACCAAGTTTGGGTGTGTGAGTTCCTAGGTAAGTATATTTTTGGAATCATTGGAAGTTTAAAGAAGATGATGGATGGGTTAGTCGAAAATGTGGTGTAGTAGATGCGAAATCTTTAAAGAATGTGAATTGTTTCTCTTGTGTGAAGGAATTATTCGAGAAGGTAACAGTTGGAAATCAAGGAGCGTGTAGTGACTTCGAACACTAGTGTCATTTCGAGATAACTTGGTTGAATACCTCAAGTTAGAATTTGGGTGCAACCGTTTGGTTATGTATATTAATGAGAATGTGTTATCAACATGTGGAAAGGTCGGAATAGAGAGGCAAGTAATGTTTGGGAGGCGGTGTTCCACGTTAACGTGGGGAGGTGAAGATAGTATGTCGGATTAAGTGAGTAGGTTAGAAGCAGTAAGCTTGGTAGTAACATCGAAAAGGTGGAGTAGTGTGTGTGTAGATTGACATCGGTAAGTGTGCGAACTTCTGGATAAAGTATGGAGGAAGGGGATTTTGTGTATGCTAAGTGCGGAAAAAAGTGGAAAAGGGCAGTTGAATGGGTTTGAGTTGGTAATGTTGTGAGAAATGTTCAAATGGACTTGCCGTTCAGTGATAAGCTATTGAGAATAGTTTTGTGTGACCATGGCTACTCTTCCTAGTTGAGTGAGGGTAACCGAAGTTTTGACATGTATGATTGGACGTTTGTGGGATGCAGTGAGGAATTGATGTGGCTTCAGGATGAGTTCAATTCGGATAGATGAACACTTCAGTAAGGGATTATGGAAGTTTCCTGCTGTTAGTCATGTTAAGTGTGAAGTGATGAAGTGGTGAGAACGTAGGAATTAGTTGTCGAGCTATAGCCGATGAGATTCGGGAAGGGAGCATGATCTGCATAGACGTATGTCGGTTGGAAGAAGTAATCTAGAATTACATGTAACCCGAGAAGGGAACTCTTAGGTGTGAGTTCGTCGGGATGTGCAAGGGTGGCCTTGTGCCAAGTTGTCAAGTGAGTGATTATTCCTGGTCTAAGATTCTTGTTGTTGTGGCGGGGAATTTCCGCCAATTTCCTTCTTTTAAGGAGATAAAGAGGTACGAGGGACCGTAAGTAGACGTGTTTTAAAACCGTGAGTCCCGGCGTGGGGACGGAAGCGAGCAAATGGATGCGCGGTTGGCCTTGGATATTCCAGGTGGTATTTAAGCGAGTATAGTGTTCAGAGAGGTTACAGGTACATGGTGCGAGGTGGCACGACATAGCAAAGTGATGACTCACCGAGGGCGGTTCCGAAGTATGGAGTACGGTTATGATTTCCATCAGAACGGTTTGGGATAATCGAGTGGAACTAAGTTGATTGGGCTGAAAAGCATAAGACTTATGGACCCCGAGTTTGAGAAAGGGCAGCTTAATGTGGAAGATGACCCGTAGTGAAGTGGACTACCTTGTTGGAAGTTGGATAGATAGTGTACGATCTTGTGGTGCCAGATGAGATTTTGGGAAGAATTCATAGTGTGATGCACGCCTCTATTTTGGAGAGCAAATGTTGGAAGTTGAGGCGATGGCGACCTTGCAAGAAATACAGACGTTAAGGAGTTGAATTTCGTCGTTATGGAGCGAGTTGGAGCCGTGGCATACAAATTAGACTTGTCAGAAGAATTAAAGGGAGTTCATCCAACGTTTCGTGTCTCGAACATAAAGAAGTGTTTGGCAGAAGCAGATGTAACACCCTAAAAATCAGGGCAAATTTAAACCTGAAATAAAAGGGCTTACGCATCCAATATCCATACATAAACGTTCTATACGAGTGGAAATAGTAACAAGATTCAATTTACATCAACTTGTCGCCACTATAAACTCTCCGCTCGTCCCATTACTTCCCTGAGCTCATACCTGATAAGAAAATGTTATTTGAAACGATTAGGCTAACGCCTAGTGAGAACATTCAGTTTCAAAATAAT
The DNA here is from genome assembly GCA_033807775.1 of Saussurea involucrata. NCBI lineage: Eukaryota > Viridiplantae > Streptophyta > Magnoliopsida > Asterales > Asteraceae > Saussurea > Saussurea involucrata. The sequence goes on along the minus strand of CM066315.1, from coordinate 9,198,927 downwards.
ACTTTTAAATTAATGTAAACAAGGTTTATCAAACTTGACTTGCACTCGTTCTTACCGTACTCGTATTCGTCTCATAAAAACAGAATCATACTCAATCCCACGAGTATAACTACCATCCATAAAGTCATATCACCATATTCAATAGCCTACTACGAATCATCACGAATTCTAGTTTATCGATCAATCCTACAGACTTACATTCCAACATCATACCTTCTTCTTGAAATGGATATAGAAATAGCACTTATATATTGCCTATTTTTAATCCGCCGAAAACACATGAAAACAACACTTACTCTTCGTCTAATTCATATTTCTACATCTCGAATACGAATAACAACTCTGCTTTGTCTATTCATTCAATCAATCAACCTGAATAGCAGTTATGCTTTTGCCTATTCAACTGTTCCTATATGAATAGTAATTCTATATTACCTATTCAATCATTCAACATAAATAACAATTCTACTTTGTCTATTCATTGCATTCCTAGTTAACGGGAATATGACTAACACTAAGTCAGTCATGATATCATGTTCCAGAGCCGCACTACGAATCTCCATGGATTCTAGATTAATGCTCATATCATATTCCAGAGCCGCACTACGAATCTCCATGGATTCTAGATTAATGCTCATATCATATTCCAGAGCCGCACTATGAATCTCCATGGATTCTAGATTAATGCTCATATCCAAGAAATCGTAATTACACATGCCCACTCTCCCCTTCCTTAGAAATTACAATTACACATGCCAATCTCTCCCCTTCCTTAGAAACCGGGAATAACGATTAATCCACACGCCTATTCCACGATTGCTCACACACCTTGGAATTACGATTAATCCACACGCCCATTCCATGTGTTCATAACAACTAGTGCCTATGGATTCATTACACTTATTTATACTCGTACAAGTTAATGCTTAATATAGATTTCTCATATCATTCAGTATAAGCAAATCACCTTTATATAACATAGATTCCTCATAACATTCAGTATGAGCAAATCACATTTATATAACACAGATTCCTCATAACATTCAGTATGAGCAAATTACGTTTATATGACATACTACACACCTGCTTAATATCAACTAAAGCAACCTTTAAACCTAACACACTACCATCCAATAGTAGATGTGTTCAAGCTACTTTCAGTTCTTCAATTATACCCTGTTCAGAAGTTAACAAATCCCAAAGTTACCGGGTACTACACAAGTTACCGGATACTTACCACTTACCGGGTAATACACAACTTACCGGGTACAGACTTATCGGGTACAACATTTACCGGATACAAACACTTACCGAATACTATACTTACCAGATACAAATCTTACCGAATACTATACTGAATCCGGATGACATTCCGATAACTATTTCATCCGGTAACTACAAAATAAACAGAACTTACCGGATACTTTGCTTCATCCGGAAACCTTCATACAGAGGTTACCGGGTACTATCTTTACCCGGTAACTTCGACCTGCAGCTTAAAAATTCGACCCAAAACTATGTTTGTTCCATTCAGCTTGTTTTAAACACATCCATTCAGTCCCAAAACAGTTTATACAGGCGTCTTAATGTTTAATTTGACAGAAAAACATGGATTTAAACAAAAGGTGAATGAACTCACCTTATGGAGATAAAACCCACTTCTCTGCACAATCCAATCCCAATCTGCTGTTAATGATTTTAAACACCTATTCAACAGATAGCTTCGTTCAAAATCAAACATCTATGAAAAGCTTTAATCTGAATTTCATGGTTGAATTCTTATCAAAGATTCAACTTACCCTTTTTTCTCCTTCTTTTCCTCTTCTTTCTCTCTAATCTTTCTCTCTGTCTTCCGCCGTACCAAAACACACACACACACAAAGTCACCAAAATGAAAAGTAGAGAAAATATCTCACTTTTCTTCTTTTGACTATAATGAGGCGGTGGTGGCGGTTTAGGTGTCACCACTTTGACCAAACCAAACCCCGTACTTTCATCTAATGGCAACTTTAACCCTCCAACCTCTAAATTAAAATTAAAGTTTACCCCTTAACTTAATTCCAATAAAACACATAACGTAACTTATTCGGGATTAAACTCTAAAAATTAATTTATCACATAATTGATCATAACTTATCAAATAATTTATACTCAAATTATTTATTAGACCAAACGTAATATTTTCTGAAAATCGAGATGTTACAGCAGATGTGGTTGTTCCTTTGGTGGATATCAGCGTTGATGAGAAGTTGACTGATGTCAAGGGACCGATGGAAATCGTGGATTATAAGGTTCGAAAAAAAACGAGAAACAAAGAAATCCGGCTAGTAAAGGTCCAGTGAAGGTATCATAAGGGACGAGAAGCAACTTGGAAAATAGAAGCGGACATGAGGTCCAGATACCCTCATCTCCTTGATAAAGGAATTCCGGGGACGAAGTTCTTTTGAGGGGGGAGTGTTGTAATAACCAAGATTTAATTCGTAAAGATTAAAGTTTTGTGGAAAATTTGTTAAGCCAAAAGTTCAGGGGCTAATTGTGTAAGTTTTGGGGAAAGTATAAAAAGCCTCAAATAGGGCTCAAAACCCTATAAGAGCATTTCATTCTTATTGTAGGCGGCTCAAAGAGGGATAGCAGAGAAAGAAGGAATTGATTTCCAATCTTCAAATTGGGGAGAGAAAGTGGGAGATTTGATTCCAACCTTCATCAAGTTATACCAGGTAATCTCTTATACTAATCCTTGTTCTTGAATTTATTTAAAGGAAATCAGATTAGTTGGGGTTTGAAATTAATGGTTATAAATGATGCTCTAAGTGGTCATTAAGTGTCATTTACGCGTTTAAGCAGCAAGTGAGCCGTTAAGAAAGGGTTAAGGGTTGTAGTAATGCCTTTTATTATTGAGAAATTCAAGCTTAGTTGGGGTTTCCCTTAAATTTGGTATCGATTCGGTCATCAGACCCGTAACCGGTAAGTAGCCCAGATGCAGGTTACCGGATGGTGTATCCGGAAGTGGGGGAAACCGGAAGTATCAATCTGGTAGTTCCCGGAAGTAGTCACCCGGTAAGTTAATTACCCGGTAAGTTGAGTTATCCGGTTAGAGTGTGTTCCGGTAAGTGTGAGATCCGGTAAGTGATAGTTCCGGTAAATGATAGTTCCGGTAAATGAATGTTCCGGTAAGTGAATGTTCCGGTAAGTGTGAGATCCGGTAAGTGATAGTTCCGGTAAGTGAATGTCCGGTAAGTGATAGTTCCGGTAAGTATGCGAGTTCCGGGAAGTCAAGTCTGGGTGGTGTCCGGATAGCTGGTTTTAGGATCTGAGCAGTTTGTGTTTCATCCATTTCTCAGGTACACCGATTGAAAGTCAAAAGAAAAGTAAGAAAATATCTTAAACGCACCAGGTGAGTTTTTCTAACTAAAAATACGTGTTTTGACGTGTTTTCTGAAGTAAGTATATGAAGAGAAATTCCATGCTTTTATCGTGTGTTTTTAATTTAATGAAAGATTTATGTGAAGTTATATGAGATGTATGCATACATTGTAGTAGACGTAAAATGGCTAAGTCGGGGGGAGGTTCCGCCAGTGCTCACGCCGGGGGGAGGTTCCGTTTATGCCATGGGAGGTGTGACCCAGTAAGGCAGCGTGAGACTGACTCATTGTCACTCTTGAGTGACTTCAGGGTGCCATTTACGGGAGCGGATTTATCCGTGAAAGTGTTTATGAAAAGTTACGTGAAAGTGTTTATGAAAGGTTATGTGAAAGTGTTTATGTAAAGTTACGTGAAAGTTTTATGTAATGACATGAGAAGTTATAAATTGTTTTTAAAATGTTTTTGAGAACTGCCAGGAGGAAGCTCACTAGACCTCATGGTCTAACCCTCGCATTTTCCAAACTAAACCTTTTCAGGTAAGCATGTAGTTGGAGGCTCTGGCAAGCGAGCATAGTTTGCTAGTGAATAAGTACAGTTAGAGACAGTGCCACTATTAATTCAGTATTTAGTTTATTCTCAGTTGTGTATAGGTTGTTTCCGCCAACCTAAGTTTTGAGACAAATGTAATGAAATTTTGGGACCCAATATTGTAATTCTTTCAATTTAAATGCCATGTATGCTACATTTAGACTGAGTTGTTACAATTGGCATAAATTTAAAAAGTTGAATTATATCATTTAACGTATCTATATAAGGCCACCCGTACCGCCATCGGGTACGGGCTCGGGCTCATTCAAGCTGGCAATCGGGTAGGGAGCGGGTAAGGAGGTAGGCGGTACGAGGGGGGCGGGTTCGACATCGGGTAGCAGGGTGCGGGTTCACGAACCCGGCCTTACCCGAGCATCTCTCTCTCTCTCTCTCTCTCTCTCTCTATCCACATATATACATAGGGTTGGGTTCAGCGGATAGTATCGGGTAGGCGGTACTCCACTTTAGGGTAAGAAGGGTAGGAAAGAGAAAAACTGATGTGGCGTTGAGGTGGCAATCAGGTTCAGTGGGTTCATTGGGTAGCGGTACTCATGGTCTAACTAGGTAGCCTACTTAAAACTTTTTATAACATTCACTAGATTAATCTTCAAAAAAAAAAAAACATTCACTAGACTTTTAACATAGCATTCATTTTTGATCAGGTATGAACCATCTAAAAATGTCTTCATATATGTGGTTTGAACTATTACTAATACAATAATATGCATTCATAGTTGATGGTTTATGAACTAAAAAACCCAATATATCCCCAATTTTTATGGTGATAATGGATATCTGAGTCATTTTACACGCACCTCAAACTAATTTCAAAGACTTTTGAGTGTTGTCCGGAAAATCTTCAATTATTTTATAAACCGACGACCTCTTAAAATAAACCCTTATAAATATCCAAGCCTTATATTAATCCCAAATTAGTTTGTGAAACAAATGAATACCAATAACTTTATATAAAAATTGGTATTTAGATGGTGAAATGTTGAACATTGATTTTAGATATCCAAATGCCATCAATCCCCACTTGGGTTTACAAAATTCATAAAATATTGGAATCTTTTGGCCCTGAAGAGGACTTGTCTTGGGGTCATGTTGCAGTTACTGAATATAAAATGGTAGCCATGGTCACACCTCACATTTTTATGTATTATTTATTATTATAAATATAAAACTCAAAATATACTATTTATTTTTCTGTCGACAATTGGAAATGACCCTCCAATTTCTTTCAAAAAAGAAAAAAAAACGTGGACCCCAGTTATTAAAATTAATGACTTATATTAGTGGGAGATACTCGAATAAAACGAATATGCCCATACATTAGAAAAGTATGCATTATTTAGGGGCCGTTTGGTAGTTTCTGAATGGTTTGGTGCGGGATGATTAAGTGGTCAGAATGATTAAGAGGCTTTTATGATATAGTGTAAAATAAAATATGGATGTTTGGTAATTATTTAGAATGAGATTATGGTGCTGAATGGTTCAAGGAGATCCAAAATACAAAATCATTAAAGAGGGTTTTAGAACCATTAAGAGGCAGACTTTGTTTTTGCCAAACAAGATTCACCTATTAGTGATTCAGAGGTTGCCTCTTAATGGAACTATTAAGAGGTAAACAAACAGTCCCTTAGGCTTGATTATTGCATATGAATTTTACAAGTAACGATATTTTATTTTGTATGTATGTGCGTTTTTTCGTTGTTTGAATGTTCTTTTATGCTTTTTTGAATTCAATATGGTACGAAATTAATATGTTGATTGATTTAAGCGAAATAATCAATTTATAAATGGTGTATTTTACTAAAAAAAAGCATGACAAAGTGTTATATTTAGTTGTACAAATACTTTTTGTTTTTGATTTAGTGGTTCTACAAACTTGTTTAAATTGAAAGAAGAGACATTTTAGCTATCAAAGCCGAATAACTAATCGTGAAATGTTAATTCGAATTCAAAATTTCATTGAACCACTTTACAAGGTGGTATATGACCTATTTGTTAGTAGTTTTATAAGACTTACAACTTATTCGATTAGTTAATAATGATTGTTTGGTAGTGACTAAATAATATGAAAAACGACTTATTCAGTAAGATTTTAAGAAAAGATTTATGCAGAAACACAAGTTTTTTTTTCTATACATGTCATCCAAATTAATAAAATGCCCCTTTCGTCTATAAAAAAGCTCTCTCAAACAAAAATATTCTCAATTTATACAGACAAATTTAATTCAAACAGACAATTTTATTTATACACTAAGTTACTAGGAAAAAATAACTCAAACATCCCATATCAAAGGTGGAGAATAAAATGGAATGGAGTGAAATAGGTGGGTGGGGTCATGGGTGGTTAACCATACTTGTTACTTCTTTGGAACTTTGTTCTAATGGCATCTCAATTCTTAATACCTTGTTACTTCTTCACATTCTCGACTCAAATGCACATCTTTTGTTCAAGTGTACAAACGTCCTTGCAAAAAGTAAGTGTAACCTCAAATTATAATAATTATTGAAACCAAACCCAAAGTCCATCTTATTTGACCATTTAGGACGCCTTTGGTACGTAAGCAGACATGATTGAATTAAAGAAAGATAGGTAAATGAAACAACTGTGAAAAGTTATTGCATTTTCATTTCATATTGATAATTTATAATTTTGTCTCATCTCCTTAAATTTTGTTCCAATATATTTTGATAGGACATAAAAAATGCATTTTTATCCCACTAAAACTGTCAAGTCTAATATCATGTCAAACGTATAATAATGTGTCATAATTGAGTGTTACCCTGCCGGTTTGGATCGCTTGAATGTTGCCATAAGCCTAGTTCAAGACCATGCCCGTCGGTGGGCCAAGCCATAAGTGAAGCTATACTCCAATCCATTCAAGATTTTGTAAGTATCATCCAATGTTACATTTAAAACAATACATAATTTCAAATTTTGAGAACGATGTGAATGTGAATGACAAACACAAGTAAACAAGAATGAGTCAAAGGATGGAACACTTGTGAACAAGGCATCAAGTATTTGGACACATGCAAAATGCTAATTACAAACTAACCACTTATATGTTGACTCCTAATCAACCAATTTGTGGTACACCTTTGTATTAAAGATAAAACATTTACATTTGCAGCAAGACAAGTTTTGTAATTCCATGTGGGGTGAAAAATACCTGAAAAGGGAATTTTTTTTCAAAGATAAGACCCATAAAACGGATATAGAAAAAAGGAAATAGCCAAAATTGAAGGCATCCCAATTCCCTACTTGTGTAGTTTTATATATTATTATTTGTAATTCTACATGGTTTTCAAGAGAAGTGTGTTACAGAAAGAATTTCACCCGTTCATCGGTCCTCATAGCATTGTATACAGCTCGAACCTGGAAAAAGATATGAATTTTTATATGTCATCAAGATTTTCTACTTCCAATCAGAGGAGAACCTAGAAAAGTTTTCAAATAACGGCACCATTTGACTATAAGAAAGAAATATATAGAAAGCTTTCGTAAAATTGTTACAAATTTGTAGGTTGGTTCATTGTCTTGCCAAAAAAAACCCATGTCGAATCTTGCAATGGTTTTGTCTTCGAATTTCTTTTATAACACAAAAGCAATAGAAAATAAGACAAATTTTAAGTTAAAAAGAAATACAGGATTTGAACATGCGCCCGGGACAAAAGGGCAGCACACTAACCATCTTAAACATCAAGAACTTGTGGCATTATTGTAGTTTTACAAAATACAAGGGCACCCAAGGAATAATACGGTGGCACCCTTGGGAAACTCAATATTTTTCCCACTAGTGGTGGTAACTGACACGTGCCATCGTATGCTCTTAACTAGGTCCCTCCATGCTTCTGATCCCAATTGTTTGTAGTTTTAACTAGAAGTGATATATATATATATATACACGAAAGATCGTGTGAGAAGTTGAGGTTAACATGAGAAGCGGATCTAAACCTTTGATCACTTTTAATCACATGCCCTCCCATTAATTGCGGCTTAGAAGGAAGATTGATCCGGTGCATCTTGGTGCATCTCATCCTAATGTGCACCCATTTCTCATCCCACGGTTGATAACCAATTCTCACGCTTCTCACGTTAACCTCAACTTCTCACTGGAACCCAACCTTGTATAGGCGAAGGATCGTGTGAGAAGTTGAGGTTAACGTGAGAAGCCCGAGAAGTGGATCTGAACCGTTGATCACTTTTAATCAAATGCTCTCCCATGAATTGCGTCTTAGAAGCATGGGCGGTCCAAGGGGGTGGCTACGGTGGCATGTGCCACCGTATTATTTGTCTGGCGAAGGGTAAATTTTTTTACTCCTATGAAGGGTGCAATCGTATCGTTTTAGAGGGTGCTATTGTATTATTTTGGAAACTTCAAGAAGGTGCAACCGTACCTCGTAATCAACCCAAAAACCAAAATAAACTCTTGAAATCTACCAAAAAACCAAAAAAAATCTTAAAAACAACCAAAAAACCGAAAAAACTCTTGAAATTAACAAAAAAAACCGAAAAAATTCCTCAAAATCGATAAAAAAACTTAAAAATCTCTTGAAATCAAGCAAAAAGTTTTAAAAATCCCTCGAAACGGTGGAATTAGGCTAAAAGCACGATCGGTAAAAAAACGTAGACACGTCGATAGAAACCGTGCTTTTTGTAATTATTTTTTGTCTATATTGTAAGGTGCCACCGTATGAAAAAATTTCTGGGTCCGCCCCTGCTTAGAAGGGAATTGATCCAGTGCATCTCGGTGCATCATATCTCGATGCATCTCATCCTAATGTGCATTCATTTCTCATCCAACGGTTGATAACCACTTCTCACGCTTCTCACGTTAACCTCAACTTCTCACCGGAACCTAACCCACCCTATATATATATATATAGAGAGAGAGAGAGAGAGAGAGAGAGAGAGAGAGGGAGGGAGGGAGGGAGAGAACCTGTTCCCTAGAAATGACTTGAACAGGTCCAATGTTCACCGAGACATATTTCCCTCCTGATGACACTCTCTGCTTCACATTGCCCTGTTGTCAACCATAATCACTCCAGTTATGTCTTAAGCTATAGTTAAATAAAAAGCACAAATTAAAAACAACCATAATCTGTTATTGTTTTCATCTATAAGTTCTACAGCTAGTGTAACACCCGTAATTTTCGGATAAGCATAATTTCGAATCAGTGAGAAACCGGTCTTTTAAGAAAAATATGAAAGGTAAGATTTTGGGTTAAATCATAGATATTATGGTCTTGTTGGATGAGGAATTCGTATACGAGTCCAAAGGTTTTTTCCGGAGCGAAAACGGAGCTATAACGAAGAAGTTATGGCCAAAACAGTTACGGTACACCTTGTGCGACTATGACCAGCGACTATGACCGTGTCAATGTCGCGCCAAGGGTACAACCTACGGTACACCTTGTGCGACTATGACCAGCGACTATGACCGTGTCATTGTCGCGGTCGGGTACCTGGTTGCTGTCAAATACGAAATTCACACCCCAAACTTCATTTCTTCATATCTCTCTCGTTTCACCTCCGTTTTTGGCGATTCAAAGTGCCATGGTTTCGGTTTTTAGAGCTCTTCAAGGATCTAGAAAGAGTTTTGAAGTTCATAGGAAGATTCAAGAGTGTTTGGTGGTGGTAAGTCTCTCAAATCTCTTCCCTTTCTCTCCCAAATCGTGTTCCCTTCCTCCCTCACGAACCCTAACTGATTTTGTGACTTTTCTTGGAGATTAATGGGTTCCTTATCCACTTTATGCTAATGATTTCATTTATTGATGCAAGAGCAAGTTTCATCCACAACACTAGAGATTTTTGGGGTTTTCTAGGTTTTCATCAAAACCTAAGTGGTGAGTTCATCCTACTAGCTTCTATACTTTCATATGAGTTAGAAATGTTCCATTGATGATCTTCTAGTATTTTGCTTATCCAATTTCGGTTTGGATGATTTTGGAGAAGTTAGGTCAAATTGAGGTTTTGGATATAAATGGAGATTTTGATGGTCGATGTTTGGAGAACAATTCTAAATGGTTAAATGTGGTTATTAATGGTGGGAAAATTATGGATTTAGGTTTCGGAAGTTTTGGCTTGAGGATGCAAACTTCATCAAAGGAGAATACGTTGGAGAAACTCTAGATTTAGCTTAAATCTATCAAGGTGAGTTCAAGTTACTTTGTGAAAACTTTGTACATGCCAAAATAACATTTTCCAAATATTTGTGTGTTTTACTTGAAAATATCCGTGGTGAGTTATTTGATAGTTTAACTCTTTTGAAGTGTTTATCTTCATAAATGTGTAAAACACCCATATTTGGGGCTTTTGGATATTTGGATGGTTAGAAACATAATTTGTCTTTAAAAGATTAATTTCTCAAAATGAGGTTTATGAGATGGTTTAATCATATATGTGTAAATGATTTTGTAAACCATTTGGGAAATGCACTCTTAAGTGTTATGTGTCATTTTGAGAATGTTAAGGGTGTGAGTCCTTTGGGAAAACCCTTTTGTTTAACCCGTGTTGAGTTTTGGGGTTAATGATGTTTTTGTGGTGCTTGTTTACCTAAACAATGTTTAAACGCGTTTTATGCGATGATGACCAACATTATGGGTCTAGCAAGCTTGGAGCACTTTGCGCGTTTTTTGACTTTGAGATAGTCATGGGACATTTGTCCAGTTTAATTGGCTCGTTGTGGAGTCTTAATTATGGGTTGCGTTTATTGCACCATTTTGCATATTATTGCATTTGTTGATATTTACATACTTGGGTGAGTGAGTCATTCCGGGATAGGCATGTTGTTTAGACTGTGTTGCATTGGATCCATAGGCATGTTAGTCAGTCATTGGTAATGGTCGATTGGGTATCTCGGGGTTGGACCTCGGTACCCATGTTTTATGACCTTAACTTTCCAAGTAGGCACTAGGAGGATATAGTCTTGGGCACTTACCTTGGAGGTTTGTGTAGCGATCCACGCCTTCGGGATTTATACCTTGGAGGTAGTCCCGATGTGCCGGGCCTTGAGGTGTTACCAGTTGGGTGGGTAGACGCTAAGGTGTATCCTCAATTATGGTGTAACTTGGGTTTCGTAGAGCAGAAGTCGAGGAATAGGCAAGACGTATGTTGTAATTCCTGATTTCATTGGGAGGACCAGAGATAGGCATAACGTAACTTGTAATCTCTACTCCCAGTTGTGCGATGAACGTTGTTTGGGTGGTATACTTATGTGTTACCTCCACCTTCAACGGATACGGGTCTCCCTCGTTTATGGTATTTAGTCTTTATTACATTTTACGGTCGCGTGAGTATTGCTTTGTATTATGTTTTAATAAAGAGTTATATTTAATGGATGGTTTCCATGTTTTACGGGTTGAGTATGTATTGTCAACCGTATTTGAAGGTTTTGCTTAAACTAGACTTATTCACGTATTTGAGTGAGTTGGAAACGTAATTCATTTTGGAAAATGTATTAAACCTTTCGGGAACTTTCCCATGGAAATGTGTGAGTTGGGAAAATGGATGATTTGCAATTAAAGTAAACTCTTTTGAAATCATGACTAAACTATTACTCTTTTGATTTATGTTTTTATATAGTCATGATAAAATGCTTGAACTCACTAGGCGTAAGCCTAACCCTTTTTATTTGTCGGCATGTGCAACAGGCTGAGGTTGGGGTAGCTCTAGCTACATTGTGAAGTGGCGAGTGCTAGTAAAGTGCACGAGAGGTGACTTGTTTAGTGAAGTCTTCCGCAATAGTTTGGACCAACAATTTTGTGTGGTGTTAAGTAACACCCGATTAAGTTATTTATTTGGGGAATTATATTGTTTTTAACTCCGAGGTATTTTGAGGAATGATTTGTAGAAATGAATTTATCTATTTTGGTCAATTTATTGAATTTTAAAGTTAGTTGCTCGTTCCAAAATTGAGGGTGTTACAGCTACAAGCTACATGTACCTGTGGGATCGGATGTTGAATGATCGACTCCACAGCAACTACCATAGACTGCACAAAATCATCGCCTCCAATCCCGATTGCTGTAAACCTTCGAACACTTGGGTAAGTGTTCACCTATCAAGTAAATACATAAAACCACTTATTTTCAAAAATATACATTACAAGCACCCAAACATACAAAATATATAAGCCACATCCAATAAGCACCAAGTGGGTTGCTGATTGAATACGTTTCTTGATGCTACATTAGAAGCATCCAGAGATTATGTTGTTTACCTACGCTTGTGAGTGTATAAAACTGTTGACCAAGGTGCTGACCGAGTCTTCAATCAATATGTCATTGACCTAGTCAGACAGTGAATACCCTAATTGTTTTTGTCAGTAAGCATTTACTACAAAACACTTGGTAAATAACCATTTTCAGTTGGTGCTTAACCAAACGGAACCTCTTACCCACACCACACTCTTACCCGGTTAGCATATATGACCCCTAAGAGGAAACATGTATACTAGCTCTTAATTGATTCCTTAGCCTACCTCAATTAGTATTAAACGGAAGAGATTAATAACAGCAATTAATACCTTTTGATCAAGAGTCAGCCACTCACCGGTCGAACCATCAATCACCGTATCTCCAAAAACCATATTTGTGGTTTGTCCAACTCTACCTTCTGTCTTTGAAGTGTCTGAATCAGACCCAATAGTTAGTCTTACCATCTCCTTAGTAATCCTACCTAATTCTAATGCATTTGGTAGCATTAACATGTTCCCTTTATTTTCACTAAATCCCTTCCCCAACTTAAAGTGATCATTTTGCAAAAAACCATTTAAAGAAATGCTAGGCTCTACATTTTGAAATGAGTGGAGTCTCTCATACAATATGTTAAGAGTCCCACATCGGCAAGACTTGGACCATTCTGCATCATATATGTTGGAACCTCCTTCTCTCCTCACGAGCTCTTTTGGAGAGGGATCTGGGGTTCGACATCTTCTCACATGGTATCAGTAATCTGTATTCTCTTGGCCCTTCACCCGTCCAACCACCTATTGACATTTTGGGACAATAAGTGTCCGTCTAGCCTCCGTTGGAGGGGGCGTGTTAGAGTCCCACATTGGCTAAACTTGGACCAATTCTCCACTAGGGTTGGGTTCCGGTGAGAAGTTCCAAATATGGTGAGAAGCGTGAGAAGTGGTTATCAACCGATGGATACTTGGATGAGAAATGGATGAACATTAGGATGAGATGCACCGAGATAAGATGCACCGGATCAATTCCCTTTTAAGCCGCAATTCATGGAGGGTATTTGATTAAAAGTGATCAACGGTTTAAAAGCACTTCTCACACTTCTCACCAAAAATGACACTTCCCATGATCCCATGCCTTCTCCACTATATATGTTGGAACATCCCTTCTCTCCTCAAGAGCTCTTTTGGAGAGTGATTTGGGGTTCCGCATATTCTCACATGGTATGAGAGCCAAGGTCTACCATTCTAAGGACTTGACACTCTAGGGTAACTTGTACACTCCTGGCCCTTCAACCGTCTAGCCCCCTCTCGACACTCTGGGACAATAAGTGCCCGTCTAGCCTTCCATTGGAGGGGCGTGTTGGTGTGTTAGAGTCCCACAACTAAACTTGGACAAATTCTTCACCATATATGTTGGAACCTCCCTTTTCTCCTCAGGAGCTCGTTTGGAAAGTGATGGGTTTCACATATCCTCACACAATATATGCAATATTGACCGACGGTAACATCTAGTCCTATATTAGAAGTGATTGTGAATTGAGATCCCTGACTACAAACAACTTTCCATCATAACTTTTAGTCGCTTCATTGTTATTTGAGTAAACTTGCTACTTTGAGCGGTTATCATGATGGCTGATCGAGATGTAAGTGGTTGGACTCATGCATCTTAAGGGAATAATGATTATGAAATTATGTTCATGCAAAAAACGTAATTGTATCCTTGTAATTTCTAAATAAGTTAATATTCTTCACTCACTGCTCTACCTTCATAATCTTTCAATGCAACAACACATAATTCTACCCAAAAAAAAAACATAATTCGGACATGAATCGAAGATTTTGAGCAATCATATGAAAACAATGGAATTAGGGTTACATGTTAGGACCTGAAATAATCTGGAGATCAGCTTCTTGATGCGGTTCGTGGCTATTCTCAGCAACCATTGACGGGGACGACGATAGATCTTCATTACGAGAACAATTAAGCTGGTGATCAATTCGTCTCTCCGAGCAAAAATCTCTAACGTTCCTACATCTCCAACTCGAAATGGGCGTTTGAAATTTCTGCCGACCAAGATACAACGAAAAGGAGGTGCGATCAACGAAAGTTCGCCATAACTCCTCCCGAATCACAGCTTGGATTGCTGCCCTACGCGCCATTTTCAATCGATGTTTCTGAAATCTAATCGGAGTTCTGTTTATGCAAATTTTCGCGCCAAAGAATGGAGGAGAGTTTTTGCAGGAAGTTTGTTTTCGTGTGATGTTGGGCGGTTCATCAATAGCAGCGAAAGACCAAATTACCCTTTTACCTTTAAGGGGTAAATATGGAAATATGTATTTCCAGCCGGAAAATCCCAAATTCCGTTATCATATAAAACGAAAAGATTTTGCTTGTTGAGATAAACCCTAATTTCGTGATCCCCATTTTCATTCCGTTTGATTCAAACTCAAGTTTCCATCAAATGTACGGATCCGACAGCGTAAACGACGATTCAGAGCGAACCGCCTTTCGAAAAACCGAGAAAAAGTACAAGCTATATTACGATCCGAATACCAAATCTTCAAAACGGTAAGAAATTCGTTCCATTAATCTGCTCTGTGCTTTTGTTTACTGTTTACTGTTAATTGTTAGTTATAGTTGGTGCATTGGTTTGTTTAATTTTAGGAAGAAGCAACCAAGGTCAGTTGATCTGTCAGAGGTTATCGATTTCAAGTCTATTTCGGAGTCTTTTGCTACAAACGGCGATCTTCCAAGTGGAGTTTCGAAGCTTGAATGTCTCTTCCATAGGCCTGTTTTCTGCTTGGATGATTGCCCTGGTATGCAGATAATTTTATTTTCATTTTTTCAAACTCGATTTGGAGGTTTTGAAGTTATAATCAGTCAGAAACTTAAGCTACAAAACTGATTTTTTTTTTCACATTCCCGTACTGGTGTTCTACTTTGTATATCTTGTTTTGTTTAGAATATAGCATACTGATTAGTGATCTCTTTGTTATGTAGTTAATGCATTTATTCATATATGTGATGGTGATGTGGTCTCAAGTGCAGGTTTCTTTTTCATTCCTGCTGCATTGAGTATTGAGGAACAATGCAAATGGATTAAGGAGAGCTTAGTGAGTTTCCCTCAGCCTCCAAACAGAACCAATCACAATGCTTTTTATGGAGCCATACCTGATTTGTTCAATGCCGCAAAAGATAGACAATTGTTAGTTGAAGAGGAGAAAATACCTGGTGAAGATAATTCCACTGCCGTCGATGTTAATGTTCGTAGCCATCGGTGGGCTTGTTCCGAAGAACTTGATTCATCATTAAGTGGAAATACTTGTAAATCAGTACCGGCATCTGTCTTGCTACGGAAGTTGAGATGGAGTACCCTAGGTCTGCAATTTGACTGGTCAAAGGTTATTTTTTTTGTTACCATCCTCAAAATTATGCAATTTCTTACCTCTCTTGATAATTTATGATAAAAATTTGCAATACAACATACTTGCCTTTTAGTTCTTGGGAAATTGTCACTGGGAAGTAAAATTTTGAACCCATTCTTGTAACACATTTTTAATTGTAATGACCTTTTTTAGCACTGTTTTGGTAATTTTATGACCCTGGCTTTTAAATACCTAGAGTAAGGGCCCGTTTGTTATCAGCTTAATGAGCTTAATGGGACTCACAGCTTATTCTGTCAGCTATACATGATTGTTTGGTAGTGGCTAAATGATATAGAAAGTGGCTTATTCAGTAAGCTTTTATGAGGGAGCTTTATGCACAAAGCCAAATTTTTTCCAAACCTGCCCCCTCTCAACTAAAAAACTGCTCCCACCATCTATGAAAAAACCCTCCCAAACAAAAACCTTCCCGATCTCCCAATCTATACAGACAGATGAATCCACACACACAACTTTATCCATACATGACTTAATGGAAAACCAACCAAACAGCCGCTAACCCTTTCAAGTGAAAATAACTTATCTGTTTTTATGCATGTGCACTATGATAGTATGATTGTTATATTCAGTCATATGCTTGTTTTCTTGTTTATTACATGCAGTTTTGCAATATACTACCGCTGGCTCTTGTACGTACATATGTGAATATGTTCTTTTACATGTTAATCTTGATGTCCTGCGTCTCTGTGACTATTCATTGTTATTGCATAAAATATCGCCCATTTCAGCACTTAGCATATCCAGTTTATCAAGAAGAATAACCGTTTAACGAAACAATCTGACTATGACATGTTTATTTTTAGGATGCCTTTGTCATTGGGACATTTTTCCTTTTTCTTGTTAATCAACTCTGAAAGTTTCCAACATATATCTTTATGTAGAGGAGCTATAATGTTTCCCTCCCTCACAACAAGATCCCGGATGCACTTTGTCTACTAGCTAAGAAAATGGCTGCTCCTGCAATGACAGTTGGAGAAGAATTTCAACCAGAAGCTGCAATAGTTAATTACTTTGGGTCAGGTACTGTTTGATATACTAAATATCCAAAACCCATTTGTCAACTGTCCTGCTGTTTTTCTAAAGATTAGTTTTTACTCTTTAACTTCACATGATTGTTGGTAAATATTGAAAGCCTTTAGTTCAATTAAATTGTATATTAGGATTCTAATCTACTCATTTTTCTCAGGTGATATGCTGGGTGGTCACCTTGATGACATGGAGGCAGATTGGAGTAAACCTATTGTAAGCATGAGGTCAGTCTCAGGTTATATTTGTCCTTTCATGTATTCAAGTTGGTATATATGTTGGACTTGGACCTGACACTGACACTGACACTGTATTTTCTTTTCCGTTCAAGTTTGGGATGCAAAGCTATTTTTCTTCTTGGAGGGAAGTCCAGGAATGATGAACCGTTAGCTATGTTCCTTCGCAGTGGTGATATTGTACTAATGTCTGGAGAAGCAAGGGAGCGTTTTCATGGTCAGTTACATAAACCATCTATGTTGTTTGTCAAGTTGTTTCTTTGTTCTGTTAGGGTGCGTCTGGTATCTAGACAGGACAGAACAGTCGTTCAACGTTTGGTAAGACGGCTTGTTCTGGCTTGTTCCATGAGGTGGGGGTGGAACACGCCTGTTCTACTTTGTTCCTGTCCATTCCACATAAAAATGCTGCCAAACATGGAACAGTGATTATCTCCAGTGTACCAAATTACTATTCTCATGGCACACCAATTGCCCCTGGCACACCAACTATACTTTTTATAAATATTTTTGTTTTGTTTATGTTATGTTAATAATATTGTGCAACTGCTTTTGAGTCCATTATCTTGTTTGAAATTTAATGTGCTTTTTTGCAGGTGTGCCTCGGGTTTTCACTGATCCAGAAAATGCAGAAATCGGAGCTTTGGAAAAACAGTTCTCAGGTGAAAACGATATTTGTTGCCTGGAATACATTAAAACCTCAAGAATTAACATCAATATCAGACAAGTTTTCTGAATAATTATTTGACTCGAAATTGATATAAAACTAGATGCCATAGATCTCATTAAATTACGGAATTGTAACAAGGTGTTTTTGGCCATTCTATCTCTTCTCTTCTCTTCTCTTGTACTACAAGTTTAGTCTACAATTAAGTCCTTGGTTACTATTACCATTTCAATGTTTTCAACTTTTACCGCAAGAAAAAATGAACGATAAATTCGTAAATTTATTTTATTAAAATTACGGAGTTTTATGAGAAATCGTAATGTTTTTTGGTTTGAAAATGTCGTCTCGTTACAATTATGTATTAAATTAAATATTGTAACATTTTAGATTTCTTTATTCTGTCGTAATCGAAAGACATACTACGTGGTTAAATAATTTTATAAATTATGTATTAAATTAAATATTGTAAATGTTTTTTTTAAGTATATGATATTCATATATGGTAAATGCAACAATTAAACTCACACATTCTCCTCAACTTTGGTGAGGTTTGAACCCTTGATCTTCTACGAGGACAAAGATTCCCATACCGTTAGGCCAAAGGCTCTTTGGTATGAATATGATAATGTTATTGTGGAATGAAATTGTGTTTGTGTTGTTATGGGCTTTTGCTTTGGTTTTCATCAACATTCATAGAATCATAATGGTGTGGTCCTACTCCATAAAACGAGTTGCTATTTGGGCCTTATTTCAGCCTAAACCGAAACTTCCGAAACACAGAAAAAGATATTCATTTTGATATATTTTTTCATCCAGTTTTTCTTGGTTTTCCGTTACTTTTATTTTTCAGGGTTCTCTCTAGATCTTTTCCCGATTCATATATTCTCAATCTCACGCATATACTAATTACATAAAAAAAACCAACACGGCCGTTGGATCACCGGAAAATCAAAACTCAAAGAAAGGATGACACGAAAGTGATTTTGGAACCCAATCTGAATTATTAGATTAATATTAATTTTTCTTACATTTGTGATACATAGAGAATGAAGAAGAGGATAGGTGTTAAACCCTTTATTTCCCTCTGTTATGGACGATCGACAGATCGAGCTTACAAAAACATAAAAGATGGATCATTTGTGACGATGTATGTTGGTTTTCTTATGATGTAATTTATGCTTATTGATGATATTTAGTTCAAAGCTTGAAGCATTAATTCTAATTTAAAGATCTTGTATCTACCATTTATGTTACAAATTAAGACCAGCTCCAACGGGGTCACTAAATCTTACGCTAAATACTAAATTTGGTGTAAATAACGCTATTCACATCTCCAATGAGGTCTCTATTTTCCATACTAAATTTAATGTAATAAATAGTATTACACTATATTTGGTGTAACACTATTCATTTACACTACTTTTTAAATCACTTTTAAAAAATAGTGTTACCCATTGGAGAAGATTTACTATTAACACTAAAATTTACACTATTTTTTACACTATTTTTGAAATTTGATGTAAAATATAGTGTGACTCATTGGCATTGACGGACCCAGCTGCAAAAAGGGGGGGGGGGGTCCCATCCCTCATTAAAATAAAAAAATATATGATTTTTTTAGTGTAAAAACAATTATTTTTTAGCGTTATAGTTAGGGGTGCTCACGGGTTGGGTTAGCCGGGTTGAAGGCACTTTGACAACCCAACCCAATCATTGCGGTTTGAAAAATCTCAAGCCAACCCAACCCAATCAAAAGTGCAACCTAACCCAACCCAAACCGTTCGGGTTGGGTTGGGTTGGTCGGGCTGAAACTTTTATCAATCATTTCATTATTTTACTAAGTTATCATGTCTAAACAAATTACTAAATGTTTCTAAATATTTAAATTTTCAACCGATTTCTATGTCGTCTAATAAAATATTTCTTATAAATATTATGTTTATAAATGCGGCATCAAGAATCAATAACAAGATTAATAAAGTAACAAGTGACCAACAATTGTCTGTTTATAAATTTTCAATAGTAACAAGATTGCTTTGACTAACAAAAATGACAGTAACAAGAATTAAAAATTAGATTTAAATGTTTTTCACGGGTTGGCGGGTTGGGTCGGTTTGGTTTGGGGCTAACCCGTTATCAACCCAATATATGTGGGTTGGTGAAATATAGTATCGATTATACATCGGGTTGGCTCGGTTTGAGTTTTTTTGCCTCGGGTTGGGTTGGGTTGGCCGGGTTGGTCGGGTTGGTCGGAAATTTGAGCACCCCTAGTTATAGTATGGTTTCCCCCCAGTAATTTTTTGCATGCCCCCCACTAGCTAAAAAACTAAAAAAAGTACTTCAAAATCAATCAAAAAACAAAAAAAGCCATTTGAAATCAACCCAAAAAACAAAAAAGTCCCTCGAAATCGACAAAAAATCTCTCGAAATCAATCGAAAAACTTAAAAAATCTCTTGAAACCGTAGAATTAGGCTAAAACACATCGAACGACTTCGCGGACTTTTAGCCTACCTTAAAAGTGACCCCACTATGCAAAAATCCTGGATCCGCCACTGCCCATTGAAGATGCCCTAAGGTCATACACATACGTTTTTGGATCATTCGTAGCATATATTTAATATTTGTCATCGTACCAAAAGTCAAGGAAACTTGTATATCAAACTTGAAGTTAAATTAATGAATTAATTGGTTAATTAATTAGTCTCCAAAGTCTTGTATATTTCTTGATCATTATTTTTCTACATTAACTAATACAAAACAAGGGTTCGAGATGAGGTTCACCGAGATACACCACATCAATCATTGTATCAAACACGATTCATAGGTGGGTTGAAGATTAAAAGTGATCAATGGTTCAGGTCCATTTTTCAAGCTTTTCACGTTAATCCAACTTCTTATACGATCCATACAGCCAACATGGCTAACCTTCCTTTCTTGATCTCTTTTCTCCTCAACTCCTTGACCTTTTCTGGTGAACCACTTCCACGTCCAAAGTGGGTTCAAACACACACCACCTGGGTTAGCCCACATTTGTACCACTTCACTTAGCTTCTTGTTTATTAAGATTGGGTCCCTTGTTCACACTCCCTGGTTTCAAAATGTCTGCCCATCTTCTTCCTTCTTCCAACCCAACAAAAATAAGTTTAACAATAAACAATCTGATTTTGTCTGTGTATTCTTGTTCAACAGTGGTATACTGTAACATTACAGACCAATCGTACCAGATGTTGTCTGTTTTGTCCACGCACCTAACTCATGATTTTAAAACGTGTCTGATTGAGTATGTATCAAGTCCACACTCTTAGAATGAAAATTGATGGAATTGGAATCCATTGAAGGATTTTGACTTTGAAGTAATTCAAATGGAATTTGACCATGCATTTGGTTGGTAGGAATTCAAGTCATTCATTTAAGTCCGGGAACAATGAATTCCTTAAATTGTGGAATTCAATGGAATTCATAGGATTCCATCATTTTTATTATGTGAACAATCATAGAACTTGGAATTTGATCAAAAAAATTAGTTATTCCAATTGTATCAAATTCCTTTGAATTCCGCAAATAAACCCCCCTAGTTTTCTTCCATTAACAAAACAAAAAGCCTTTGTTGACACAACATTAATGCATCAACATTCTTGTGCACACTATTGTAAAATCATAAAACAACCATGTTACTATCAAAGTAGTTTATCAAATGATTTAATATTACAAGTGAGAATCATTATCAAATCAAACTTTAGAGAATTTTTCTGTACTTGAAGTTTTTTCATGTATGGAGAATCTTTTGGAACAATACAAAATACAAACCTTGATTTTCTTCATTGTAGAGAATTTGTTAGATATACTCTCATTTATGCAAATATGTTTGTATTTGACTACTTTATTGTTTTAGGTTGACCTAATAAAATCAACTTAAAGCTAAAATAAAAAGTATTAGAAAATTATAACTTTAAATTTATAAGGAGATCACAAATCTACTTTTCTATTTATATGGTACGATTTGTTACGGTATAAGTACAAGTTGTGATGCACAAGTTACAAGCCATATAGCATGACTAATTAATAAAATTGGGTATGTATACATTTATTTTAGGGAAATTAATTAAAATACCCAAAGTTTGACTTTAACTTGCCAAAATACCCATTTTCTCGTCGAAATTGCTAAAATACCCATTTTTCCGCAGTGGGCCCCGCGATCGCGGGACCCACAACCACGTGGCACCGAGTTTGGCGAAATCTCCCGCTATGCCCTCTCAAGAAACCCCGCGGCTACAACTCCCCCCCCCCCCCCCAACTATGCCCGCGGTTACCAAAATGGCCCCTTGTCCTGCGATTGGGTCCTGCGATCACGGGATTTAGCTGCCACGTGTATGGCTGGGGTTGAAACCCTGATTTTTTATAACTCTTCCCAACCCCCACCCTCCAATGTCGGCTATAAAGAGAGAGGGTGGGGGACCAACATCCGGCCACCATACCTCATTTTTAAACTCTCTCCCAACTCTCTCAACTTCTCGTGTCGATTACGCGCTCGGTTTGAAGATGTCACGTGTTAGGGATGTGGTAAGTCATTTTTCTTAACTTTTTGTAGTTTCTTGTTGTTATCTTAAAATTTCAAAATATATGATATGTAAACTTTGTTGTTTGAACTTTGTTGTTTGAATGTTGTTGTTTAAACTTTGTTGTTATCTTAATTTTTTTGAAATATATAATATGTAAACTTTGTTGTTATAAAAGAGGAATTACAAGAAATTGAAGACGACTACACGGGAATGGAGGACGTCATCAAGGAAAAAGTTAACTTCATCACCGGAATCCAGGACGCATTCCAGTCATAGATTTCTTTGTTTACCTGCACTGTATCCGTTTCGTTTGGGAAGATGATTTGCAATAACTGATTTTTTAATTAATTTCCTTATTAAATAACTTAAAATGGGGAAAACATTTTCTTCAATTAATTTCTATATTAAATACATTAAAATGGAAAAGAAACAATACATTAAAAACCTCAACTACATAAAATGATAACCTAAAAAAACTATAGGGACCATTTATGCTTTTTTAAATTTGCCCCAAACTGGAGGGGCCAAAACTGTAAATATCAAAAAATCGCAGGACTACCGCGGGATCAGATCGTGGGACAGGGCCAAAAGTGGTCCCGCGGGCATAGTTGGGGGGGGGGGGGGGGAAGTTATAGCCGCGGGATTTCTTGAGGGGGCATAGCGGGAGAATTGGCCAAACCCGGTGCCACGTGGTTGTGGGTCCCGCGTTCGAAGGCCTCACCGCAGGAAAAATGGGTATTTTAGCAACTTCGACGATAAAATGGATATTTTGGCAAGTCAAAGTCAAACTTTGGGTATTTTAATTAATTTCCCTTTATTTTAATAGAGAAGAAAGTAACTTGCCTTGGAGTGGAGAAAGCAATAGGTGAAGAAGCAGAAATGCATGCCATACTTGATTTTGACTGGTTGTTTGTGGGGTGGGAAATTGGTGCTAAATGGGCTTATCACAATGGATAGGATCATAGGATAGAACAGCCATTTTGTGATTGGTTCTTAGTCTTCCATCTGGGCTTCACACAATCTCTACAGTCAATTCTACAATTCTACATTACCAAATCCAAACCTTCCAATCAATTTCACAAAAGATTTGTTATAGATTCTTTTGGATATCATTTTTTGTTATAATCCAAATCCTATCTTAAGATATGGGATACAAATATTATGACAGCAAGAATTGGTTCAAATAAAAATGGTAAATATTGAAAGAAGATAAAACCGGAAAGTTGAGGGATTCATACGTGAACCACCGAAAAAAATCTAATATATATTTGAAAATGCACATGTGAATCATTGAATAAACCCAAAAAAAATAGATATTTGAAAATGCACATGTGAATCAATGTTACGCATTATTCATATGGGTTCATATACACGTCTTTAAATGTATTTTTTTTTTAATAATTCATATAGGAACTTTTACGTAACTTTTCTTTCATGCATTCATACGATGTATAACCTTCATATTTGAACCTCCCACTAATAACAATATTTTAATAAATAAATGAATGAATTATAATATCATAAATCACGATGGACCGATTTTATTTGTTTGTGTTTACAAAACGGCAATTCAGTCGCTTTCTCTATTAAGTTGAAATAGTCGTGGAAACAACGACCAATGAAGTCTGCAAGGGTATTTGTGTCTTTATTAATTATGATTGTATCGTTTTTCAAAATTGTTTTAAGTCACAATCCATATTCCATTGTAATATAAAGCAAACAAGTCATGCCGCTGAGAAGACAAAGTCCTAAAGACATGTCGAGTAGAATGCAAGCATGAATGTCAACTTGTTGATAGGAAAAAAGTGGAAGCAAGTAGAAATATCAAGAATCTTCAAAAACAGTAAAAAATAGAGATGTGAAAGTAAAACCTTTGGTGACCTCAGTCTCACTTTCAAATAGTTAACAATGATTGTTTAGATACACGCACACACATATATATATATATATAAGGTCAGGTTCAAGAGAAAACCTCAAAAAAACGGAAAACTGAATAACATTCTAGGAGCCCTTCATCTGGGCGATATGCACTTGTGCATACAGGTTATTTGTAACATGCATTTGTGCATATATGCACAAATGCATAATGCACTTGTGCATAAAACCAAAAAGTCAACTATTTACCTGTATGCACAAATGCATATCGTCCAGATGAAGGGTCACCAGGGTATTTTTCAGTTTTCCATTTTTTTAAGGTTTTTTCTTGAACCTCTCTCTCTCTCTCTATATATATATATATATATATAAATCCAATTATAAGATTTCACAATTATAAGATTGAACATAAAAAGGTGAAAGGCACCAATGGGCTTCCTAGATCTGGTCTGCCCTTTTTTCCTATAGCCAACACAGTCAATAATTAACCTAACTCCAATTATTTCACTTTTATTGCATCAATCTATACATATACCGTTACAAAACAAAATGTACCCACTTCATAAATTTTGTAAAAAAGAAACTTAAAAGAAATCCGTTTTTTATTCAAAACATCCGCATAGAACTGACAAAAACTGACTCGACACAAAATAAACGGGTTTGGGTAATACATTTCAATCCGTTTAAGCAAACGGGTTGACACGACACGACACAAAAATTAAACGGGTAAGATCAGGGTCAAAAATTTCAACTCGAAAATGATCTGAATAACCCGTTTTTAATATATATATATATATGCTGGGTATCAAATACAAACCAACTAGTTTGTACAAACCCGTACAAACTCAATCTACCTTCATGAATTTGCAATTTTTTTAATTTGGCTTCATGAATCTATATTTTGGCTTCATGAATATAAAATTTGGCTTCATTAATCTATATTTTCCGGTGGAGCCCTAAAATACCCTTATAAATAAATAAAAAAGAAGTTATGGAGCCAAACTATATATTCATGAAGCCAAAATATAGATTCATGAAGCCAAATTAAAAAAATTGCAAATTCATGAAGGTAGATTGAGTTTGTACGGGTTTGTACAAACTAGTTGGTTTGTACCCGATACCACCCCTATATATATATATATATATTATAAGTTTTTTTTAATGTTTTGGATTTGGTTAGAATTTATAAGTTTGAACTATAAATTTTAGATTTCCAATGTTTTCATTTAAAATTTGGATTTGTATTTTTTTTTGTGAATCTTCGATTTTTAATTTTAGTATTATAAATGTTAAACGGGTTAGTCGGGTCGGGTTAAGGTTGAGATTTTCTGACCCGTTTATTAAATGGATCGAGTTAAGGTTAGACACTCTCAACTCGTTTAACTTCGAACCCGACACGACACAACATGTTTGTTAGGTCTACATCCACATATTACCGATTTAGAATATCAAGAATCATAGTACTAAAGTATCTTTGACAGATTTTTTAAAATGAAAAAAAAGTTGAAATCTTTAAAGAACATTTACGTTCGTCTCGAATCATTTTGTAGCTTACAATATTAATTATGTTATTAAAATATTTAATACAATTCATAAAATATTAGTTTTCTCTAAACATTTAATTTTAAAGATTCTCATTGGTAAAAAAAATAAAAAATCGTTTATTTTTTCCTAAGCAATGATTTTTTGAAAGTTCTACAAATTTAGAGAAATTCATAATCTATCTCATATTTTCTTTATTTTAGAGAAGATTTTTGCATAACTTGTTAGAGCAAAACCCCAAAAATCCTTATATTAGAGAATCTGTTGGAGATGCTCTAAGGCATGATTTTTTTTTTGAAAGGCAAGACAATTTTACAACCAAGTATCAAAGTCACAATTACACACGAACCACGCTGAAAATCATACCCCACGACGGTTTGCAAGAAATAAACCTACGTAGACAAGGGACACAATAGCCACATGAATTAAGCACTTAAAATAGCATAGGGACATCAGCTTAATGAATCAGCCACTGCCCCCAACACAGTAGCATCTGCACCATCATACCACCCGGGACGGCAGCTTAATGAGACAGCTGCTGCCCCCGAACAGAAGCAGCTTAAAGGGGACAGCCCTGCCCCTGAACAGAGCAGCTTAATCCACACAGCTCATTCCACCAACTTGATTTCAGACCTGTATCGACCTCGATTGCTCTAAGGCATGAATTGATCCTGATTTCAACTACAAATCTCTTATTACGATATCACGAATTACGTGAACCACATGTTATACTGTCGAGTATGCTATTTGTTTTTCCTTTTAATTATGAATCGTATCTGATACTGCAATCGATAATCGATTTTACATACAAATTTCGTGTAATGAATTTATGGTGGTGGGGCATAATTTTGTGTACGAAATTAAAATTTTGAACATGAAAATTAATAAAGGATAAAAGAAAGGGCAGGTAAAAAGAATCCCATGATTTGGTAAACATGTTGTTCAGGTTAGATGCCGACCAAGCATCACGATGTTGGTTTTATCATAAGCTTTAATGATTAGTTAAATAATTAATTATGATTTTATAACTAAAATAAATAAATAATTGATAATGATGTCTCCATTGCTTGCTAAAACTGCCTACTCTCGTTTTTAGCAGTAACACACACCAAATGTGTCGCTCTTTTGGGCGGCCTTTTTCCTACTATTTAATTAACTTATTTTATTTTTTGAAAAACAGTAAATTGAATTATGAAAGAGCAATAAAATTTATACGGCTAGAGAGGGCTAAAAGCCAAAGTGGACCCAGTTATAGAGTAAAAAAAACATACGACGTCGTTGCTGACACATCAGTCCGGTAACCTGGCTCTAATACTATCTGTAACATTTCAAGTCAACCGTACCAGATATTGTCTATACCTAGACTCATGGTTTGTCTGATAGGGGAGGTATCAAGTCCCTCTTATAAGGCAACATTTGTTCCTCTCACCAACCAATGTGAGATCTTACATATGTCTATATATATAACTAGTTAACGCATTTGTATTTGATTTATAAAAAATTATAATAATGATAAATGATTATATAAAGAAATATTCATTTATGATTTATGGATAATCTTTATATATTTAAAAGGAAAACCCACAAGAAATGAGGTGGCATCTAGGCATGGCAATTTGGCCCGACCCGGTGGGGAACCCGGTTCACCCGACCAGACCGGGACCGGGGATTCCCCGCCAAACCGGGTACCGGGGCCGGGGACGGGGAAACCCGATAGTTGAAAACCGGGGCCGGGTTGACCATCCCCCGACCCGCCCCGGACCCGGTATATATATATTAATAAAAAAATTATATATTTACCTGTTGTTGATATATATACATAATTGTTTATGCGTTATGGGTTGTTGATATATATATATATATATATATATATATATATATATATTTTGAAAAGCAAGATTTATTAACCAACAAAAACCAAGGCATACAAAATATTTTACAAACCAACAGGCCAAAGTGTTGGCACACAGAGCAGCTTAGTTTGCCAGGAGCAAACCGAAACAGAACCAAATTAAGCAACCCAAAAACACCCACATAATCCTTGTTGTATTAGAAACCAAACCCAAATACAATCATAAGCAACAGGAGACTTTGCACCCTCGACGTGAACCTACAGACACACGCATGCGAACAGAACCACGAGCACGATCACGCAACAACACAGCACATAACAAACCGAACCACAAAGCCACACGAACCAACACGAAACCAACCGGGTAAAAAACGGGGACCGGGTCTTGACCGAAAGTTGACCGGGGCCGGGGGACGTTACCACAAACCGGGGTCGGAGCCGGGGATGGGGAACCCCGCCCCATACCCGCCCCGTTGTCATGCCTAGTGGCATCCTTAGAATTGAGAATCACCCATTTCTTGAATTGTGGTTGATTTGGAGTTGTCCCACATTGGTAAAAGTTTGAAAATTTGGAGCAATGTGATGTGTATAAAAAAGGTAGATGCATGAGATGCATTTGTGTCAATTCATGAGTTTTGACTTATAGGGCTGTCTATTTTAGATGACCATCTTTTAAAAAACACAAATATAATAATCTTCTTAATATATTTAAAAGGAAACCCACAAGAAATGAGGTGGCATCCTTAGAATTGAGAATCACCCATTTTTTGAATTGTGGTTGATTTGGAGTTGTCTCACATTGGTAAAAGTTTGAAAATTTGGAGCAATGTGATGTGTATAAAAAGGTAGATGCATGAGATCATTTGTGTCAATTCATAAGTTTTGACTTATAGGGTTGTCTATTTTAGATGACTCTCTTTTAAAAAACATAAATATAATAATCTTTATATCTATAAAAGAAAAAACCTTGGGGTATTGAGGTGCCACCATGAGAATTGAAAATTCTCCAATGGTGCGTAGACAAATATATTGTTTGTGAAATTAGTGAAAAAGTTATCATATATTGAATGATTTTCCTTTGCAAAGATATCATAGTAATCATTATATATATATATATATATATATATATATATATATATATATAGTGTTAGGTTCATTTGAGAAGTCTAAATATTTTAAGAAATAGAGAAGTGATCGTGACTCTTCGATTAAATGCGCTGATTTTGAACACGAAAGGGTATTTTGGTAATTAGTCATCCCGTTTACAAAAAACACGGGCTGAATTCATATATGAATCTGTGTGATTCACATATGAACTATACGTTCATATATAAACCTTTGTAATTCACATATGAACTCTTTATAACTAATTCATATATGAATCTTGTGATTCATATATGAACCTTTGTGTTTCATATATGAAACTAATTAATTGTAGGTTCATATATGAATCAGTTGAACCAATTAACTGATTCATATATGAATCTTTGTGTTCATATATGAACCTTTGTAATTTACATATAAACTTTTTTTAACTAATTCATATATGAACCTTAATGATTTATATATGATTTTTTTAACTAATTCTCATATGAACAAATTAACTGATTCATATATGAATCACAAAGATTCATATATGAATCACAAAGGTTCATATATGAATTAGTTAAAAATATTTTATATGTGAATTACAAAGGTTCATATATGAACACAAAGGTTCATATGAACCTGTCCCGCGTATTTTTTACGAAACTACCCTAAATACCCCTGAGCGTCGTTTATTAATTAATGTGGACGCGCGCATTAATCAGGTGTAACGCGAATTTCTTGACCGTGAATTATTTAATCCAATGGATATGATCACTTCTCTATTTCTCAAAATATTTAGACTTCTCAATTGAACCCTTCCCTATATATATATATATATAAAGAAGCAATGTGTATTGAATCGATGTCATTAGAATTAAGTACTCTCAAAGGGTAGGGTAAATTATGGTTGATTTGATTTGTAGGTATCCCACATTGATGGAAAGTTGAAATATTGGAACAAAGTGTTGTGCATAAAGAAATGTGGTGAAAGGCATTTGTGTCAAATTATATTATTTAATTCTAAAGATGTCTTATTTTCGATGACCCTGCTCTCGCAAAAGAAATTTGTAGCTTGATCTAAATAAATTGTCTTATATATCAATATATATATATATAAGCAGCAAACAATGAAAGTTGAGGTGACACCATGAGAATCGAGTATTTTCAAAAGCTATATCTTTATATCTATAAAAGAAAAAAACTTGGGGTATTGAGGTGGCACCATGAGAATTGAGTATTCTCCAATGGTGAATTGTTGTTGATTTGGAGTTGTCCCACATTGGTAAAAGTTTGAAAGTTGGAGCAATGTGGTGTGTATAAGAAAGGTAAATGCATGAGATTAGGGGTGAGCATAACCCGACCGAACCCGAACCCGATATAGCCGAACTTGAGTCACCCGACGAACCGAACCCCGATTCTACCCGAACCCGATAATTTATCTCGGATATTTCGGTTCGGTTTGGGTTGGGTTTTCCCAAAACCGAACCCGACCGAAGTTTTAAAAATATATTTTTTAAATAAATTATAAATAGTAAATATATATCTAAATTAGATAATATAAATTGATTTCTGAATGGTTTAGTAATTTGTTTGATTTCTGAATGGTTTAGTAATTTCTGAATGGTTTACTAATTTTTGAATGGTTTAGTAGGAATTGTTAAGTTATGAGTTATGAAGTTGTGAACTGTTATGAGAAATCAAGAAGTTATGCTCTTTTGGTTTACTGTTTCTTTAAGTAAGAACTAGGAATTGTTAATTTGTTATTAGCTGTTAATCTGTTATAACTTTCATTATCAAAAAAATAGGGCCTAAAAACACCAAAAAAAGCAAAAAAAAAAACTGGGCTGAAAACTGGGCTTGGGACCAAGCCCAACCCGCCCAACTCGACCGAGTAACCCGAGACCCGATATGGCCCGAGACCCGAAATCCAAACTATACTACGGGCGGGTTTCGGGGCCTGTACCATCCACCTGAAACCCGATCGGGTTCGGTTTTTTTGGGCCGACCCGATCGTTGCTCACCCCTACATGAGATGCATTTGTGTCTATTTATGAGTTTTACTTATAGGGTTGTCCATTTTAGATAACTCTTTTAAAAAAAAACAAACAAAATAATCTTATTTATATGTATAAAAGAAAAAACCTTGGGGTATTGAGGTGACACCATGAGAATTGAGTATTATCCAATGGTGAATTGTGGTTGATTTGGAGTTGTCCCACATTGGTAAAAGATTGAAAATTTGGAGCAATTTGGTGTGTATAAGAAAGGTGTATGCATGAGATGCATTTATGTCAATTCGTGAGTTTAGCTTATAGGGTTGACTATTTTAGATGACACTCTTTTTTAAAAAAACAAATAAAATAATTTGCCTTAAAAAGGTATTTTATATTGAAAGATTTTCCTTTTCAAAGAAATCATAGTAATCAATATATATATATATATATATAGGGTCAGATTCAAGGAAAAACCCTAAATAACTGGAAAACCGGAAAACCACGAAAATACGGAGGAAAAAGTATATCAATATGGATGTCAAATTAACGAGAAAAATATGATCGTTTATTTGGTGTAATTTATTTCATTCGGATTTTGTTTATTTTTCGTCTTTTTTCGAATAAAAAATAGGGGGTGAGGTTTTTTAATTTAATTAATATTGTTGTAACCGTCCATCTAATCACATCCATCAGATTATCTAATTTAACAGTTGACAAAGTGTTTTTTAGTTTTTCATTTATTTGAGGTTTTTCCCTGAACCTCCCTCTCTCTCTATATATATATATATGTATATATTAAAAGAAACAATGTGTATTAAACCGGTGTCATTAGAATTGAGTACCCTCAAAGGGTAAATTATGGTTGATTTGTAGGTGTGCCACATTGATGGAAAGTTGAAATATTGGAACAAAGTGATGTGCATAAAGAAATGTGGTTGAAAGACATTTATGTCATATCATAGCATTTGACTCTAAGGATGTCTTATTTTCGATGACCCTCCTTTTGCAAAAGAAATTTGTAGCTTGACTTAAAGAATTCTCTTATATATCAATATATATATAAGGAGCAAACAATGAAAATTGAGGTGTCAACATGAGAATCGAGTATTTTCAAATGCTATATTGTTGTTAAATATTGAGTATCCTACATTGATAAGAAAAGTGATAGATTAATAGAATAGTTGAGTATATAAAGGATGAGAAGAAACATTTGAAAGCTAAAAAGTTCATTCGCTGCTCATGTCATTTTTAACCCTCATCTTTTAATAAAAAATAGTTATTTTTAGTCTACATGTTGAAACAACAATATATCAATATACATTGATGAGAAAAACGATACATCAATAAAAGAGTAGGGTATATAAAAGATGAGGAGAAACCTTTAAAAACTAAAAGAGTCATTTGATTACTAACCTTCAAATGCCCTCCCATGAATCACAACTTCGAAGAAATTTATTCGGTGCATCTTATCTCGATACATCTCATTCTAATGTGCATCCATTTCTCATCCAACGGTTGATAACCACTTCTCTCGCTTCTCACGTTAATATCAATTTCTCACCGGAACCCGACCCATATACACATATAGTCTATCTTGCATATTAATTAACTAATTTGCACATATATACTATTTTCAATAATAGTGATATTGTTGCAGGACATGTTTTTTGGATTGTAATAACATAAAAGTATAACCATTACTGGTGCATCTTAAACTTTTCGTAACAAAAAACTATTATTGATATATGTAAAATTAATCATATTTAAAAATACATTATTATTTTATATTGTATTCATTTAAAAACAATAATCACCCATCGTGTGACGCGCGATAACAAACACTAGTAATAATAATAATATATCGTCTACCAAATGGACTTGTTTTGTTAATGCTATTCAATTATGCTATTAAATTTTAACCTAGATAAGATTAAGGACCTTAATTTTATTTAAGTCAATGCATAATCCGATGTCATTTTATTCTCACATTTTATATCAAAAGTCAACCATTACGAAACTGGATCAGCTGCCCCTCCATCTTCTGAGTACTTGCAAAACCACCCCTTGACTTACTTTTTTTGTTTCAATTTGATCCATAAATGTTCTATCCGTAAAAATTTCTACCTTATGGTTTGTTCACATGATTTTTCTCATGTAAAAATAATATTTAATGCATTGATTAACATATATTTGTTTCACAATGTGAAACTTTTTTATGTGATTTTTTTGTTTTGGAAACACATTAAAAATGTGCACATTGTGAACCGAGTACATATGTGAAGCAAGCACATTGTGAAACTAATATGTTAATTAATATTCTAAATCCTAATCTTAGATACAAAATAATCATACGAAATATCACATGATCCACTAGTTCTCAAGGTTATCACAATTTCATAGGTTCTAAAAAAAATGTCTCCCGTATAAATACATACATATATAGGCGAAGAATCGTGTGAGAAGTGGATCGAAACCGTTAATCACTCTTAGTAAAATGTTTTCTCATGAATTGCGGCTTAGAAATGAATTGATCTGGTGTATCTCGGTGCATCTTATCTCGATGCATCTCATCCTAATGTTCATTCATTTCTCATCAAACGGTTGATAACCACTTCTCACGTTAACCTCAACTTCTCACCGGATCCCAACCCTACATATATATATATATATATATATATATACATACATACATACAAACATGTATATATATACATAGAATTGAAGATTTGTTTTTTCTGTTAGCAATCAACTGAAGGTAATTGAATGTCCATGTACATGTATTCACAAGTTCCACTCTTATCTTCATCGGAATCACCGTATATGTATATGTGTCTTTGTTGTAGCTGCAAAATATATATGTTCGTTTTCTAGTTACCTTTGCATGGTAAATTAAGTTTTCTTTCATTGGCGACAAAAATAAGATTTGTGACAAATGCATATGTTTCATATTCATATATACAACTACGGGTGTTAACGAGCCGAGTCGAGTCAAGTAGCAGGCTATTCGAGCCGGGCTTGAAAAAAATAATATCAGGCTCGAGCTCGACTAAGTTTTTCAGATCCGAGCTCGAGCTCGAGCTCGAATATTTTTTCAATGTTTAAGCTCGAACTCGATGCTCGTTTATAAGCTCGAATTCGAGATCGATTAACTCGTTTATTTACTCAAGCACGATAATTTTTATATTTTGATTATATAGTTTGTAAACATATGAATATTTTCGGCTGTAGGCTCGAATGGCTCGACTCGGC
Organism: Saussurea involucrata; assembly: GCA_033807775.1. Lineage (NCBI taxonomy): Eukaryota > Viridiplantae > Streptophyta > Magnoliopsida > Asterales > Asteraceae > Saussurea > Saussurea involucrata. The sequence goes on along the minus strand of CM066315.1, from coordinate 9,165,238 downwards.
TCCTTAAGTTTAATCGAGCTCTCGAACGAGTCGAGTCGAACATTGATGTTACGGAGCTCGACTCGTTAATTTAAACGAGCTTTATCTTGTGTTCGAGATCGACTCGAACTCGATAATTATTAGGTTCGAGCTCGAGATAAACGAGCTCAAGCTTGAGTAGCTCGTTAAAAGGTCGACTCGTTAACACCCCTATAATACAACAATGTAATATCAATATGTTATTGTATGTAAAATATGGATGCAACTTTTTAAAAGATGAAAACATTTATTATCTTCGGTTGTTTTTATAGTTTGTTAACGTGTTGTGATCCTTGTCATTGTCATTTTATTAAGATAAATAATCTATATATATATCTAAAAGCAAAACCTAGAGTTGCTTAGGTGGCACAATGAGAAGACTTCATTCTCATTTTTTTCCTCATAATTTTAAATTTATTTTAAATAAAACCCTTTTTCTTTTTCTTTTTTCATTGATGAATACTAATTAACTACTCATGAATTACATTTAATTGCAAAACCTTTCATCTCCTAGGACATCCTCCTATGATTCATGGTATTTCTCTGTAACAACCCAAATTCTAGTGAGAATAATAAGGATTGCTTTAACGTCATAGCCTTAAAACTTGGTTTTTATTAATAAAAATGTATTAAGAAATAAATAACCAAAAGATTACACAACCTTAAAATATATAAACATATAGAAGTTGAAGCCTGAAGGCATTGCATAATAAAATCTATACATATAATAAATAAGTAACTAGCATGTCACGTGTCGTCTTCTGGTGAGCCGACTTCAGTATTTTTCCGCCTAAACATGTATTTGGACGCAGTTTACATTATAAGTTCAATTAACACACCCACATTCACTCCTCTTTAAATCTCTCCTTAATTCAATTTTTTTAATTTATACGTTACATTTACTACCCTTATAATTAGGTATGTAGTTTACTTTTAATCCCTTACTTTTATTTTATTTTAGACTCTTATCATATAAACAAAAATAATGTATATGAACTAAAATGCATTAAAAACATTTCTATTTTTTACAAATTATACCATTGTAATCGTTTCGTCAATACCTTCGAAATGAGCCAAATATTAAATATTTTTGGATTTAATTATATTATTAAATATCATAAATATATACGAACTAATGTGTCGTGATTAGTATGAGATTTGATACAAATAATCACTAAATTGTCATGATTTTCTTTTTGCAATTTCATATCAATTTTTACTTCAAACTCGAATTCCTTCGATGAATTACAATTCTATCAAATTTCATTCTGTCAAGAAAACACCCTTAGAATTATCTTGAAAGATTTAATTACTTGGAAAAAAAAAAATATCACTTATCAACTGACTTTTGAATTATGAGTTCGAACATTTTTCAAAAATATAAATATACAATTATTGTGTATTCGTTTGATAAATTCATTTAGTAACGACATTTATAATAGGTATCAAACTTAATAGACATATTTTTATCTTCAAGATAATATTCCCTATTTGTGGATTTTTTGTTTTCTTTTTATCAATTATTGTATGTGTCACAAAATTATTCAACAACTATTAAACATCAAATAATTAACTTAAAAACATAAATTTGATCGTCGCGCAACAGGCGAGCCAAAGACTAGTATATATATATATAAAAAAATAAAAAAAATCAATACATAGTTTTCAAATTAGATACATGTGTCAATCGAATCTGAATACATGATATATATTATTAGGGTTGGGTTGAAGATATGGTGACAAGTCTAAGAAGAATTTCAGAACTTACAAAATCAATTTTAATTGAATATCAATTGATACACTAAGGAGACGTTTACAAAACGTTTACTCAAGTAAGTGTTTATCAAGTCACATTAGCTTATCAGATGAATATATGACAATGACCAAGAATCTTATCCGGTAAGAGCGGAAACAAGGACCGAGAGTCTTACCCGATAAGTGAGTGTGACGACTCTTACCACAGTTAGCGCTTACCGGGAAAATTGTTGCATACGATGTCATTTTAGTGGACTAAAATCTTACCCAAAAAGTAAGTGATAGTATTGAATTTTACCGGTAAGTACTTACCCAGGTAAATGATTAGATAAATGACCTCTAAATTAATTCTCATAAGAAACGTAATTTATGAATAATAGTGAGTTTAAAAGTGGGAAATTAATTAAAATACCCTAAGTCAAACATTGAGTTACCAAAATACCCTAAATTTTTTCAATTTTGCAAAAATACCCAAAATACCGGCGATGGATCCCGCGATCGCGGGCTAGGGCTGACGTGGCACGTATTTTGGCCCCAAATGCCCCGCGAAGCCCCTCAACTTTGGCCGCGATGCACTTTTGGTCCCTGCCCGCGATCGCAGCCCGCGATGGCCCGAAATTTTACACTTTTGGTCCCTGAAATTTACACTTTCAGCCCCTGAAAATTTACACTTTCAGCCCCTAAACTTAGACGAATTTTGCATGTTTTTACTGTTTTTTTCCACAATTATTGCACTTTAAAGACCGATTTGTGGTTGAAATTCATTTGCATGTTTGAATCAATGTTAAATCAATGTTTTTGGAATACCAGTTTGTGGATGAAATGAGAGATTGGTTTTTTGATATGTTGGTTGTTTCATTGATAAATAGACGTAAAATGCAAGCCATAATCCCCACACAACGATTTCATTGTTGCAATATTTCTTTCTGCAATATTTTGTGTTTGAGATACTACTGAAAAAATGAGTTCATCTGTTGCAAAAGCTAAGCTATATTTCTGTTTTGATGGTGAATGGGTGCAAGATAACAATGAGTGGAATTTTGCTTATAAATCTAAGCATGGTGTAAAAGTGTCAGTAAACTATACTTATCAGAAGTTTGTTGCATACGCCATGCAAAAATGTGGAATCAACTCTTCTGATGTTTGCAAGTTAGTGTTTAAAAATGCCGATGGGTCATTTGTGGATTTATCCAACGATGGGGATATCTCTACTTTTCTGCACCTTGCAGTCGATTCAGAAAGACCCCCATTACTCTTTGTGTATCCCGGCGTATCCGACGGTGACGACGACGGTGACGACGACGGTGACGAGGAGGGTGACGACGACGAAGACCTCCAAATAGAGCAGCCTGATTCTCAACAACAACAACCACCACAACCACACGAATGGCATACTGCTGGAGTTGCTGATGACGAAACCCACGTTTTCAGAACGGGTAATTCTGAAATAGACAGATCAGACACCGATAATGATGATCACGAAGAATATACCCCTAGTAGAAAATCATGTAGTCAGATAAATGACTTTTTTGATATGCCCCCTATTCTTCCAGACTCCCATACCCAGACACAAAGCTACGAACCTACACCTTATATTAGATATATATATATATATATATATATTATGTATATATGAAGAAGAAGAAGACTTAAAAAAGGAGACCTTTATCTGTAAGATCTGGAAATGATCATTTCTTGACATTTTTGTTGGAACAAACACATATGATACTGTTGATCTAAACACTGATTTGTAAATGATATATATACACACATACATATGCTTCTAAATGAACATTGATAACACAACTAGTTTGTAAATGATAAATATATTCATATTAGATATATACACACATACATATGCTTTTAAATAAACATTGATAACACAACTAGTTTGTATTTCATCCAACATGCTCTTCATCTTCAATCTTTCTGACCCTTCTTCAACGGCTTCTGCTTTTGCAACCACGTATGGTCGTTGTGTACCACAACCCGCACACACTTTAGCAAATGAGTTGAGGGTTGTCATATATTCTACAAGAGGAGTAGGCCCACGAATGAGGTAACCTCTGACTTGACCTTGCATGATGTATCCAACCTAACAGTGGTTCAGCGGCTTAAAAACTACTTTTCAGAGAAATTAACAACAACAAAAAATACAAAACAACAACACAGTAAAAAATACAAAACAAGAAAAAAAATACAAAACAACTAAAACAACCACCACCTACTTAAAAATTGATTTGGTTTCATCAATCCAAGCTTGCTTCTCGTTTACCTTCGCTTGAATAATTGCAAAGTCTTGCAGAATATGGTGAATTGCTTTTTGTTCTCGACGAACACGAGCCTCCCTAGCTTTTATATCCCCTTTCATCCTTTTGATCTCCCTGTCCTCCTCTTCGATCTTTCTCAAATGGACTGCCTTCCTGTCCATCATTTTTTTCCACTCTTCTGTTAGTTCATCTATCTCCTTTTCTTTTTTTGCTATGGCGACCTCGATTTGAGGTGGCATTTTTTCAGGAGTAGACTTAGGGTTTGATGACGATGCCATTTGTGGATGAAATGAGAGAAGAGAAATCAAGAGAGAAAGCAATTCAAAGAAAGAAAGCAAGAGAGAAATCAAGAAAGAAAGCAAGAACAAGTGTGAATTGTGAATTGCATATTACTGATATTTATGGATGAAATCTCAAACATGCAAATGAATTTCAACCACAAATCGGTCTTCAAAGTACAATAATTGTGGAAAAAAACAGTAAAAGCATGCAAGATTCGTCTAAGTACAGGGACCAAAAGTGTAAATTTTCAGGGACCAAAACTGTAAATTTTGGTCCATCGCGGGCTGCGATCGCGGGCAGGGACCAAAAGTGCACCGCGGCCAAAGTTGAGGGGCTTCGCAGGGCATTTGTACCCAAAGTACGTGCCACGTCAGCCCTAGCCCGCGATCGCGGGATCCATCGCGGGTATTTAGGGCATTTTTGCAAAATGGAAAAATTTTAGGGTATTTCGGTAACAATTGATCAAACTTGGGGTATTTTAATTAATTTCCCTTTAAAAGTTAACATTCAAATAATTTGTTATCATTTTTATCTTATTTTATGGCACAATCCTTATCTATACGGGGATAAATAGATATATTAAAAACAAGGTTAAAAATAGAAAGTGGTCGGTAGACGTTTTTCCTAATGTGGACCACCACATAACACGCAAAATAAGTTGGAATGGAGTCCCAAAACCAAAAAGTAAACATTTTATTAATTTTTAAACATATAAAAATGATAGTATTTTGTTTTTTGGGACGCTAACAGGGCTTTTGTGGCTGCTCGAACTTCTACTCTTATTGGGATTCCTCTTGTTAAGGAATGTGAGGCTCTCGCGTTAATGGAAGCGATGTCCTGGGCAAACGATCGTGGGTTCCAGAAAGTGATTTTTGAGTCCGATGCCAAACAAGTCGTCACCGCTGTTAACTCTTCTGAAGAAGATGGAACTGAATTTGGGGATATCATCTCTAGGTGTCGTAATCTTCTCCAACAGCATGATTCTTACTCCGTCAGTTTTACTAAGCGGCAAGCTAACGATGTTGCCCATGCTCTCGCAAAGGCTTCTCGTTTTACTTCTTGTCCTATTTCTTATTTTAATGTTCCGGATTTTCTTTCTCGCTCTTTGAACATTGTTTGTCCCTTGAGAGTTCATTAATGAATTGTTTGCCTTTGCTTCAAAAAATGATAGTATTTTATATGGATTTTATATGATTAAAATAAGGATACGTTTATTAACAGTTTAATGGGTTTTAAAAAATTAACAGTTTATCCATTCAATTATATATGACTAATTGGTAGTGAATTAATAATATATAAAATGATTTATGCAGAATACCAAATTTTTAGACTGAGTTTTAGATCAAAATGGTTTATTCAGAAAGCTTTTAGATTGAATTTTATGTAGAATACCAAGTTTTTTTTTATATAAACATGTCTCACTACTAAACGAAAGACTTTTAACCACGAACTTTTCATTGAGAAAATTTGTCGTTAAAGGGTGATTCGTCACAAAAGCTGGTTGGTAATTTTTTGTGGTAATACAAATCAGGGACATATTACCCAGAGATTTTCTGGATGATTCATGGGTATTTTCTCGAAAAACATCGGTTTCTACCGAACGATTGATTTTATGGCTGATCCTTGGGTAATCATCGACGAAAATTTTTCCAGGTGAATTTTATGGGTAAAAATAATTTGTTTTTACAGTGTCTCTTGTATTTATAAAACACATTCTTTTTGTTTATTAAAAACTCTTAAACAGAAAATAATAATAATTTATATAAACAAATTAATTCAAACAAACAAATAAATAAATAAATTTATATATGATTTAATAAAAAATCAAAAAATAAATCCCACAAAAATGTTGATAAAAAGAATAGAAATAAAAGTTGGAGATGAAATACGTTAAGCGAGATGATGCACCTCCTCCCCTTTCATGGTTCGTTACGCTAAATTCTCACTCATCCCAATTTCCACCTCCAAACTTTTATTTCTTTTTTAAGTAATCACTATATATTAATTCCCTTTATTTTACGTTACTTAATTAATTAGGATTTCCACATCTATTTTTTAAATTTCACATCAACAAAAAATCATTATTGAAATATTAAAAGTAAAATACATTTTTGCATATTTTCTGTTTAATATGAAATAATATTTTCCTCTCAATGAATCTCTAGTTAATATCAAATTTGTTATTTATCTATTTTAAGTGGTATTCTTCTAATCTTGTCATATATGATAACATGGATGTCATGATTATCGTCCATTTTATTGTAACCTTTTCGTAAGTTTTTGTAAAGAAGTGTTCATGTCGTTAAATGCTACATAATCACTAGATGACAAACGATCGTGTAAGAATAGGAGTTAAGTTGAGAAGTGTAAAAATAGATTTGGACCGTTGATCATTTTTAATTGGTGTTCATTTAATGGTTTGGATTAAGTCTCAAAATAACGTATTTAGCTTAGAATAGAATTTTCATTGATCTTCTTGATCCAAATGTACATATTCTTTTCTTTACCTTCTCACGGTAACTACTATTCTTACCAAAAATCAACTTGTCAACAGATTACCGGTCAAACGGTTATAAAAAAAATCAGACTTTCTTACATTGATTGACAAAAATTATATATACACACACTACAACAACAAATTGCTTTATAAGACATCTAGAATTTTATAGAACTTTAATTTATATGACTAAATTATAAACCATTTTATTTAAGGGTGTTAATATAGAGTAATTCATCAAACTGCCCTAAGTTCACCATACACTTTACCCATTTGCCCCATCTCCCTCCCAAATTGCCCAAATACCCTGAAAATCCGTGGGCATACCCGTGGCCCACGGATATTGGGTCAAATCTCTCTCCCACGGACAATTTTCAAGGCCCACGGAAATTTTCCTCGTGGCCCACGGAAATCTGGATGCCCACGGAAATTTTTACCTTACCCACGGATGATGTCCTCGTCCCACGGATTTTCAGGGTATTTTGGTAAATTGGGAGAGAGTTAGGGCAAATGAGTAAAAAAAATCTGAACTTAGGGCATTTTCATTAATTACTCTATAATATAACTATAGAACGTTTTTTTGATTATTTTAATTGTTTTTAAAATATATTTTAAATTAAATGCCACATTAACTATTTTATATAATATTTTTATATGTAATTATTTTTGTTGCAATTATTGGTGTTGCCAATTGCCATCCATGGTCAGGGTTAGTAACCGCCCTTCGACATTTCAAATCCGAACAAATTAAACCAATTGCTTTCAATAACTTTTTTAATTATTGTATGTCTAATTTTATTATAAAATAGAAACTTTTATTTTTGTAAAAATGTACACTATGTGTAAAAACCCAATTTCACTAAAATAAAACTTGTAACAATACAACCAAAATTGGTCCCAAAGTATACAATTAATGCTACTTAAACTCTAAGTTCGCAGCGGATAACACACCCACAACTGGGATGCTACAGGAAGTCCGACGAAATCTACAAGTCTTCGCTAGGCTCTAGCTCTTCTACAACGCCACACACTTCCATCATCGCCAGATGAAATCCCAAACACGACTATCACCTGAAAATGGTTTTAGTTTTTGAAAAACGAGGGTTAGACCATGAGGTCTAGTGAATTCCTTCTAAACGTATCCAAAAGCCATTTAAGAAAAACGTTTCATTTCAAAACAGTAACACATCAACATATACTCAACAAGGGTGTACACAGTGGCATAGACTATTTAACACCTTACAAAGCCAGGCACGGCAACTCGACACCTTACAAAGCCAGGCACGGCAACTCGACACCTTACAAAGCCAGGCACGGCAACTCGAGAAGTCCCCCACTGTGCAACCCGACTCCACCCATAGAAATAACCAAACAAGCATGTAATCAACATTCACGCATAACTGTACGTATAAACAACTTGTATGCAATTGTAAACATTTCTATGTCATGCACAATAAAACCTTTCCAAATCGTTTAATCATGTCATCATGCTTGTAAACATAATCAGTTAAGAAACCTTACCAAAACGTTTAATCATGCTCAAACCAAATTCAGATACGAAATCCTTAGCAAAACATTTCATTTGCACCAAAAAGGGGTTAAGGGAACTCACCTTAGCATTCGCACATCGACACACGCTCCGAAACACACTTTAGCTCAAACCGAACACCTGAATTGGACGTCATAAGAATGGTATTAAACCACCTAATTACATCCCAAAACATCGCTACTAAGCCCCTAAAACAAACCCCCAAACGGTGCCTCGATTCTAGACCCGAAACCCGAAGCGAAACGAAGGGCACCCACACACAACAACGACTTACGCGACTTTCCCGCGGCTTACAAACCGCGTGGGAAACCGCGTAAGTCCCTGTTCGAGACTTCCACATCTGCACAACGAATTCAGTCCGAAATTGCACCCTTTCTCAACCCCAACTCATCCCCAAATTGATATTTAAGGTACCAAAAACATTGAGGATCAATAACCAACACTTTAAACAACATAAAACCCACCAATTTCATCCAATGATTCATCCCTTAAACCCCAAACTCATATTCTTGACAAAACTCAACTCTGCCATTGAAATGATGGATGATTCTCTAAGAAAAGCTTGTAAATCATTCAAAAGTCAAACATAGCAATCTCCTTTGGAGCATTCACCCTCAAAACATTAAAACATTAGAAAATCTTATACCACACTCTTCTCATTAATCCTTTCAATAGAAGAAAACATGAGAGGGGAAGTTTACCTTGGAGAAGATGAAGATTAACCTCACATTCAGCTTCCAAATCCAAGCTCTCTCTTCAAGAAGCTTCAAGATCCTCCAACTCCTCCTCTAGCCATCCCCAATACGTATGAACCACAAAATGGAAATAATCTAGGGTTTTATCCCTTTTTATACCAATTCACAAATTTCAGATTTTGCAAACAAGTCCCCAAGTTGAATATTTCTTACCTTAGCCCCAAAAACTTAATTTACTCTAACCTTGCAAGAAGAATAAAAATATGGGGTGTTACATCACCTCCCCCTTATTAGAATTCCGTCCTCGGAATTCCATTTCCAGGCTCATGCTGCAGTAAGAGTTAACTTCCGACTCCCAATACCTATTTTGCCCCAAAATTTCTTAGGAAGTTACAACTACATCTCTACAAGACTAACTTCTTTGTCTTTCAAATTCTCAACCATCCGGCCCCAATTACTCACACTGTCTGCGAAGCTACACCAAACTTCTTCCCAACCAACATTCCCTAAACAAGGGTTAAGACATACCAAAAGCACTCCAAATTTTTACCGAGTGCCTCTAAATCAATCAATAATTCCCAGTTCTTTCGAAAACTGCCACTACTCCATTACAATGTAGTCCAATTCAATCTCCTATTAAAACACACTACTCCAAACCATGGGAATATGTCCCCATCCAACTGTTCTCCCGACTTGAGATTGACAATGCTCAAACCTTCTAATCCAGTCATCTTAGTTCCATTCACCTATCCTTCCACTCCTGATCAGCATCGACAACATACAGTATTCTTGACATCTCTCCTAGGCCAACAACTACACTCTCGGGTCTGTAGCACGCCCAGCCACACACTTGCAATCTCTTCGTTCAAACATACTACTCATCCAAAATACTCTCTTTAATAGAAAACGACTCTACTCGAGTTAACACCGCAATAACCCGAATCTCTAAACAGAGACTAATCACTCCCTTCGTCAACATTACACACTATCACTCGCATATCGTTACCGCATTCTCACCACCACATAACATTCATATCAAAGGAAGAACGCCCTCCTACCAAAATAGCGTTCGCCTGGCACAATTGCGTTTCCTCAAAGTCACACCGATCACACGTGCCTCAACAATTACAAATCAACGGTCCAAACTCCCAACAATCGCTAAGCCATAATTCTATTCTATACACAATTATATCCTTCTCCCAATTCCACCGAACGGTTCCACTACCACCAAAATTCGCTTGCCCTCCCACAAGGAGGAGTGACCAAGTTCACTCAAACTATTCCAACTAATCGTATACTGAACGACACGCTCACGTGAAACATTTTTCCGACAATACCAAATCTAATCCAAAGGTCTCTCAACCAGGGCACTACATCCGACCACTTGTTTCCTTTCTAGCTTGATACACTAAAGATGCTTTAAAAGAATGGTTCGCTAACACGAGCCAGTTTTAGATTGGTCGCATGAAAGTAGCTCTCTCAACTCTTTAACCATGGCATCCACAAAGATTCCTTTCCTCATACTCTTCAAATAATCGTTCTTTAATCATAGCCCGCCTTTCCAGTGTCCCACGACATCTTCCTACTACAATCCTGTCTATACTTGATCTGTCATACCGTCATCATTTTCTCTCGTGCTTACACAGAACGCCCAACACACACCGCTACAGTCCAAAAGAACGGTTTCTCTAAATTCATCAATCATAACCTTTAGCCAAGTCCTCATGAAGTACTTAGCACCAAGAACTACCAAGAGTTCCTAACTCTCAAACACCGTCGCCTAGCGACCACATTGCAACAAGCTGACATGATGCCTTTACATACGCAGAAGATGTTACTTCTTTCATGCCGCCCATAACGCAATTTCAAACGAAGCCAAAACGTTGCTCGACTTTGCCCTTCCCGAGTTTAAACGAACCACATGACAAGGTCAACTACTCAAGGCACACCCGCTTCGATTACCCTAACCTTTCGTTCTTATATGGGTCATCATACCCCATAAGAAAATCACTTAAGCAATCACGATCTCTTACTTTTGTACACTCACACAAGGTGGTCAAACGTCACGTCGGATACCTACCTTTCTCCAAACAACTTCTTACATCTTTGTAAGAAAACTCAACAAGATAACCACAATATAGTTACTTCTCCAATACCAACCTCCCGACGACTATCCAACAAAACGATCATTGATTCGCCATCGACAATCGACATGCAATTGTCCAGTCGCCTCACGACAGACAAGGATTCTCGAAAGAATCTATTTCTCCTAAATCCCCGAACAAGTCCTCGTTCCTCGTTAACTCCTCGCAATTTATCTCCGCTGTGCTAGACACCTTACGCACAAGCGAATCATCAAGACCTCAATGGACCTCACATCCACATTGGTGGTCTTTCGTTTCCCCCAGTGCCCTCACAAGGTGTTCCTATACCATATCATTAGCACATTCTCGAACGACCTCACTCGTTCACACCCAACGGGTTCACTCTCACGTTTTAATCTCCTGACATCACCCCTAATTTGAGACATGTTAAACAGTCGTAACCTTCTATGCCAAGGGACTACGTGATGATAATTCCATTCCTCCCTGACAATCTAGGATTCCTAACAGAACCCACTTCATTCAACGCATCATAACCAACTTATACCCCACCGTTCCCACTTGAGAGAAAACAAACACAAGATCTTTCTTAGCTCAAGATCTAATTACTAAACCAACTCAGTATTCCATCTCAAAACCAAAAACATTACATTAAGTAACGTAACGCTACTGATTACTATTCCACCAACAGAAACACTTTGACCATTTGAACTTTACCGCGATTAAAACTATTCTCACATAACCCGACAATAGTTCAAACTACACTCATACCAACATTCCGAATTCACTGTCCAAGACTCCCGGTATTCACCCACTTACTCTAACGGAAACACTAAGGTCATAACTTGACCACATATTATTCAACTAACAATTCAACTCCCAAAGCCTTTCCTTGACCTCAATCGTGATACCCTTCCCGACCTAGTGAGTTCATAGCCTTCAGGCACAATGACACAACGATTGAAATCATTTTGCACACTTTTAAGAAATAGATGCAAAATTATAAAACGAGTTTGAGTATGCATGAAACAACATTACTCAAGATGAATAGTAAAACACAACGACCGCAAGGACCGCTCACAGTTACTCTTACGATAAATCGTAATCTTGTCCATCCAAATCGGTGCCGACACTACGGTTGTCTCCAATGAGACCCTTCCTCATACGACCGGAGAGTTTCCGAACGAAATCACTTACCCAAAGTGGGCCTGTCAACTCCAATACTCGTTTACATGAAAATAACGAGTCAGTACTCATTTTGTTTGTAAAACAAACCTCGCAATAAAATGTTTTCAATATTTTCGTAACGAAGATTCTCTCCACAAGAAAAAAACGTGAAATAATTCGTAAATCACTAAGTTCAAAGCTTTATCGTATAAGGAAAACAAGTTTGTCTTTTACTTTAAAGAAAACACGCACGCACGCGTCACTCATTTCCCAAAACAAGAAAACATATCATGCACGTACATGCTTTTTAACATGAAAGAATCTCGTATAATACGTTTAACAACAAAATGCATGGAATTTAATATGCAAAGGAAGGCTATTCACTCTAACTAAGTCAACCGTTGCACTCACTTTAACTTTTCACTGGTACCATACTATAACCAACAACCGCTTCCTTACTTATGCTACAACTTGAAGTACAAGTGCTTCACAGCCCACTGATCGACCGCTCTTACATGCATACCACAAAACAACACTGCTCTTTTGCAATCATTAACCTTGCCACTAAACCGCTTGACTAAGGAATCCAAGACTAGATTCCCTAACTTGATCTTGAATTAAAGGTTTCAAGAGGCTAACATAATTCTCACTTCCTATCCTAGAGAGTTTACATCTAGACAACTCATTAACATTCCAGACAACACTTCCTCTAGAAGTTGCAAACATCCCATCACAAGGGATCTCTTTCATGACACATCAACTCTTTGCTATCAAACACAAGGTTAGAACCTTCTACATACTGCCACACTCACCACTCATCCCGACAATAGTGATTGATTACACCCATGCACCTGTAGGTCCATAATAGCATTGGCCAGATGCTATTTGAATTTACCTTACATGAGGGTTCTCACTACCATTGTCAAGATATTCTATGATTAAGGTCTTTCTTAATGGCTTCCTATATCTCAGTTGTGTCTCACTCTACCCCACAGTTTAAGTTTAGGCCCATCCGGTCACCTAAATCCCTTAAACTATGGCTCTGATACCATTTGTAACAACCCAATTTCACTAAAATAAAACTTGTAACAATACAACCAAAATTGGTCCCAAAGTATACAATTAATGCTACTTAAACTCTAAGTTCGCAACGGATAACACACCCACAACTGAGATGCTACAGGAAGCCCGACGAAATCTACAAGTCTTCGCTAGGCTCTAGCTCTTCTACAACGCCACACACTTCCATCATCGCCAGATGAAATCCCAAACACGACTATCACCTGAAAATGGTTTTAGTTTTTGAAAAGCAAGGGTTAGACCATGAGGTCTAGTGAATTCCCTCTAAACGTATCCACAAGCCATTTAAGAAAAACGTTTCATTTCAAAACAGTAACACATCAACATATACTCAACAAGGGTGTACACAGTGGCATAGACTATTTATAAAACACCCTAAAACAGAGTCAATTTAAACCTTGAAATTTCCACCAGTTTTGATCAAAAACTTTCAAACTTATATAGCCTGAGGATCAAATGAAAGGTTTCTATATACAATTGACATTACTTAAATAACTTATTAATCTAATCACCTCATAACAATCAGATTAATCGAATTATCTAAACAACTGTCCCAAAGACTTCAAAGAATAACTAGATCCTTTGTTTTCTCTAAGTCTGAATCTCTCCAAAAGTTCTCTCCTCTCGTTCCCGCTACTTCTCGGAGCTTGTACCTGGTAAGAAGATTCAACTTGAAACATTAGGCTTTTGCCTAGTGAGAATACTCAAATCAAAATAAAATTTAATAATTAAAATATGAACAGATAACTCAAACCTGTTCTCACCCATCTTACCGTACGACAACTCCTTTCCAAATCGGGGAATCTACTCCACTCCCATTCCTACGACTAACTCATTTAATCGTAACAACAAAATAAGAATTAACTCTGAATCATTCCAGATTCACAACCAATATTCACACACAAGAAATTACAAGTCAAAACTTGCCTATTTCTTAATCAGGAAGTAGAGATTACAAATTACTTTATGCCTATCTCTAATCTTCCTCTCATCACAGGGAAATCTCTGATCTTCCCGAAAACAATGGAAATCTCTGATCTTCCATAAATCGAAATGGGAATTACAAATCAAAATCTGCCTATTCCACATTCCACCTCTGCATCAATGGTCCCAATGGGATTATAATATCGCGATACTCAATCGGGACTCACGATGGTTCGAGGTTCACCCAATTACTAAAATTACACCCCTTTGGTCCATGGCGAGTAATCGGTTCCCATTATACCGTACTCAAGTGCCCCCGAAGACCGGGTGCCTATTTTAGTAAAAGCACATAGCACATAATATAATACAATCGATACTACTATATGCGTCCAGCATAGAATGTATCATTTCTCTGAACATATTCTATATATAAAATAAAGAATATTATTACTCCACATCTCAATCTCTTTATTACCCCTTCTCTGAAATCTGATACGGGGATCACCATCTCAATAGTTATCTATATTTTCGAACTCATAGATAGGCATTTATAATATATCTTAATTTGGCTTCTCAATCACATTTAGAGTTCATAATCATCTAACATATCACATATAGCAGATAATCATGCTCATTATAAGGAATATGAATAATTCCTGTTCATCAACTTTTTAACTATCCCCTCATAGTAATTTAACACGAGAGTTAATATATATATATATATATCAGTTGTTAGTCTATATTTTTGAACTCATGGATGGATCTTTATAGTTTATCTCAATAAAGCTTCAAATCATATTTAGAGTTCATAATCATATAGCAAAATGCATATAGTAGATAATCCATCTTAGCATATAAGAGTAATAATAAATATTAGCTCATCAACTTTATAGCTAACTCATCATAGAAGTTTTAGTATGGAAATTCACATAACACAACTTTTAATCGCCCTCTTGGCTTATCTCTAATTTAATCCAATCCACATAAAACATATTCATGCATACATATAAAGCATCTAATTCAAGATTAATTACTGAATTTTTAAAGAGAGTTGAATAAACTCACCTGATGCGTTATCACTCCTTTTAGGCCTTTTTAACTCGTAAGGCTCCTTTCTTCACTACCACAGCTTACTGTATTATTCAGTTTACATATACTGATATTAATTTTCCAAAACAGAACCCTCTACAACTGAAAATCCTTAATTTCTAAAAATTACATCTCAAGTCGCAATGGACTGAAATCGCAGTCAACTATTGCGATTCCAATTCCAGATCGCAACCAACTGTTGCGATTTCACCCCAAGTCGCAACTCACCATTGCGATTCCACCTCAAGTCGCAGTCCACGGTTGCGACTACAGTACCAAGTCGCAATCAACGGTTGCGACTCCAACTCCAAGTCGCAACGGTCTATTGCGACTCCACTACCAAATCGCAACTGCCCACTCCGACAACTATGAATGTCGCAACTCAAGGTTGCGACTTCGATGATGTTCATCCAAGTCTCAGTCCACTCTGTTCAATCTTAAACCCAAAATTTGCAGTTTTTCTCTATGATTGTTTATGCCAATTTGCAGATATGTTTAATACACTTATCTTAACATATCCTAAAACTCATATTCTTATAATCATCACAATTTACTCAAAACCCATCAAAATCTTCTAAGAACACTTTTACTACTAAAATGAAGAATTTAAATGAATTGCTTACCTTATGATTCTTCAAACCCACAACAGATTGAATGATTTATGCTATTCCTTCTCCTTCTCTTTGCTCGATTTCTCTATCTCTATCTCTCTCTCGGTTTTCTTTTCTCAAACCGCAACACACACACCAAAACACAAAATCTCACACTCACAATTAGTCTTATATGCCTTAATTGATGACACCTCAACCTTGATAAAACATGAGTCATAGGACTCTTACCAAGTAAACCTCTAACTTTCAAGGAATTGCACAACCAACCCTACAAATGAAAATCTATCTCAAGCAACACTTATAAACAATTACAAACTTAACCCCGAGTTAATTTGTAATTCACAACCTTATACAACGAAAATTTGGGATGTTACAATACTCCCCAACTTGAAAATGATTTCGTCCCTGAAATCAAAGCCAGGTAAACAAATGAGGATATCTAACCCTCATACTCTCTTCTGACTCTAAAATTACATTAGTACCTCTATGGTTTCCACTGTACTTTCAACATAGCTATCTCATTACCACTACGTAGCTTTCTAACCGATCTTTCCAAAAATTACCTCCGGTTCTTCCACACCGCATCATTATCACAACTCACTTTCCAGGTTTCAAAATAATATTAACATGTACTATCTGAAATTTTACGTACACTGTAAAATTAAGCATACATGATACTATTAAATACTTCAACAACCACGGCAGTCCATTAGTACTTCCACGACTTACACATTTCTTCAATATATATACTATTACTTCCTCACATCACTATCTCATCGTACAACCACAATACAACCACGCACCAAAGTATTGAACATCATAAATGATAACTCTTATTGAACTTGCAATGTGGTTATATTCTTAAGTCCGATCTTTCTATCCTTGTTTCCCCACGTTAGTATGGAATATTATATGTTTCTTTCTTCTAACTTTCCACATACCGATAGTATTTTCTCCTTACAAAACATAACAGTTTCACCAAGATCTCTAACTTCAAATATTCAACTAAGTTATCTTGGAACGACATTACCGATCAAAGTTATTACCATTCTTAGATCTTCAACTAATAATTTCTCGTACATTTCTTTCACACATAAGGAGCAACTTATATTCCTTAACAATCTTGCCTTCGCTACACCACATTGACCTACATACTCATCATCTTTATTAAACTTCCAGTGATTCACAATACAACTTAATTGGCAACTCATACCATCAAAATTTCTTTGGATACACTCACCACTGCTCCGACATTCTATTTCGATATAAGTCATATTACCAAGTTATCTTACAAACCACATGTTCTATCAATCTTTATTAACAAATAATACTCTCCAACCGGAATTCCCAAATCTTCCATTCGGATACTTCCTCTTTCTAACATCACGTCTCATACTAGATGATACATGCATCTTGGCAATTAATGCCACTACTCGTTCATACCTCCCCCCCTCATAACATTTACCACAGACCATGTCTCTCATAGCCATTCATACCTATTTAATTTTATGATCCTGTTTTCTCGTCCAATTACCCGAGTCTATATCACTAAATATCTCCTCCCCAACTTTAGTTGAACTATTACTCAAAATTTTCTAATTAATCTTGAACTTATTCGTTCTTACTAGCTCTCTGTGATTCCAATATGTTGCATAGACAGAGTACAATTCCTCACAGATCAACACAATCTATACACTCCCTTTGTTCATCTCTAGTATTTCATCTTTTATAAATCTTCCACATCGTAAGTAAACACTTATCTGAAAGCAACAGTCCTTCACTGTTCTAACAATCCCACAAGGTGATCCTTCAACTTTTAAGCTCTTAATTAAAACTTAACATTCATACATGATCCCAAAAGGATAACCAATGCATTTACGTTATATAAACTTAAATTTTCAACACCGATTATGCAAGTTCAACCCCAAGCCTACGCCAAGCTTATCAAATCGGTTCAAAGTTCTTAAGACTTAACTGAATCCAAAACCGAGTCATCTACTCAAAGGATTTAAAGATTATTTATCAATATCAACTCATGCAAATAAATACATCTAACTCACATTATGCAACATACACTCAGAGACGTGATAATCTTACGACCCCTTCATTGCTACTTTCCCAATGAAGTCAAATCATTTGCAAGTACACGTAAATGCAACTCTTTTTCATATTCCACAATGTATATAATATGCCCAAATTCATTAGTTCTAAAGATACTAAGTAAATATCAAACAGTCTTTACACCTAAGACTAACACTTAAACTGTCACTGGTTCAAATACAATGCAGTTAAGCGTATAACACATCCAATACTCCATCTCGAATCACTAAACTGTCAAACATTCAAAAGACTCATTTGAATATTAATCAGGCCTTTAAGGTCAAAACAAACGTTTGGTTAAACACGTGTCACTCACACGGTTACGTAAACCAAAAATGCCTCTTTACTCAAAATCATTACCTTATTAATCCCTTAATTGGCCATCGACCCCAAAATAAAAGCTTATCACTCTCAAAACATTCACAATTCCCCAATTGTGTTACACACACTAAAATCCACTTTGCGCATACCCTCTGCATAACAGCATACCGGTATCGCTCACGGTTTTGTTCCTACTCGCACGGCATACGTGGGACGTATCTAGACCGTACCCAGTAACAGACAAAAGGCCTCGTACACCTTACACAACTCTCGCCTTCAAAGTCAAAACTTGACATCTCAATACTTCCTTAACCCTGAATCTAATTCTTCCTCCAGACACAACCGTAGTCGCAACAGCCGACCCTCGGCAACTGTATTACTAATCATCGAACAAGGGTACAGACCCTCGTATTAATGTTACTAAAGTTCATTTTCAATTTTCCCACTGCTCATCTCTCATTTGAATATAATTACCAAAACCTCAAACTTTCTCCCAAGATTTATCCACACCTCTCCACTCTTGGAGTTCTTTCTTAGCTTAAAGCGTAATACTCTACGACCTAGTGAGTTCATAGCCTTCATGCTTGACAATATAATAAATAACTCAATCCACACTTTTCTCATTTAAATAAACAATATTCGAAACAACGTGAGCACACACGCCTCAACCATTTTCATAACTCCCATGTTCTTTACAACGATCTCAAAACCGTTTGTCTACAATTTTCGTAAAACTCAATCTTTCTCAACCAAAAATGTTGTTACAACAGTAATATCTTAGATGAAGATCTTTTCATACGACAAAAGTTTAAAATTTACTGACATAGTGTAAACTAGTCGTTTCTCACACTCTTTTATATGACATCATCAAATCAATAATTTTGTTGGTTATAAAAAGTTTACTGATCAACACTTTCTCGACCTATTTACTATCATACAACTTTTTATGTAAAGTAAGAAGTATTTTGCAAGTTACTAAGCCCCAAAATTTCGTTAGGTAGCGTAATTGAAATTGCCCTTTTTCTTTAAATAAATACTTGCACATACTAATTCATCTTTGAATAAAACTGTTATTTATGCATTTGATTTGCAATCAAGAAAACTCATGTAACACACATTAAAACATCGTGCCCAGAATTTACTCGCAAATGAAGGCTATTTTACTCAAACAAGGTCAATCGCTTTACTTACATAACTTATCATTGACACTTTACTTCCGACC
This sequence comes from Saussurea involucrata, assembly GCA_033807775.1. Classification (NCBI taxonomy): domain Eukaryota; kingdom Viridiplantae; phylum Streptophyta; class Magnoliopsida; order Asterales; family Asteraceae; genus Saussurea; species Saussurea involucrata. The sequence continues at coordinate 9,145,556 of CM066315.1, read as the reverse complement.
CGAAATCGCCCTCTCGGCCTTATAATAATTGCTACATCTGCATTACATGGCTCCCATACTCAACCATGTCATACTAATTCTGTATTAATCAATCATCTCATACTCTATCTCTGCACCTATCAAATCACCTATTAAAGGTTGCCTTGGCAGACTTTCATGAGTCCTACCAATTCCAGGTTGTCCTTCAAACCTCCAATCATATACTGCTCTGTCCTCTAAAGGACCTTGGTGACGATTTCACCATTACTTTACTATAACTTAAAGAGATAACCACGAGAAATGGTTACGCACTTACATACATACAAAACGTACTTTACCGATCGTTAGTCACTGTAACAATTCAGAAATAGACATGCTCGTGTAACAATATATTCATAATAACAGTAGCTAATTGAAATTGTGAACATATCATACAAGAGAATCCCCATTATCATTGTCATAGCACTAATTTCACGTATTTCCGTTAACTCTAAGGCTATCCCGTCTTAACACTTCTACCCATATCTCACATATCATAACCTACTACGTCTCAGTTTAAGTCTAAGTATCTCATCAGTATACTTAGTTCGCTTAAACTAGTGCTCTGATACCATACTAAAACACCCTAAAACAGAGTCAATTTAAACCTTGAAATTTCCACCAGTTATGATCAAAAACTTTCAAACTTATATAGCCTGAGGATCAAATGAAAGGTTTCTATATACAATTGACATTACTTAAATAACTTATTAATCTAATCACCTCATAACAATCAGATTAATCGAATTATCTAAACAACTGTCCCAAATACTTCAAAGAATAACTAGATCCTTTGTTATCTCTAAGTCTGAATCTCTCCAAAAGTTCTCTCCTCTCGTTCCCGCTACTTCCCGGAGCTTGTACCTGGTAAGAAGATTCAACTTGAAACATTAGGCTTTTGCCTAGTGAGAATACTCAAATCAAAATAAAATTTAATAATTAAAATATGAACAGATAACTCAAATCTGTTCTCACCCATCTTACCGTACGACAACTCCTTTCCAAATCGGGGAATCTACTCCACTCCCATTCCTACGACTAACTCATTTAATCGTAACAACAAAATAAGAATTAACTCTGAATCATTCCAGATTCACAACCAATATTCACACACAAGAAATTACAAGTCAAAACTTGCCTATTTCTTAATCAGGAAGTAGAGATTACAAATTACTTTATGCCTATCTCTAATCTTCCTCTCATCACAGGGAAATCTCTGATCTTCCCGAAAACAATGGAAATCTCTGATCTTCCATAAATCGAAATGGGAATTACAAATCAAAATCTGCCTATTCCACATTCCACCTCTGCATCAATGGTCCCAATGGGATTATAATATCGCGATACTCAATCGGGACTCACGATGGTTCGAGGTTCACCCAATTACTAAAATTACACCCCTTTGGTCTATGGCGAGTAATCGGTTCCCATTATACCGTACTCAAGTGCCCCCGAAGACCGGGTGCCTATTTTAGTAAAAGCACATAGCACATAATATAATACAATCGATACTACTATATGCGTCCAGCATAGAATGTATCATTTCTCTGAACATATTCTATATATAAAATAAAGAATATTATTACTCCACATCTCAATCTCTTTATTACCCCTTCTCTGAAATCTGATACGGGGATCACCATCTCAATAGTTATCTATATTTTCGAACTCATAGATAGGCATTTATAATATATCTTAATTTGGCTTCTCAATCACATTTAGAGTTCATAATCATCTAACATATCGCATATAGCAGATAATCATGCTCATTATGAGGAATATGAATAATTCCTGTTCATCAACTTTCTTAACTATCCCCTCATAGTAATTTAACACGAGAGTTAATATATATATATATATATATATATCAGTTGTTAGTCTATATTTTTGAACTCATGGATGGATCTTTATAGTTTATCTCAATAAAGCTTCAAATCATATTTAGAGTTCATAATCATATAGCAAAATGCATATAGTAGATAATCCATCTTAGCATATAAGAGTAATAATAAATATTAGCTCATCAACTTTATAGCTAACTCATCATAGAAGTTTTAGTATGGAAATTCACATAACACAACTTTTAATCGCCCTCTTAGCTTATCTCTAATTTAATCCAATCCACATAAAACATATTCATGCATACATATAAAGCATCTAATTCAAGATTAATTACTGAATTTTTAAAGAGAGTTGAATAAACTCACCTGATGCGTTATCACTCCTTTTAGGCCTTTTTAACTCGTAAGACTCCTTTCTTCACTACCACAGCTTACTGTATTATTCAGTTTACATATACTGATATTAATTTTCCAAAACAGAACCCTCTACAACTGAAAATCCTTAATTTCTAAAAATTATATCTCAAGTCGCAATGGACTGAAATCGCAGTCAACTATTGCGATTCCAATTCCAGATCACAACCAACTGTTGCGATTTCACCCCAAGTCGCAACTCACCATTGCGATTCCACCTCAAGTCGCAGTCCACGGTTGCGACTACAGTACCAAGTCGCAATCAACGGTTGCGACTCCAACTCCAAGTCGCAACGGTCTATTGCGACTCCACTACCAAATCGCAACCGCCCACTGCGACAACTATGAATGTCGCAACTCAAGGTTGCGACTTCGATGATGTTCATCCAAGTCTCAGTCCACTCTGTTCAATCTTAAACCCAGAATTTGCAGTTTTTCTCTATGATTGTTTATGCCAATTTGCAGATATGTTTAATACACTTATCTTAACATATCCTAAAACTCATATTCTTATAATCATCACAATTTACTCAAAACCCATCAAAATCTTCTAAGAACACTTCTACTACTAAAATGAAGAATTTAAATGAATTGCTTACCTTATGATTCTTCAAACCCACAACAGATTGAATGATTTCTGCTATTCCTTCTCCTTCTCTTTGCTCGATTTCTCTATCTCAATCTCTCTCTCGGTTTTCTTTTCTCAAACCGCAACACACACACCAAAACACAAAATCTCACACTCACAATTAGTCTTGTATGCCTTAATTGATGACACCTCAACCTTGATAAAACATGAGTCATAGGACTCTTACCAAGTAAACCTCTAACTTTCAAGGAATTGCACAACCAACCCTACAAATGAAAATCTATCTCAAGCAACACTTATAAACAATTACAAACTTAACCCCAAGTTAATTTGTAATTCACAACCTTATACAACGAAAATTTGGGATGTTACAATTTAACACCTTACAAAGCCGGGCACGGCAACTCGACACCTTACAAAGCCAGGCACGACAACTCGACACCTTACAAAGCCAGGCACGGCAACTCGACACCTTACAAAGCCAGGCACGGCAACTCGAGAAGTCCCCCACTGTGCAACCCGACTCCACCCATAGCAATAACCAAACAAGCATGTAATCAACATTCACGCATAACTGTACGTATAAACAACTTGTATGCAATTGTAAACATTTCTATGTCATGCACAATAAAACCTTTCCAAATCGTTTAATCATGTCATCATGCTTGTAAACATAATCAGTTAAGAAACCTTACCAAAACGTTTAATCATGCTCAAACCAAATTCAGATACGAAATCCTTAGCAAAACATTTCATTTGCACCAAAAAGGGGTTAAGGGAACTCACCTTAGCATTCGCACATCGACACACGCTCCGAAACACACTTTAGCTCAAACCGAACACCTGAATTGGACGTCATAAGAATGGTATTAAACCACCTAATTACATCCCAAAACATCGCTACTAAGCCCCTAAAACAAACCCCCAAACGGTGCCTCGATTCTAGACCCGAAACCCGAAGCGAAACGAAGGGCACCCACACACAACAACGACTTACGCGACTTTCCCGCGGCTTACAAACCGCGTGGGAAACCGCGTAAGTCCCTGTTTGAGACTTCCACATCTGCACAACGAATTCAGTCCGAAATTGCACCCTTTCTCAACCCCAACTCATCCCCAAATTGATATTTAAGGTACCAAAAACATTGAGGATCAATAACCAACACTTTAAACAACATAAAACCCACCAATTTCATCCAATGATTCATCCCTTAAACCCCAAACTCATATTCTTGACAAAACTCAACTCTACCATTGAAATGATGGATGATTCTCTAAGAAAAGCTTGTAAATCATTCAAAAGTCAAACATAGCAATCTCCTTTGGAGCATTCACCCTCAAAACATTAAAACATTAGAAAATCTTATACCACACTCTTCTCATTAATCCTTTCAATAGAAGAAAACATGAGAGGGGAAGTTTACCTTGGAGAAGATGAAGATTAACCTCACATTCAGCTTCCAAATCCAAGCTCTCTCTTCAAGAAGCTTCAAGATCCTCCAACTCCTCCTCTAGCCATCCCCAATACGTATGAACCACAAAATGGAAATAATCTAGGGTTTTATCCCTTTTTATACCAATTCACAAATTTCAGATTTTGCAAACAAGTCCCCAAGTTGAATATTTCTTACCTTAGCCCCAAAAACTTAATTTACTCTAACCTTGCAAGAAGAATAAAAATATGGGGTGTTACATCACCTCCCCCTTATTAGAATTCCGTCCTCGGAATTCCATTGCCAGGCTCATGCTGCAGTAAGAGTTAACTTCCGACTCCCAATACCTATTTTGCCCCAAAATTTCTTAGGAAGTTACAACTACATCTCTACAAGACTAACTTCTTTGTCTTTCAAATTCTCAACCATCCGGCCCCAATTACTCACACTGTCTGCGAAGCTACACCAAACTTCTTCCCAACCAACATTCCCTAAACAAGGGTTAAGACATACCAAAAGCACTCCAAATTTTTACCGAGTGCCTCTAAATCAATCAATAATTCCCAGTTCTTTCGAAAACTGCCACTACTCCATTACAATGTAGTCCAATTCAATCTCCTATTAAAACACACTACTCCAAACCATGGGAATATGTCCCCATCCAACTGTTCTCCCGACTTGAGATTGACAATGCTCAAACCTTCTAATCCAGTCATCTTAGTTCCATTCACCTATCCATCCACTCCTGATCAGCATCGACAACATACAGTATTCTTGACATCTCTCCTAGGCCAACAACTACACTCTCGGGTCTGTAGCACGCCCAGCCACACACTTGCAATCTCTTCGTTCAAACATACTACTCATCCAAAATACTCTCTTTAATAGAAAACGACTCTACTCGAGTTAACACCGCAATAACCCGAATCTCTAAACAGAGACTAATCACTCCCTTCGTCAACATTACACACTATCACTCGCATATCGTTACCGCATTCTCACCACCACATAACATTCATATCAAAGGAAGAACGCCCTCCTACCAAAATAGCGTTCGCCTGGCACAATTGCGTTTCCTCAAAGTCACACCGATCACACGTGCCTCAACAATTACAAATCAACGGTCCAAACTCCCAACAATCGCTAAGCCATAATTCTATTCTATACACAATTATATCCTTCTCCCAATTCCACCGAACGGTTCCACTACCACCAAAATTCGCTTGCCCTCCCACAAGGAGGAGTGACCAAGTTCACTCAAACTATTCCAACTAATCGTATATTGAACGACACGCTCACGTGAAACATTCTTCCGACAATACCAAATCTAATCTAGGGTTTTATCCCTTTTTATACCAATTCACAAATTTCAGATTTTGCAAACAAGTCCCCAAGTTGAATATTTCTTACCTTAGCCCCAAAAACTTCATTTACTCTAACCTTGCAAGAAGAATAAAAATATGGGGTGTTACACTATGTATGTATTTATATATGTAAAAATACACATATGCAAAGAAAGTAAGACCATCCGCAGAGTTGAAAGACCAAACTCATTTTCAAAGTGTCACGTCAACTTTGCAATAACATCTTCTATATCAATAAAAGCTCAAACTCATTTCAAACTCGCATGAAATAACATTTCTCAATAAAATTCGCATGGAATAAATTTATCAGTAAAACTCATAAACTAACCCATGCCATAAATCAAGCCTACACATTTCAAAGTTTCATCTGTGCTTCACAAAATGACATAAAACAAAGATTCATAAGACTCAATAAAACTTAATGAAACTCAAGGGCATCCAAACAATCAACTGGTGCCAAAATATTGTTTCCAATAATCAAATCATATCAAACAAAATTATGAATAATGTGTTATAGATTTTCTCAATAAATACAAACTCGCGCAATAATCAAGTTCATGCTCTTTTAAAAATTCACTCTTTGGTCACTAAAACAACCTGAGATAAAATCTAAACAAATGTTGCAACCACATGCAATAAAACAATTTTATGCGTGTTTAAGATCATGGTTTATAATTCCGTGCGTGCTAGGACGTTTCCCAAAATTTTGTAATACAACCCTCACGATGCTTTTTTTTAAGTATGAAACAACTTATGCAATTTATTTTAGAAGTAATATCGTGCATGAATTTGGTCGAGCCCCAAAATGTTAGAACCAAACTCACCAAGTCAACTAGTCACATTAATAATCTTGGGAAAACTCAAAGATCGTAAAACGATAACTCACAACAATGTCTGTCAACCTTATAACTTCTCCCAAATCAATGACGACTTATCAAGCCCATGACTCCACCTTAACCAATAACTCTGACCCATAATGGTCGACTTTACGTAATCATCATTCTTAACAGTCACTCAAGGTGACAATGGTATGAACATTAACTTCTTCTAATGACTACTCACTAGAAGTTTATTCACTATCCTATCATCATCACATAAAGACGGTTCAAGCACACACATGTAGCACATAAGTTCATCATAACACTGGCCATGTGCAATTATGAACGTACCATACATGGAGATCCTTACTACCATTGTTTTGATTCCCGATTCTAGTGACTCTATCGACCGTAAAATATCCTATCTCAAGTGCCTAATTGTAGAATCTCATTTTAATTCACTTAGAAAAACACTAGTTTGACTCTAGGTATCTGAAATCAATACCTAAATCTCTCAAACTTATGCTCTGATACCCACTTATAACGCCCTCATGTAATAACCGTGACCATTTTGGAAGAGTTTTAATGTGTTAGGGTATAATTTATTAAAACTGAAAGTTGAGGGGCTAGATTGTAAAATGGGTTAAGGTATAAAAACCCAATGATTGGCACAAAACCCTAGTTTTGCAATCATTTTGGGTGGTGTGCGGCTGAGACAAGAAAGAAGAAAGAGGGAAAAAGCAAGAAGGAAGGAAGAAAGAAAGAGATAGCAAGAAAGAAGAAAGAGTCTTCCAATTTAATTAGGGGAAAAGGAAAGTTGTCAACAACCTCAAGCAATCAGGTAATGTAACGATCCGGTTCCCCAAACATGCAACAAATAACATACATTGCATAACTTCATTACATTCATAATAAAAGATACATAATAAACCACAAACGGTCCCTTCGGTCTCGAAACTACAAAATACATTAAGCTTCCTAATCAATGTCCATCAAAAGCTTCCTACACGTTATCCTCTCCTTCGCCAATCCTCAACCTGGAAAACATATTTTTGAAAACAAAATGAGGGTTAGACCAAACGGGTCTAGTGAGTTAATCCCGGTCCTTTCCAAAATCGTTATAAAACCTTTCGCCCATACACACATATACCTTTTGTATATAAATACCACATATACCACACACATATAAATACCAAACAAGACTCGTGCATCGTGCTCTACTCATCCTCATCCTCGTTCCCATGGCCATATTAGTTGGTAGCAAGCCAACTAATAAATCAACGTCGTACAACAACTACGACACACAACGCCGTACAACATCTACGACCAACAACGTCGTACAACAACTACGACACACACTTCAGCCGGCATAGTTCGGCGTGCTCTCGTGTAGTATAATACTTACATAAATATAACATCTCATTATATTATATTTAAAAGCATATACTCAATCGTATCTCAATATACGATATACCACACCATCACACATATCCTTTTCATATATATATAAACACACACACACACACACACACACACACACATATATATATATATATATATATATATATATATTCCACACATTTTCAATCCACACATACTCATATGTATATAAACACCTGTATATATATATTCCCCAGTTGAAAACGTTTAAAGTAAAACTCACCTGAATGCTTATTACAACTCTTCCAAGCATTTTCCAAAGATTCAGTCTATCAATCCCAATCCACAGAGTCTGCAAATAGATTAAATACAAATATCCCCTTACCAACTGATCACATAAAACATACTAGAAGACCAAGGACTCTAGATAACTCAAATCCTCAAAAGTGACCAAAACAGCTAAAGTATCCGGACAAAACAGAACTATCCGGACAGCACAACTTTCCGGACAGCATGACTAATCCGGACAACCTGACGTTTCCGGACACCACAACTATCCGGACAACATCCGGATACCAAAGTAACCCGGACACCACCCGACATCTTACCTCATCCAGAAAACATAAGAAAAGAGACTTACCCGGATAAACACTCGTCCGGACACCTTAAAACGTTATCCGGACACCATCAACAGGACTATCCGGACACATTCATATTGTGTCCGGACACCACTGTCGGTTCTTCCTATTTTACCCAGAAATCGACAGAAATTCATACCAGTTCGATTCTATTGATTCTAATCCGACAGAAACCATATACCAACCATTACAAACATAAATTGCAAAGGAAACATACCTGTAATCTCTTCCAAACTTACCAAATGATGCCTTAACCTAGCTTTCTTCCTTTTTCTCTCTATTCTCTCAATACACACACAAACACACACTTGAAATCTGAATAATGAAAATATCTCAAGTCTAAAAGATAATATCTAACTCAATTTTACCCTTTAGACCTTGCACTACTCAATAATAATCCAAACAATCCCAAACTTTATAATTTTATCCAAACTTACCCTAAATAGAAACTTTAATGTTAAATAAACTTAATGGAATTAGATTTTAACTAACGGATTTACCCGGGGTATTACAGGTAATCTCTTCTCTTCATCTCTAATTCGTGATTATGCTGTTGAGCTAGGTATTTTGGAGTTTTTGTCTAAAAGTTGAATTTAGGCTTTTTGGAAAAAATTAGGTGTCTCAAATGCGTTTTTGGCAGCTAAGATTTCAGTACTAATAGAGCTTAGTAATCAGAATATTGTTGCTAATCTAAGATTCCTTGGAAAATGATGTATCTGTGAATTTCGGTCCCAAATAGAGTTCTGAGTCGGCGTCCGGAAAGCCCTGTGGGTGTCCGAACACGATGTTCCAATTGAAGGTTTCCGGATGAGGAGACTGTCCGGATAAGAAGGCTATCCGGATGGGAAAGTTTTCCGTTAAGTGTAATTGTCCGGTAAGTGTGATTGTCCGGTAAGTGTGATTGTCCGGTAAGTGTAGTTGTCCGGTAAGTATGGTTGTCCGGAAAGCAGTACCCGGAAAGTAGTGAGTATTCGGTAAGTCGAATCCGGATGGTGTCTGGACTGTTGGTTTAGGCATCTGAGTAGTTTATATCTCATCTATATTCTCAGGTAATTCAACCGTAAGCCAGAAGTAAAGTACGAAAAGATCTTATAAGCACCAGGTGAGTTTCTAACTAAAATACGTGACTTTTAACCTGTTTTCTAAAGTAAGTACATGATGAGAAATGCCATGTTTTATTCCTATGCTTTTAACTGCATGAAAGTTTATTGAAATTTTATATGAGATGTATGCATACATTGTGTGAGATGTAAATTGGCTAAGTCAGGGGGTGTGGCCCGCCAGCTCGTGCCGGGAGGTGTGACCCATTTATGCTATGGGAAGTGTGACCCTGTAAGGCAGCATGAGACTGACTCGTTGTTACTTTCGAGTGACTTCCGGGTGCCATTTACGGGAGCGGATTTATCCGTGGAAGTTTTATGTGAAGTCATGTGATAAGTTTTATGAAAAATTATGTGAAAGTTTATGCAAAGATATTTGAAAGTTATAAACTGTTTTGAAATGATTTTGAGAACTGTCGGGAGGGAGCTCACTAGACCTCATGGTCTAACCCTCGCATTTTCCAAACAAAACCTTTTCAGGTAAGCGGATAGTAGAAGGCTCCGGTAAGTGAGCAAGCGCGGGATAGAGCACAGATGCAGATAGAGACAGTGCCACTCATACTTTTAGTGGTAGTTATTCTCAGTTGTGTATAGGTTGTTTCCGCCAACCTAAATTTTGAGACTTATGTAAGAAATTTTGGGACCCAGTATTGTAAAGCTTATCATTTTTACTATGCATGTCTCATTTTAGACTGGGTTGTTACACCTCAAATTTGGAAAAAACAACTAATTAAAAATTTTCAACAATACATCAAATAAGGATAAAATTCCTTTCAACAAACCAATCTTTAAATTACTTCAAATGGAATTATAGATTTAACCTCAACAAATAATAACCAAGTCTTACATAAAGACTAACTAAAGGTTGAGTGTGTTACTAAACCCATTAATAATTGTTATCTCCAAAGACGGAAGACATAATTTAATACTATATTCTTTTTGTACATCTAACTAGAACTCCACTCTACACGGTGCCGCAAGTATCATTCCCCAACAATGACCCGATGCATATGCCGACAAATAAAAATGTTAGATTTAACGCCTACTGAGTTCAAAGATTTTCATCACTATATAAACAAATAAACGAAAATAATCATATTTCATCGCAACTCTTTAATGTAAATAACACGTTACAATTTGACTTTAAATGTATTTGTTAAACAACTTGGCTTTCAAAATAATAATGATTACATAGAAAAAGTGATGTAAATTAAAAGTGCAAACAATATGGAAACGATATATCTAATTAGCTTACGTCTTTATCTATTCACTTAATTTTTCTTCCTTATCCATTTTTCAGTCCATGCCCACTCACCTTGACGTCTACATACATATAGTTATTATGCATAAGAAAACCAGGATTAATATGCAAACTTTACAAACCATGTTCCACCAATCAGATTTTTTCTTTGTTTTTATATTTTAATTAATTATTAGGGGTAGTGTAGTCTTTTTGGTAATCTGCGATTAATTATGGAAATTATACATAATTGTAGTTAATTTATTTATTAAAACCGGATTTGATATTATCCCTATTATTATGGAAACTCAGATTATGATGATCCATTACGTTTTCAGTTTTTTCAAATCAATATCCATGAATCAGTAGCAATATATCACGTTCTGGATTTTTGATCTTCATCGAATGCAAACAGTAGCATCCTTCACCTTCTTTATTTTTTGCTCTTCATCGATTGCAAACAGTAGCATCCCTCACGTTCTGTAATTTTGTTCCTCATCGAGTTGTATGGATTACGTTCATCGTCGTTTCATCTCGATTTCATGTTCGTTTTCATTTCCATTCACCTTCGTTTCATCTCGATTTCATATTCGTTTCATCGATGTTCATAAACGTTCATCGTCTTTATACAGCTTCGTTTCATCGTCGTTCGTCAACGTTCATCGCCGTTACAACTTCGTTTCATCGCCGTTCTTCATCCGATTAAGTATGGAAACTGCATATGATGTTAATTAATTTTTTATAATAAAACCGGATTTGCTAAAGATTCCTATAATTTTGGAAACTAAGATCATCATTATCTTTTCGGTTATTGTAATCAAAATTTTTGCAAATATTTTTATGAAACAGAAGCATTTGTTGCATCATGATGAGGGTGATTTGCACAGGTATTTGGTTCCGATGTTAAATAACCGTTTTCGTAATTTTATGCTTCTGTTCTTGCTTGCGTTGAAATTCTGACGTGAACTAACTGTTTGTATGCTTCTGTTGCTTCTCGTTTGTATGGGATGATTTGTCAAATTTTTTGCAGAACTTAAAGTTCTTTTTAATGGGTTGATGATGATAAAATTAAGATATTTACTATATAAAGATTGTGTTTGTATGCTTCTGTTGCTTCTCCTTTTGTATGGGATGATTTGTGGAATTTTTGCAGAAGTTAAAGTGCTTTTTAATGGGATGATGATGAAAAAATTAAAACATGTTTCATCACACATATCATTTTCATCGAAACAGGTTTCATCAAATTAATTTACATCAAAACAGGTTTCATCAAATCAAACCAGGTTCATCAAAACAGGTTTCATCAAAACAGGTTTATCATATCAGTGTCATCAGGTTTCACCAAATCAATTTACATCAAAACAAATTTCATCAAATTAAATCAGGTTCATAAAAATCAAGTTTCATCAGGTTTTAACACATCAGGTTGATCATCATACAAGTTTTATCATAAAGTTGAAACAAAAAAAACACCAAGCCATATACAAACCCTAATCTTCGTATATGTCAAGTACCTTAGGACTTGCTATTTTTGTCTTTGATTCATGTTCCATTTTAGGTCTAAAAGCACATGCTGAATTAAATAGAAGTGGAGAGATTTTAGGCTTCTGAATGGTGGACACGATATTCACGATATTTCTTCATTTTAACAAATTTTCCATCATTAAATCAGATGACAAAAGTACCGATTTACCCTTTACTGAATTTCTGGTTAATTAAAATAATTATTTTAATTTCATTATTACCAAATTTAGACCAATTTAATCTAAGCCATTGATTATACTAATCTATGGTGATAAGGTGGGTTTCAATGTTTGCAAATTAATAGTGGTTTGCATTTGAAACCACCTCTTATGCATATAGCCTTAGGTTAAAATGAGAAGTGTTAAATACATAAGAAGTAGAGAAGTGATCTTAGCCATTTATTCGGTCAAGATCGACTTTAATTTGTCAAAAGTTGTGGCTTTGACTGTTCAAAAGTTGCGGCAATTCCAAAAATAGAAGAACAGTTTCGTAACTTTTACAAAAACATGGGACACGTTCATATATGAACCTGTGTGTTTCACATATGAACTATCTGTTCATATATGAACCCATGTAATTCACATATGAACTCTTTTTAACTAATTCATATATGAACCTTTGTGATTCATATATGAACCTTTGTGTTTCATATATGAAACTAATTAACTGTAGGTTCATATATGAATCAGTGAACCAATTAACTAATTCATATATGAACCTTTGTGATTCATATACGAAACTAATTAACTGTAGGTTCATATATGAATCAGTTGAACAAATTAACTGATTCATATATTAACCTTTGTGATTCATATATGAATCTTTGTGATTCATATATGATTTTTTTTAACTAATTCTTATATGAACTAATTAACTGATTCATATATGAATCACAAAGGTTCATATATGAATTAGTTAAAAAAGATTTCATATGTGAATTACAAAGGTTCATATATTAACGTATAGTTCATATGTGAATCACACAGATTCATATATGAACTCGTCCCGCGTATTTTTACGAAACTACCCTCTATCTTGTGCAGACCACGCGCATACCACGCGAGAAATTATCCGCTGCTTCTCGGTCAAAGCCGCCGATCTTGACCGAATGAATGGCTAAGATCACTTCTTTACTTCTCGTATATTTAGCACTTCTCATTTGAACCTCTCCCTATATATATATATTGTAAGGTTTGAGTAAACATACAACCACATGATATAGGCAACGGAAGCATATTTTAATTTTCATCAATGGTTATACAAACTATCAATCTATATGAATACATGCGTTCTAGATAATTAACTACAAAAGATTGAATCAAGAACACTTACTTGTTTATTGTGATTGTCGAAAACCACAATGATGAATCAAACCTTTGATCTCGCTTCTTGGATGTCAAGGACCAATAGTATGAATCCCTCTAGTGGCTCACACTTAAGAACACCAAAATACCAACAACAAGAAGATGCTTAATCACTAAACCCTAAATTAGGGTTTATGATTTTGGGAGAGGGAGAAGGGAGATCGACGGCTCCAAGAGAGATTGAAAAAACTCATTAGGGTTTAACCCCTAGTAGTTTATTTATAACCCTCTATTTTACACTTAGCCCCCTTTAACCGATAAGCTTGTTAAAACTATTTTAACCAATTAGTCCCTGCACTTTATATAATTAATCTAATTAATTATATTGCAGCTTATCATCAATTGAACTAATTGCTTTAACTCCCTTTTATTCTTCTGATTGTTTATTTTGGGTCTTAAGGGCAACCCAAAAGGACCCTGCTATTATTAGAAATATTACCAATAGTTAATGACTCTGGACACTATATCCAACAGTCTCCCACTTGGACAAGTTATTAACTCTATTTGGTTTTAACACTTTCAATAATCAGCAGAGAGCAAGCCATCCAATGCAGCTGCCGAACTCTGACAAAGATTCGGTCCTAATGTAACACCCGTAATTTTCGGATAAGTACAACTTCGAATCAGTGTGGAATCGATCTATTAAGAAAAATATGAAAAATAGGATTTTGGGTTAAATCCTAGATTTTATGGTCTTGTTGGATGGGAATTCAAATACGAGTCCAACGGTCCTTTCTGGAGCGAAATCGGAGCTAAAACGAAAAAAGTTATGGCCAAAACAACTTTCGGTACAATCTCGGCTAAAGTGACCAGCGAAAGTGACACTTGTCACTCTCGCTGGTTTTGTACCGAGAGCTATTTGACCACGGCGAGAGTGCCCAGCGAAAGTGACACTTGTGTCACTCTCGCACGTCACTTTAGCCGTCGGGTACCTGGAGCATAAATACGGGATTTTTAGCCTTAAACTTCATTTCCTCATATCTCACTCATTTCACCTCCGTTTTTGGCGATTCAAAGTGCCATGGTTCCGATTTTGAGAGCTCTTCAAGGATGTAGAAAGAGTTTTGAAGTTCATAGGAAGATTCAAGGGTGTTTGGTGGTGGTAAGTCTCTCAAATCTCTTCCCTTTCTCTCCCAAATCGTTTTTCCTTCCTTCCTCACAAACCCTAACCGATTTTGGGGCTTTTCTTGGAGATTAATGTTTTTCTTATCCACTTTATGCTAGTGATTTCATTCATTGATGCAAGAGCAAGTTTCATTCACAACACTAGAGATGTTTGGGGTTTTCTAGGTTTTCATCAAAACCTAAGTGGTGAGTTCATCCTACTAGCTCCTATACTTTCATATGAGTTAGAAATGCTCCATTGATGATCTTCTAGTATTTTGGTTATCCAATTTCGGTTTGGATGATTTTGGAGAAGTTAGGTCAAATTGAGGTTTTGGGTATAAATGGAGATTTTGATGGTTGATGTTTGGAGAACAATTCTAAATGGTTAAATGTGGTTATTAATGGTGGGAAAATTTTGGATTTAGGTTTTGAAGTTTTGGTTTGAGGATTCATGTGCATCAAAGGAGCATACGTATGGGAAAATCTAGATTTAGCTTAATCTAGCGAGGTGAGTTCAAGTTACTTTGCGAAAACTTTGTACATGCCAAAATAGTATTTTTCAAATATTTATGTGTTTTACTTGAAACTATATGTGGTTGGGTTATTTGAATGATTTAACTCTTTTGAAGTGTTTATCTTCATAAATGTGTAAAACACCCATATTTGGGGCTTTTGGATATTTGGATGGTTAGAAACCATAAATTGTCTTTAAAAGATTAATTGCTCAAAATGAGGTTTATTTGATGGTTTAATCATGTTAGTGTAAATGATTTTAATAAACCATTTGGGAAATGCACTTTTAGTGTTATGGGTCATTTTGAGAATATTAAGGGTGTGAGTCCTTTGGGAAAACCCCTTTTGTTTAACCCGTGTTGAGTTTTGGGGTTAATGATGATTTTGGGATACGTGTTTGCTTAAACAATGTTTAAACACGTTTTATGCGATGATGACCGACATTATGGGTCTAGCAAGCTTGGAGTACTTTGCTCGGTTCTGACTTTGAGATAGTCTTGGGACATTTGTCCGGTTTAAATGGCTCGATGTGGAGTCTTATTTACGGGTTTCTTTTATTGCACCGTGTTGCATATTATTGCACGTTGTTGATATTTACATGCTCGGGGTGGAGTCTAGGATGTGTTATATGCTTAATTGCATTTCACTTGCATGATTTGATATTGATAAATGATCATTAGATCTTTGAGCAGAGGCTCGGTTTTGGACTCGATTGAGTCTTGATGGCATTCGTCCGGTTTTATTAAGCTCGACGTGGGCTTGGGGTTTGCATTACATGAGTTGCAATTATGTTTGAGATTTACATGATTTGAATGCATTGATTATTCTTTTGGGGTCATGTATTTATATTTAAGTCAAGTAAACTTGTTTCGGATGGTGGGTTTTCCCAAGGTAAAGATCCAGTAGGATTGAACTTGATGGCTTGGACTAAAGACCTAGTATGGTTGATGTTTAAGAAGGGCTAAAGACCTAGTTTTGGTTGATGCCGGAGATGGACTAAACACCTAGTTTTGGTTGATGTCTAAAATGGACTAAAGACCTAGTTTTGGTTGATGTCTAAGATGGGCTAAAGATCTAGTATGATTGATGCCAAGGATTGACTAAAGACCTGGTATGGTTGATGTCATCTGTTTTCCACATCCAAGAAGCTTACTTGCATTTATTTAATCGTGGTTTAATTTATGTGTTGCCACATTCGATGAGATCGGGTCTCCCCCGTCACCGAAGGGTGTTGATTTCGGGTATTTTATTTATTCGCATTTGGAGGTTATATTTTATGCATATGGATTGTTGTCCATGGTTGATGGACGGGTTTATGCTACATCTGCTTCGTATTATGTTTTATTAAAGTGTTATATCTAATGGATGGTTTCCATGTTTTACGGGTCGAATATGTATTGTTAACCGTATTTGAAAGTTTTGCCTAAACTAGACTTATTCACGTATTTGAGTGAGTGGACATGTAATTCATTTTGGGAAAACGTATTATACCTTTCGGGAACCTTTCCATGGAAATGTGTGAGTTGGAAAATGGATGATTTGCAATTAAAGTAAACTCTTTCGAAATCATGACTAAACTACTACCTTTCGCTTTATGATTTTATATAGTCATGATAAAATGCTTGAACTCACTAGGCGTTAGCCTAACCCTTTTTATTTGTCGGCATGTGCAAAGGCTCAGGTTGGGAATAGCTTTAGCTACACTGCGAAGTGGCGAGTGCTAGTAGAATGCACGAGAGATGGTTTTTGATTAAGTGAATCTTCCGCATTTAATTGGGACTAGCAACTTGTGTTGTATTAAGTAACGCCCGTATTAAGTTTTAGTTGTAGAATCGAAATGTCTAAATTCTGAGGTATTTTCAGGAATGAATTGTAGAGGTGATTTTATCTCCTTTTGATTATTTTATTGAAATTAAAGTTAGTTGCTCGTTCCAAATTTGAGGGTGTTACAAGTTGGTATCAGAGCATAAGTTTGAGAGATTTAGGTGTTAATTTTGGATACCTAGACTCAAACTAGCGTTTGTTTAAGTAAAAGAGAGTGAAATTCACCTTTAGGCACTTTTAAGATAGGATGTTTTGAAGTTGATGGATGTTATTAGAAACGAGAATCACGTTGAGAGTAACAAGGATTAATCATGTACGGTGCGTTCATAGTGACACCTGGCCAGTGTCATGGTGAACCTACTAGTACATGTGCATACTTGAATTACTTTAATGTGATGATCATTGGGGTAGTAAAGGAGGTACTAAGCTAGTAGTCGTTGGAATAGATGAACGATCCTAGTATTAGTCACTTAGAGTGACGATAAGCATGATGATTGCTCTAAGTAGACCGTTTCGGGTCAAGATTGATGGTTGGACTAGAACCGTAGGCTGATTGAGCCGACTTTGATTTGAGGAAAAACCATAAAGTTAATTGATGTAATTCCCAACTTGCCTTAAGAGGTTAAAGCATCCGGATGACAATAGTGGACCGGAGGGATTTGGAAGGGTATGAGTTGAGATGTTGAATGCCGACTAAGTCATGCACAAAGTTTATTTTGAAAATAAATTTCATCAACTATTTCTTGTGTTTCCAATCCTTATATGGATTGTGTTATGAATTTTGGGAAATGTTTGGCACACACACAAGATTTTGAATCATGGTTTTAATGTGCACGAAACCATTTTATTGCGAGAGTCACAAACTCCGCCGGGATTTGTTTTGCCTTATTTCATTGTTGTTCAACATTTGTTTTGGATATAATGATAATCATATTTTATGATGTCTAAGATGTTGGGCAATAACTACGGCGTGTGACTTTAACATTGGATCTCCTCCACATATGTTAGAGTTTGGACGGAAAGTTATTTTACATTATGTCTATGTAAAGTTATTTTGGGAATTTGTTTAATGTGAGTTGTTAAACAATGTTGTTTATATGATATTACCCTAGAAGGGGATTTTTTTGGGATTTTGGCGTCGCATTCATGATTGTGCTTATAGCGATTTGGCTTTGGAAGCATGATGTTTAGTGTCGTTTTATTGACTTGAGGTCATTGAGTCCATTGAAGTTCATGGAGTTTTATTGTACGACGTTTTGTGTCGTGTGGGTACAATTTTACTATATGCATACTCTATTTGCTTATGTGAAAAGTTTACGAGTTATGTTGGGCATTTGGCCCCACTCGAGTTTTGGTGAGAAAAGTTAATTTTATGCCATAAGGCGACTAATAAGAGATGAGTTTGGAACTCTAGTGTCGCGTAACTTTTCTTTCAAGAGTTTGTGTTATTAAGTATTTCGTTGCAAATAGTTCAGTGTGTGGATTGACTTATACGTGACTTAAGTAATGCATGAAAGAACATTTTGGTAACATTCATAATAATTTGTTTGGTGCGCTTTCGGTCAGTTAAGTGTTTTAGTATTATTTCCATGTAAATGCGTATATCGACTTAGGGGGTATGCATAGCTTGGTAACCATTGTTTTCTCGACACTTTGCTAAACGAGACGTGCATGAAAATGTTTTATTAACTCCTTGTTTAAATGAGAGACCATTTGGTCAAAGCATGTTTTAGAGGTGTGAGGATCACGGATAGTTTACAATACGTGATATTTGAAAAACACGAATGTATGAGTCGTTGACATTGGTCAATTTTGATTTGCCGAATATTTTTGGAAAATTGAAAACCTTTTGGTTTGCCGAATATTTTTGGAAAATTGAAAACCTTTTGGTTTGGAGGAAATGTGTATTTTGAGTATTTTGACAAATACATTTTAAGCAATGACGTTTCGACGTTTTATGTTCCAAGTACGAAATTTTAAGGAAAGTGCTTCGTTATAAAGATTTTAGAAAACTTGTTTGTATAAAATTATGATGCGTGGAATTCTTATGTTTTGAACATTGATGCGCACCGTTGGTGCAATTTGGAATTTGAAAATAGGTTTGAACCCTTTTTGGTGTCAATAAATTATTAACACTTATTTCCTCGTATGTTTTAGAAAAACGCATTGTTGTGTGCAAGTTTGCCAAAAACGTTTTATCCAAATGTCATTATAGGACCGGATGAGAAATCTTGGGAAATCAATTTAAAGGATTTCATCTCTTGAAATTTTGGTGTGAGTTATTTGGTGCATGTGTGTCATTACAAGAAATTTCTAAGAAGTGTTACAAGCTTGCATGTCTACCCCAATTTGAAATTTTCTCATGATGTTTTAGTCGATATTTTCAAATGATGGGAACGTATTGGTTTTGTCTTAAATATGGAACTTGCACAAGTTGTTTTGTGTTTTGATTGAGGTGTAATTATGAATCGTTTCCTTGTTTTGTATAATAAACTGATGCGCGCAAATTTGGATTGGTAAATCTTGGTCCATGCCATTTTATGGTTAGAAGGAAAATTTTGGAGTCAAATGTCGTTGGACTTCTTTTGAAATACGTGCACACCTTTTGTTGCACCCTTTTTAAAGTCGAGCAGTTACTTTATGTGCATGTCATGAGTCAATCCATACTAGAACCGTGGCGGTTCATTTTAAAGAAAATTGTTTATTGCGCTTTTGCGTTTTGTTGATAATCTGAACTGCAATGAAATAATTTTCAACATGATTTTCATATGTGGGACGAGCGTGTCCATTTTTGCGTAACTACCGAATTGATGATAGTCGATGTTTATGCGTACGATTAATTTGACATGAAAATCTATGTGTTGAAATTTTTTGTGAAAGGTTTTGTTGATTGGCATATTTATTAAATAATTCACTTGAAGAACCTTGAACTCATTAGGACATTGGGAAAGGTTAAGTAACCCGATTTAGAGTAAGTTGTATAGAACCACAACTGTGAAAAGTCAAGAGTTCGGGCACGTGTTGTGACTATAGACCGGATGATATCGGCAACAAAGTCGAGGTGCTTGTGGCAATTGGAGGGTCAGACTTGTGGTAACGCATTTTGAGGTTGGTATAACCGTTTTGTTGACAACCTTAGTTTCGTGGAAACACTCGGTAAACGGAACTCGTGTGTGGAGTCCTGTTAGAGTTCAAAACTTGGTGGTATAACTAGGTGTCAGCCTTGTGGGTCTGAGGTCGGAGACCGTTAGCGAATTCGGAGGGTGTAGTCCGATTCTAAATGAAATAATGGTAACGGTTGTAGTAACCTTAAGATGCTCAATTGTGACGAGTGGTTTTGGTGGAATAACCTTCGTGTATGGTTACAGAACCTGTCAGTTTAATGATTAATGTTGGGATGGATTCTTGGAGTCTATTAGAATTCGTTGGATGTAGATGGCAATTAATGGTAGGAATAATAAGAATTGATGATTCTGTTGGGTTCGTTAGCGAACAAACATTGGATTAACTTAGAGTCTGAAATCGAAATCGGGATGTATGGAACATCTAAGGTTAGGAGACAACCGAAGTCGTCAGACTAGGAATTATTCCAGTTGTCGGAGTGTTCTCCCGGGCTTTGTTGATAAGCAATTGTTCGAGGATTTGTCTTTATAGACTGTGTGGAGGGAATTTAGATTCCAGTTAGGAACTGATAAATTATAATCGGCGTAGAGTCGGTTAGCCTTGGGTTGTAAAGGATGTAGATTTCGAGGACGAAATCATCCTAAGGTTGGGAGGATTGTAACACCCGTAATTTTCGGATAAGTACAACTTCGAATCAGTGTGGAATCGATCTATTAAGAAAAATATGAAAAATAGTATTTTGGGTTAAATCCTAGATTTTATGGTCTTGTTGGATGAGGAATTCAAATACGAGTCCAACGGTCCTTTCCGGAGCGAAATCGGAGCTAAAACGAAGAAGTTATGGCCAAAACAACTTTCGGTACAATCTCAAGTGACCAGCGAAAGTGACACTTGTGTCACTCTCGCTGGTTTTGTACCGAGAGCTATTTGACCACGGCGAGAGTGCCCAGCGAAAGTGACACTTGTGTCACTCTCGCACGTCACTTTAGCCGTCGGGTACCTGGAGCATAAATACGGGATTTTTAGCCTTAAACTTCATTTCCTCATATCTCACTCATTTCACCTCCGTTTTTGGCGATTCAAAGTGCCATGGTTCCAATTTTGAGAGCTCTTCAAGGATCTAGAAAGAGTTTTGAAGTTCATAGGAAGATTCAAGGGTGTTTGGTGGTGGTAAGTCTCTCAAATCTCTTCCCTTTCTCTCCCAAATCGTTTTTCCTTCCTTCCTCACAAACCCTAACCGATTTTGGGGCTTTTCTTGGAGATTAATGTGTTTCTTATCCACTTTATGCTAGTGATTTCATTCATTGATGCAAGAGCAAGTTTCATTCACAACACTAGAGATGTTTGGGGTTTTCTAGGTTTTCATCAAAACCTAAGTGGTGAGTTCATCCTACTAGCTTCTATACTTTCATATGAGTTATAAATGCTCCATTGATGATCTTCTAGTATTTTGGTTATCCAATTTCGGTTTGGATGATTTTGGAGAAGTTAGGTCAAATTGAGGTTTTGGGTATAAATGGAGATTTTGATGGTTGATGTTTGGAGAACAATTCTAAATGGTTAAATGTGGTTATTAATGGTGGGAAAATTTTGGATTTAGGTTTTGAAGTTTTGGTTTG
This sequence comes from Saussurea involucrata, assembly GCA_033807775.1. Lineage (NCBI taxonomy): Eukaryota > Viridiplantae > Streptophyta > Magnoliopsida > Asterales > Asteraceae > Saussurea > Saussurea involucrata. The sequence goes on along the minus strand of CM066315.1, from coordinate 9,123,647 downwards.
AGGATTCATGTGCATCAAAGGAGCATACGTATGGGAAAATCTAGATTTAGCTTAATCTAGCGAGGTGAGTTCAAGTTACTTTGCGAAAACTTTGTACATGCCAAAATAGTATTTTTCAAATATTTATGTGTTTTACTTGAAACTATATGTGGTTGGGTTATTTGAATGGTTTAACTCTTTTGAAGTGTTTATCTTCATAAATGTGTAAAACACCCATATTTGGGGCTTTTGGATATTTGGATGGTTAGAAACCATAAATTGTCTTTAAAAGATTAATTGCTCAAAATGAGGTTTATTTGATGGTTTAATCATGTTAGTGTAAATGATTTTAATAAACCATTTGGGAAATGCACTTTTAGTGTTATGGGTCATTTTGAGAATATTAAGGGTGTGAGTCCTTTGGGAAAACCCCTTTTGTTTAACCCGTGTTGAGTTTTGGGGTTAATGATGATTTTGGGATACGTGTTTGCTTAAACAATGTTTAAACACGTTTTATGCGATGATGACCGACATTATGGGTCTAGCAAGCTTGGAGTACTTTGCTCGGTTCTGACTTTGAGATAGTCTTGGGACATTTGTCCGGTTTAAATGGCTCGATGTGGAGTCTTATTTACGGGTTTCTTTTATTGCATCGTGTTGCATATTATTGCACGTTGTTGATATTTACATGCTCGGGGTGGAGTCTAGGATGTGTTATATGCTTAATTGCATTTCACTTGCATGATTTGATATTGATAAATGATCATTAGATCTTTGAGCAGAGGCTCGGTTTTGGACTCGATTGAGTCTTGATGGCATTCGTCCGGTTTTATTAAGCTCGACGTGGGCTTGGGGTTTGCATTACATGAGTTGCAATTATGTTTGAGATTTACATGATTTGAATGCATTGATTGTTCTTTTGGGGTCATGTATTTATATTTAAGTCAAGTAAACTTGTTTCGGATGGTGGGTTTTCCCAAGGTAAAGATCCAGTAGGATTGAACTTGATGGCTTGGACTAAAGACCTAGTATGGTTGATGTTTAAGAAGGGCTAAAGACCTAGTTTTGGTTGATGCCGGAGATGGACTGAAGACCTAGTTTTGGTTGATGTCTAAAATGGACTAAAGACCTAGTTTTTGTTGATGTCTAAGATGGGCTAAAGATCTAGTATGATTGATGCCGAGGATTGACTAAAGACCTGGTATGGTTGATGTCATCTGTTTTCCACATCCAAGAAGCTTACTTGCATTTATTTAATCGTGGTTTAATTTATGTGTTGCCACATTCGATGAGATCGGGTCTCCCCCGTCACCGAAGGGTGTTGATTTCGGGTATTTTATTTATTCGCATTTGGAGGTTATATTTTATGCATATGGATTGTTGTCCATGGTTGATGGACGGGTTTATGCTACATCTGCTTCGTATTATGTTTTAATAAAGTGTTATATCTAATGGATGGTTTCCATGTTTTACGGGTCGAGTATGTATTGTTAACCGTATTTGAAAGTTTTGCCTAAACTAGACTTATTCACGTATTTGAGTGAGTGGACACGTAATTCATTTTGGGAAAACGTATTATACCTTTCGGGAACCTTTCCATGGAAATGCGTGAGTTGGAAAATGGATGATTTGCAATTAAAGTAAACTCTTTCGAAATCATGACTAAACTACTACCTTTCGCTTTATGATTTTATATAGTCATGATAAAATGCTTGAACTCACTAGGCGTTAGCCTAACCCTTTTTATTTGTCGGCATGTGCAACAGGCTCAGGTTGGGAATAGCTTTAGCTACACTGCGAAGTGGCGAGTGCTAGTAGAATGCACGAGAGATGGTTTTTGATTAAGTGAATCTTCCGCATTTAATGGGGACTAGCAACTTGTGTTGTATTAAGTAACGTCCGTATTAAGTTTTAGTTGTAGAATCGAAATGTCTAAATTCTGAGGTATTTTCAGGAATGAATTGTAGAGGTGATTTTATCTCCTTTTGATTATTTTATTGAAATTAAAGTTAGTTGCTCGTTCCAAATTTGAGGGTGTTACACCTAAGATAAGTGGTTTAATGTTCCTTTGTTCTACAAGATATCATATGAACTTGAGACATGGATAAATGTCTATCTCATGGATCAAGATTATGTTTCCCGATTTCCGATATGTGTTGAATTCATCTGACTACTCAATTGAACACATCAATTCTAGTCAGGGTTTGGCCAAACACTTAATGTCAACACCAAATCATCGAGGGGCCCATGGATATCGCTTCTCCTGTTTAGGCAGAAGGAACAAATAAACTTTGACTACACAGTTCATTTCTACTCATCATATTATACATGGGCATACCCTGTATAGCTGCCAATTACGGTAAGCGTTGGAGCACACCAAAGCATAACAGAATCCTAGAGCAAAACTCTATGTATCTCCGTTTGAAGAACATAAAATATTATCATCTCAAAATTACTCTGACTTAATCCATGAAGTAAACTTTTGAGTGCGGGTTGTTCCAATACCTAAATCACCATTAAGTACTCATGAGCGTTAGTTGCATTCTCTATGCTTCTAACACTCCATGACAGTCTTGAATCACTACTTACTTCCAGGAGTATGACTGACTGTGGAGGTTTAAGTAAATTAATACTCAGGAAGTTGGTTCTAAACATGCAAAACAAAACACGATAATAAATTAAATGTAAATGGACGTAATCCAGCATATATTATAATCTCCATATAATAATCTCCAAATCAAATACAATTTATTACGTTTTTAATGCATCAAACTAACAACTAAAACATTCAAGGTATATTGATAATTCTAACACCTATGGCTTCAGTATGATACTCATGTTTGGGTCGAGTTAATGCTTTCGTGAAAGGATCCGCCGGATTTTCTTCAGTCGGCACTCTACTCACCACGCTCAAAGCAAATGAGACATCAGGTCTAGTACATGTCATGGCATACATGATCGATCCTATAGCAGATGCATATGGAATTCGACTCATTCTGTCCAGTTCTTTACTAGTGCTGGGACATTGATCTTTACTCAATCTTATGCCATGTTGCATGGGCAAATACCCTTTCTTGGATTCACTCATATTGAATTTCTTCAATATCTTATCCAATTATGTACTTTGGCTAAGTCCAATTAAACACTTGGTTCTATCTCGATAAATTCTTATTCCAAGTATGTATGCTGCATTTCCCAAATCTTTCATAGCGAAACATTTCCCGAGCCAGACTTTTACATCTTGCAACATCGGAATATCGTTTCCTATGAGTAGTATGTCATCAACATACAAGACTAGAAATACAACATTACTCCCACTAGCCTTAACATATACGCAAGACTCATCTTCGCTTCGAGAAAATCCAAACTCCTTGACCTTTTCATGAAAACAAAGATTCCAGCTACGAGACGCTTGTTTAAGTCCATAAATGGATCTTTCAAGCTTACACACCTTATCTAGATACTCGGTATGTACAAAACCTTCATGTTGTGCCATATACACATCCTCATCAAGTTTTCCATTGAGGAAAGCGGTTTTTACATCCATTTGCCATATTTCATAGTTATGAAATGCAGCTATGGCAAGTAATATCCTGATAGACTTAATCTTTGCTACTGGTGAGAAGGTTTCATCATAATCAATCCCTTGAGTTTGAGTGTAACCTTTCGCAACCAGCCTAGCCTTGAATGTGTGCACATTCCCATCCATGCCGGTCTTCTTTTTGAAGATCCACTTACACCCAACTGTCTTGCGACCTGGTGCATGATCAACCAATTTCCAAACTTGGTTATCGTACATAGATTGAATCTCGCTCTTCATGGCCTCTTTCCACTTGGCAGCCTCAGGGCCTGCCATCGCTTCCTTGTAGTTGGATGGCTCATCCGCACTATCAAATGTTTTATCATTGACTAGTGTATCTCCTTCCTTTGTAATATGAAAACCATAATAAAAATATGAGATTGATTAGCTCTACTATCTCTACTAGTTCTGCGAAGAAGTGGTGGAGGTATGTCAGTTTCCTCAACAGGTGGTTCAACCTCATGTTGAGGGCTAGTGTCAACAATAGGTTCATCATTGGTTGTTTCTTGAATTTCTTCAAGATCAATACTGCTCCCACTATCCTCTTTGGAAATGAGCTCCCTTTCTTAGAAGACTCCCCTTCTAGCTACAAACACTTTGTTCTCAGAAGGTTTGTAAAATATATATCCAAAGGATTTGTAGGGATAACCAATGAACCGACACTTCTCTGCTCTAGGTTCTAGCTTGTCGTTAGTTTCGCGCCGAACGAAGACTTCACAACCCCAGACCTTTATATGTGCTAACGAGGGACGAGTCCCAGTTCACACTTCAGAGGTGTCTTTGCAACCTTCTTAGTTGGAACGAGGTTTAAGATATGAGCTGCAGTTTCTAAGGCATAACCCCAGAACGATATTGGAAGTGTAGCACGACTCATCATGGACCGAACCATATCAAGTAGCGTTCGATTTCTTCTCTCAGCAACACCATTGAGTTGTGGTGTTCTGGGAGGAGATAATTGCGGAACTATTCCACAATCCCTTAGATAGTCGTAGAATTCATGACTCAAGTATTCTCCACCCCTGTCGGACCGGAGCATCTTGATCTTCTTGCCCAGTTGGTTTTCTACTTCGTTTTTGAATCCTTTGAACACTTCAAAGGTGTCCGACTTGTTTTTTATCAAATAGATAAATCCATATCTACTGAAATCATCAGTAAAGGTAACAAAGTATCTCTCATCGTTTCTCGTGGCAGATCTGAACGGTCCACATACATCTGTGTGGATTAAGTCCAACAGATCCTTACCCCTTTCCATTTTTCCTTTGACAGGTGCTTTTGTCATCTTGCCAAGTAAGAAAGACTCGCATTCTCCATCCGACTTTAAGCCAAATGGTTCCAAGATCCCATCCGATTGGAGCTTGGCGATGCGTTTCTTGTTTATGTGGCCAAGACGATGATGCCATAACAACGATTTATCCAATTCACTATTGGAGGAACCAACATTTAAAGTTAAGTTATTATTATTTCTACCAACACAAATCACACTTTCATACACACCATTACAAGGAGAGGATTTAAAATAAAACAACCATGTTTATAAACCAAAATGCAACCATTATTATTATCAAATTGAAATTCAAAACCATCCTTGTACAATGCATGAAAAGAAATAATGTTTCGAGCCATTTCTGGCGAGTAGCAACAATATAATAACTTTATTGAAAAACCACTACTAAGCATGAGCTCAAAATCTCCAATCTTGGTAACAGCGGCAGTCATCCTGTTTCCCATGATCAGATTCAGCTCCCCATGCTTCAACGTTCTACTCCCCTTTAGTCCCTGGAAATTAGAGCAAATGTGAGTACCACATCCCGTATCAAGGACCCAAGAGTTAGAAATCGAAGTACTATGGAGTTCAAATGTAAAAATACCTGAGGTGCCACACCCTTTGACCTTGTTCATTTTCAAGTCCTCCAGATATTTTGGGCAGCTTCTCTTCCAATGGACCCTTTCTTGACAGTAAAAGCATATGGCCTCTTTAGGGTCACTTATGGGTGGTATGTCAGAAGAATCAGCTTTTCTCTTATGACATTGGTTGCGAGGAACAACTTTAGCCTTTCCCTTCCCTTTGGGATGAGAAACTTTCTTCTTCTTACAGCCACCTTCCCTAATGGCCAGGACGGGAGCAGTTGAGTGAGCAATTTGGGTCTTACCCATACTTGCTTCAGCAGATCTCAACATGCCATGAAGTTCCATCAAGGTCTTGTCCATATTGTTCATATTGAAGTTCACTATGAACTGTTTATATGCCCCACTAAGAGAGTTTAGCACCATATCAATGGCAAGCTCTCTTGGGAAATCGACACCTAGATTGCCTAACCTGTCAATGTACGCTTTCATCTTTTGCACATGCGCACATACAGGGGCACCGTCCTGTTGCTTACATTCCATAAGCGATTTTACGACTTGAAACCTTTCTTGCCTCGCTTGCTCCTGAAACATTTCACGAAGCTGCTCATTTAGTTCAAACGCCCCCATGTTCTCGAAACTCTTTTGAAGTTCCGGGGACATGGACGCCAACATGAGACACGCGACTTTTGTGGATTCCGCGAATTGCTTATTGTATTCAGTTACTGCTTCAGGGCTTGCATCATCATTAAGTATAGGAAGATCCTCGTCGAGCAAATACTCTTTGTCTTCGTACCTCAAGGCAATTCTCAAGGCACGAATCCAATCCAAGTAATTTGGCCCAGTCAGCTTATATTTACTTAGGATAGAGAGTAACGTAAGGTTGGATGTTGAGTGAGTAGGAGGAGGAGGAGGAGGAATATTTTCAGCCATCTGTAGATATAGTTTTATTTTAGTTAGTTTGAAATTTAACCTTTAAAAACAATTATCCAAAATTATTTAACAAGGCTAGGATCCATATTTTACTCTATGATGTGAAAAGGGATGCCGTAATCACATCACAAAGTTATTTAGGTAAACAAATACTATTTGTTAATTTCATTCACTATGAAACTCCTAGTTCTTTTGAGATTCACCGACTTATGTCAATGGCATGTTAATCTCGACTATGCTTATCTTCTATTTGTGACTGGGTTGCCGAGGATCACAAACTAGATGGTGAATCGACCATGCAAGAACACATGGACCCCTCGGCTCAAGTACGCTTGAGAATCACGAGTGCCACATCATTTTCGACTATAGTTTCACATTAACGTGCCGGCAAACCGCACACGCTCCGTTAACAAACTATAAGAATATGTGTGTTCTTTTCATGGGTAGCATAAGACTTTCACATTTCTTAGTATATCTAAAACTGGATTTTGTTTTTATACTTCATAGTTAATACTTTTAACTTGTCACATTGACCTATCAAACATTTTCGGTAATTCCACTAGTCCACACAAGAGGCGGTGAGTATGGTAACGCAGGGCGTTTTAAAAACCATTGACTCATTCGGCAACCATATTATAGGTAACCTCCTTAAAACCCCTTAGAGTGCTTATAGTGAGTACGTCTAGTCTCGGTTTGACTATCAATGTATAATTTAATTTTATATATATAATTAAGGTCTAATATATATATATATATATATATATATAAATTGAATGGAATTTTAAACAATTTAAAATTATGATTATCTAATTAATTCTAATTAACCATGTGAGGGCACATTTAATAATTAATATAATCGTTTTCATAATTAATTCCAATTAAACATGTGAGGACACATGCTAATAATTAATGTAAATATTTGACATACAATTTATATTCACTATATATAAATAATGTTAATGTTTATCTTACAATATTATTCAACTTAAATATATTTATATAAGATAAGATTGAATGGAATTTTAAACAATTTAAAATTATGATTATCTAATTAATTCCAATTAACCATGTGAGGGCACATTTAATAATTAATATAATCGTTTCCATAATTAATTCCAATTAAACATGTGAGGACACATGCTAATAATTAATGTAAATATTTGACATACAATTTATATTCACTATATAAATAATGTTAGTGTTTATCTTACAATCTTATTCAACCTAAATATATTTATATAAGATAAGATAATATGTAAGATTATCTATTCAATATTTGCCAAAATTGTTTATTGTTGTGTTTTAGGCAAGTTAGGAAACTAGCCAAAAACAATTAGGGTATAACATTGCATAAAAAAGACTACCCTATACCCTTTAGGGATTTCAATAAAACTTAATCGCTAATAATACAAACCTTTTATGCAAGTAAAAAATTAGTTTCCAAAAATTATGTTTTGAGGTTATGACTATGAAACCATAACTTAGGGATTAAGCAATCCAATGGCCACAAAAATTTGAAATCGATTTTGTAGCCTCAAAACCCTAAATTTCGAAAACCCTAATCCAACATAAACAGTTTTGCAAATCAAATTGAAACACTTTTGAGATTATATCTAAGAACAATGGCTCTGATACCACTGTAAGGTTTTGAGTAAACATACAACCACATGATATAGGCAACAGAAGCATATTTTAATTTTTATCATCAATGATTATACAAACTATCAACTTATATGAATACATGCGTTCTAGATAATTAACTACAAAAGATTGAATCAAGAACACTTACTTGTTTATTGTGATTGTCGAAAACCACAATGATGAATCAAACCTTTGATCTCGCTTCTTGGATGTCAAGGACCAATAGTATGAATCCCTCTAGTGGCACACACTTAAGAAACACAAAATACCAACAACAAGAAGATGCTTAATCACTAAACCCTAAATTAGGGTTTACGATTTTGGGAGAGGGAGAAGGGAGATCGACGGCTCCAAGAGAGATTGAAAAAACTCATTAGGGTTTAACCCCTAGTAGTTTATTTATAACCCTCTATTTTACACTTAGCCCCCTTGAACCGATAAGCTTGTTAAAACTATTTTAACCAATTAGTCCCAGCACTTTATATAATTAATCTAATTAATTATATTGCAGCTTATCATCAATTGAACTAATTGCTTTAACTCCCTTTTATTCTTCTGATTGTTTATTTTAGGTCTTAAGGGCAACCCAAAAGGACCCTGCTATTATTAGAAATATTACCAATAGTTAATGACTCTGGACACTATATTCAATATATATATATATATATATATATATAGGGAAAGGTTCAATAGAGAAGTGCAAATATTTAGAGAAATAGAGAAGTAAAAAAACACGGGACCGTTCATATATGAACGTTCATATATGAACAGTCATATATGAACAGTCATATATGAACAGTCATATATGAACGTTCATATATAAACAGTCATATATGAACGGTCCCGTGTTTTTTTACTTCTCTATTTCTCTAAATATTTGCACTTCTCTATTGAACCTAAGGCTATATATATATATATATATATATATATATATATATATATATATATATATATATCTTAAACAATATAATTAAACGTGTGTATATATACAACAATTAATAATTATAAATGGCAACTTAGATTTTCATATATCCGACTTTTAGAAGCCATGATGTATATTCAATTTTAATTACGACATGAAGAATTTCATGATTAAGGGGCCGTTTACAAAATGATTACTCGGGTAAGTGTTTTCCATGTCACATTAGCTTACCGGATGAATATGACAAGGACCAAGAATCTTACCCGATAAGAGCGGAAGCAAGGACCGAGAGTCGAAAGCAATGACCGAGAGTCTTACCCGGTAAGTGAGTGCGACGACTCTTACCAGGGTTAGCGCTTATCGGCTAAATTGTTGCATACAATGCCATTTTGGTGGCTAAAATCTTACCCGAGAAGTAAGTGATAGTGTTGAATTTTACGGGTAAGCACTTACCCGGGAAGTAAGTGATAGTGTTGAATTTTACCGGTAAGCACTTACCCGAGTAAGTGATTAGGTAAACGACCCCTAAGTGTGTATACATATTTTTAGTTTTCGATAAGAATATTTGTTATCATTAGAAAGGTATGATGGGATCTCCACTATTTGATCAATCTAAATTGAAGACCAATTGAAAATTTCTTACTAAACTAACTCGTGGAATATTTTAGACTTAATATGAACCATTACATCAACACTGATTAAAAAGGATCAATGATCTTTTCACCTTTAACTCATATTCTCACATGATTCATCGTGTGTGTATGTATGTGTATATATAATATATAAAATATAGTGGAGTTTCAAACGAGAATAGTAACAAAATAAGAACATAATAAAATGGCCAAAATCACATATGATTTTACAATAACTATCTATGCAATGTTGTGCAGACAATGTGTCTCGCGACCTTATGTCACAACTAAAGTTGCATGAGTGAAATGTGATTTAACTTGTGATTTTATCGTAAAATCACATATGATTCGACAGATTTTTTATTTTCTTATTCAATTATTATTCTAGTATAAATCCGACTCATTTTATATAAATAAATTTTAACTAAGCATATGCACGTGCACTAATATGTATATTAATATTAGCTACATAGCAAGAAAGAAAAGATATGGATGTCACCCACTTTTACTTCTTGGATCTTATCTCCTCATAGGGCTACTACCACCCACCTTTCAATAAAGTCGAATCATACATAAAAATTTATTTCAAAAAAACAAACCAAAACTTATAATTAACCCCCTAGTTATATATGCATAATAATATATCTTTGTATAAGTTTTAGTGTGAGGATTATTAAAACTTTTTGAGTAAATTACATTTTTAGTCCCTGTGTGAAACATCCAAAAACAAGGACAAATTTAAGCCTTAAAATTCCACAAAGTTAACCATAATTTCATCCAACTTTTATACACAAATGGAGAATTAGTAATGAGGGTTCACACACACAAATTGATCTTATCAAAACAACCTGCTAATCTAATCCTAAACATTAAGATCAGATTATACTAGTTAGACCATTCACCAAAACATCCTCGTATATGCTAACTTCTCCATTCATCACCAAAAGTTGAGTATCAGAAATCACTCGTCCCTCATCCTGCTATTACTTCCCTGAGCTCGTACCTGGTAAGAAAATTTAATTTGAAACGATTAGGCTTACGCCTAGTGAGAACATCCATTTTCAAATTAAAATTTTATAAGCTTTGAAAACCAATGTAAGCAAAGCGTATACACAAACCTGGTTTGCCATCATTTTTACCGTACATATAAACATCTTGCGATGACGGGAACATACTCGATTCTATGAATATGACTAACACTCAGTAAGTCATATCATCACGTTCGAGAGCCTACTACGAATCATCACAGATTCTAGATCATTGCTCATGTCCAAGAAATTACAATTTACTTTATGCCTATTTCTTGGAGTGGAAGTAGAGATTACAATTTACTTTATTTTTATCTTTTACCTTCCCATAGAAATCAGGAATTACGATTAACTCTCGTCTATTTCTATATTTCTCATCAAAATATGAAATGGGAATTACAATTTACTTTATGCCTATTCCACGTTTCACATCACAATACGAAATGGGAATTACAATTTACTTTATGTCTATTCCTCATTTCAGGTCAACGAGAATTACAATTTACTTTATGCCTATTCCACGTTACAATTAATGTCAGTGCATATGGATCCATTACACTTACTAGCATACGTGCATATTTATTCGAACGCACAAAACATTTCATATCATATTCTCAAAGCTAAGAATCCCAAATAATCTATCATACCCTTATTCTCAATTGTCCCTCTTCGATGACTTAGCACGGGGTTCAAATCCAAAAACTATATCCGAAAATTCCTTATCCGGAACCCAATTTCGGAACTATCCGGAAAACTCATAAATATCCGGACATCAGAAGTATCCGGCACTTCCAAAGTATCTGAAACATCAGAAGTATCCGAATACAATACTATCCGGTCATTTGTCCGGAACTCATACCCGGAAACCATCAGAATTCGGAAACATATACAATCCGGATGGCGTCCGGAAACCAAAGTAATCCGGATACCATCCGGTAACTATTTATCCGAAAACTATATGCTTACCGGACGATTTCACTCTTAATACTTTTACCGGACACTACTGAAATAAAACTTTCGGATACTCAATACTTACCCGGATACTGTCGACCTGCATACACTGTTCTAAAAGGCTCGCCGCAACAGCCGCCATGGCGCGCCGTGGCATAAGGCTTGTGTCTCACGCCACGCTATGTCTGTGGCACGCCATGGCCTAATGTGCGGTCTTTTGTGACGCGATATCTGATTTTTCTTTACCTTTTTTAATGTTCTATTTTCTTGTTTTTAATATATAACCTAATTTAACGCGTTTATTATCATTGAATCATCGAGTAATAGTACAAAACATATATTTTTTATATATAATATTATATATGATATAGACATTTGCTGCCATAAGTCACGTCTTGATAAACGTTGTGGCTCGCCGTAACTCCTAAGGCTTGAAGCTTTGCCTCATCGCCACGCCTCACGCTATTTAGAACCTTGCCTGCATACCAATTTTTCAACCCAGTTCAATATCTATTGCAACCATCTTATTATGCTATTTGTCATTCATTCCCAATACCCTTGACACCACCAGTATTCTGTTTAATCTAATAAAAGACATCAATTTAAACAAAAGAAAGGATGAACTCACCTGTATTGAATTTCAAAGTCGATAACCCAAATCAAAGATCCAAACTTCACTTCTTGTCAAGAACCCAAATCAGAAACCTAATTACAGATAGAATATAACTATCAAATGACAAAGGATTATCAAACAACTCTGAAACCCTTACCAATTAAATCAATTTCTTCTTTCTTCCTTTTTCTGCTCTCAACCGACTTTAACCCAAAAGCATTTCAGATATTTTTCTTCAATTAGCCGACTACTTCTTTATATACCAACACAACTATCACTAATGACCAATTCAACCCTGTAGTTTTTATAATTCCACAAATAGATTCCACTTTGGTCAATTACACTTTGACCTTTAAACCATAAATCGTACATTTTGTTTAAAATAACATCCCCTAATATTTAAACGTTTTCCCCAAAAAATGCACAATCATTAAAGAAATTTCAAGGTGCTACACTGTGGTTAGTTGAAAATTTCTCTTTTAATTCATCATCTTTTTCGTTCTTATGATTTAAATTTTATTGCTATTTTCATCCCTATGGTTTACAATTCATTTCTATTTTAGTCCTTCATACTTAAAAGTAGTGTTTAAGCCTCAGGGACAAAAATAGAAATGAATTGCAAACAATAGCGATGAAAACCGAAATTGCAAAACACATGGACGAAATCCGCAATTTTAAGTAAACCGGACGAAAAACGTAATTCACTCAAACCTTTTTTTAAAGGAGGCAGCACTTCTAACAAATAAAACAAAACAAAACAATAAAAGGCATCTAAAAGACGAGGAACTCCCTTCCAACGAGTAACTTCACCCACCAATTAGGACAACCCCTAAAAACGGACGGAGAAACTCCGACCTAACTAATAGGCATGATTAAAGAAAAAATCATACCATAACACCAACAACCAAAACAAACTCAGAGAAATGGAAGCATTGAACATTCAAAACATAAGCCACAAACCCAGCCCCAGAACACCACAACCCAACTGTAACACCCTAAAAACAGGGTAAATTTAAACCTTACATTATAACAAGATTTAGTCATAAACCTCTTTAAAACATTATACATAAGCAGAGAATCACTATGAGGTCAACTACACGCACGAAATTCTTCAAATAACTTATTAATCTAATCATATCACTATAATCAGATTAATTAAGTTATCTAAGCAATCTCTTACAACCTCAGTATCAAATCTTCTCCGCTAATCCAAATGCTCTCGTTTCACATCCCATTACCTTCCCGAGCTAGAACCTGGTAAGAAAACATTATTTGAAACGATTAGGCTAATGCCTAGTGAGAACATTCGGTTTCAAAATAATATTTATAAAACATTGTAAACAAGGCATAACAAACCTGTTTTACCCTTTTTCTTACCACATGCGTAACCATCCTTTGTTAACAAATTAAGCCCGGTTCCATTACTATGACTTGACCCTAAGTCAATCATTTCTCATAATCCAGAGCCACACTACAAATCTTTACAGATTCTAGATTAATGCTCTTATCCAAGAAATCGCAATATACACATGCTCATTTCTTAAAAATGAAGGAGATTACAATCACTCTTGTCAATCCCTTGTTCTTCCTTAGAAATCAGGAATTCCGAATAAATCTACGTCTATTCCATGATTTCCCAAACACTAGGCCTATGGATCCATATTACCTAAACATACAGGTATTTACTCAAATATAAATTCCTCATAGCAACCGTATAAGTGAATTATATTTATACCTCACAGATTTCTCATAGCAACCGTTTAAGCAAATCTTCTTTACCTAGATTTCGCATAGCAACCGTATGAGCAAATCTCCTTTACCTAGATTTCTCATAGCAACCGTATGAGCAAATCACATTCACCTCACATAGATTCCTTATAGCAATCGTATAAGCGAATCTTCTTTATAAATCCTTTATATCATTTATTATAAGCAAAATCGCATTTACTATGTCAATCCCTTATAATAGAAATCTAACCATCCATATTATCACTTACGATCTTTGATATAAATATTGTTGTCATTCACTTGTCCATTAAATACAATGATTACAACTCGTACATATTCTTGTCGTAGGTCATTTTCCAATATCATTAATGATTTTAAACACAACCCTCAATTTGAAATAATATACTTTATTTTATAAAATCTTTATAAAAATTCTTCTTCCAAAATCCACCCAAAATAATTCATTTATAAAAATACACCTTACCATAATTTAAAACTTTATAAAAAGGGTAAGGTAAGAATAAACTCACATGTTATTAGATGCGACGCTCTTTCTTTGATTCCGTCACTAACTCCCCAAAGATCTGAAATACCATATATATATAATATACTAGTATAAATCCACTGCACATGATACTCTAACGACTAGAAATCCTTAATATCTAAAATTTTCGTCTCTTATCGCAACCCCCTATTGCGATATCTCCTCATGTCGCAACCACTGTTGAGACTTGGTCACGAAGTCGCAACCAACTATGTTCATACATGTCTCAACTAACTGAAAACGTAAAAACCCAGAAATTATCAGTTTTAGACCATGTTTGTTTCTATAAACATGCAGATATGTTTAACACTACTTATAGAACATATCTATCCACCCAGATTTATCATAACATCCATAAATCATCAAAACCCAATTTAACCTCATAAAAGCTTATGAACACAAAATTCATACTTTCAAACTATGCATGATACTGTAAATTTGCAGATGTGTTTAGGATTACTAACATAACAAGATTATCAGTTCAGATTATCATAATCTTCAAAATCATCTAAAAATCCTCAAAACCCATTTCTAAACCAAATAGAAACTTTATCTATATAAATAGAGAACTTTTAGCTATACCCTAAGAGGATAGATGGGATGAATACCTTTGATTCTTCAGATAAAAATCCAAATTTCCAGTTAACAGAACTATTTCTTTCGTCTTCTTTTCCTTCTTTCGTTTCCACCTCTTTTCTCTTTCTCTCTGATTTCTTTTCGTGAACCAGTAACCACACACACAAGTTTTGGACAACAAGAGACATAATAAACATATGTCTCTGTTAGGTGTCCTTCTTTTCTCACAACAACTGAGGTGATGACACCTCACACCCAAAATAACCAAATAACCCTACAGTTTTCCATACTTATCAAGTTTTACCCCTAAACATATAGATTAAAATAAGGTTTACCCCTTAACTTATTATCTCCTTAAAACAAGATAACGTAACTTAATCGGGGATAAACTCCAAAATTAATTTATCACATAATAAGTCGCATCTTATTAAATAATTATTTCTCAAATTATTTAATAAATCCAAACATCATCCATTTATTTTTTTTATAAAAATCGAGATGTTACACCAACCCCCAAGGAAACAAAACACAATCCTCACAAAGAAAACTCCCCATAAAAATCGACTTTGAAGGCGCACCCCACCAAACCGACTTAAAAGCCGGTGCATAACAAACCCCGAAAGCCCCATCAGCACAACTTTCTGCACCCCAGTGACAATCTGCAAAACATCATGTTTCGGCCTGTAAAAAGTCTTTGATTAGGCCCCTGCCAAATGAAATAAATCACTGCCACAAACATAACACACGATCGAACAGAACCAGATGCCACCTTCTTTGCTGAATATCGTCAAGGATATCATCCCAACGATCAGACTTGGGAGAAAGCCATACCCGAGACAAAAACTGGCACTCCAAGAATAGATGATCATGAGAATCAAAACACAAAGCACAAAGAGAACGCGTCAAATCTAGAGGATACTCTCCAGTTTCGCATTTTATCTTCGAGTAGGCAAACACTTTCTAATAGCCAACCATAAACAAAAAGCATGCTTATGAATATGCTTAGGAAACCAACAGAACTTAGACCATGATACCTCTTGGTACAGCCATCAAGAGTCTTCCAAGCCTCATAAACCAAAAATCGTGTAGGCATATGCATAGCATTTAACCACATCACTTTATCACGAACTCCACTAGTTAATGAGGGAAAAGGAATATATGACAAAACAGATAAACACCGAGTCCATTCTCTCAGCCATTCCCTATGCACATTGGACAGTAAATCAAAAACCGAAGAAGAACCCGTGAAACCAGCTCCATGCACCATCCCACACGCACAATCTTCGATAACGGACCAAAATCCATCTATGAATATAAGGGTTGGTTTCGGTGAAAATGAAAATTATGGTGATTATAGTAAGAAGAGATTTGCAACATTGGATGCACACTAGAATAAGATGCACTGAGATGTGATGCATCGCGATGTACCAGATCAATCCCGGTGTCAAGCGTAATTCATAGGTGGGTTTGAGATTAAAAATGATCAAGGTTCTAGTGTAATAACCAGGTAATTTATCTAAATTAAATTTGGAATTTTATAAGTCTTCATTTAGTATTTTATGGAGTTAGGAGTTAAGGGGTAAGTTTTAAGTTTTATTTGGAAGATTGGGGGTAAGTTTTGCCAATTTGTTTGAGTGTGGGGTTTGTTTGGTGAGAGTGGAGATATTATCCACCCCCACCGCCCTGTTCTCTATAGACACCAAGAGGTGTCACCTTTAGACACTCTTTAGATAATACAAAGTCCTTGTGTGTGTGTGTGTTTCGTTTTGGTAAGAAAAGGAAAGAAATCGAGAAATCTTAAAGGAAGAAGAAGAGGATCGAATTCAAGAGGTTACTGCAGAGATTAAAGATTTAACTGAAGCTATTAAGGTAACAAATCCATTACTCAATTGTGTATTAATTCATAGAAGTGTTCTTGAACCTATTAGTTAAAGTTCTTAGTGGGTTTTGCTAAAAATGGATGTTTTGGGAGGTTTAAGCTTAAGGTTAGGTTGTATACTTGGTCTTAATCATAACTGCATCTTTATAGCATCATGCATAGCTTAAAAGTACAAATTCTGGGTTTTAGGATGAAACAGTGAACTGTGACATTCATCGAAGTCACAATAGAGGACTGCGACATTCAACGAAGTCGCAATGGTCGATTGCGACTTGGGCTTGAAGTCGCAATGGTCGATTGCGATTTGGATTGGAATCGCAGTAGTTGATTGCGATTTGGATTGGAATCGCAGTAGTTGATTGCGATTTGGGTTTGGAATCGCAGTAGTTGATTGCGATTTCGGGGTGAAGTCGCAGTAGTTGGTTGCGACTTAGGATGGAGTCGCAATAGTGGGTTGCGTTTCGGGGTGAAGTCGCAGTAGTTGGTTGCGACTTAGGATGGAGTCGCAATGGTGGGTTGCGATTTCGGGGTGAAGTCGCAGTAAGAGGTTGCGACTTTGTACTGTTCATCACGGTTGCGACTTGCACTATTCATTGCGATTTCATGTTATTTTGGGTTGCGATTTGAGTTGTGAATTTTGTAAGTTTAAGTGTTAAAAGAGATATTTGGTATTTTATCTGATTTCAGATTCTGTGAAGGATCGACATACGTAAATTATCTTGGAAGAGTTTTTGGTATAAACACACGAGGTGAGTTTTACTTTAAAAAGTATATTTTACTGGAATGCAATATGTGATTAACAAGTGTTTGATGATGTGTATGAATATGTCATACGTGAGTAATTATAATATATTGAGATATTATAATTACGTGAGTATTATATGAAAATATAATACGTGGCCGGGCTTAGGACCGGTGTGATAAATTGGCTCGCAACCAATTGTTATTGGCCATTGGTGGAGGGATAAGGTGGTATGTGAAAGGTATGTTGTGTAAATTGCATTTGGTATCATTTACGTGTGATGTATATGTATTTATATAAAAGTGTGTATTTATATAAATGAATTTTTATGATTTCCAAATGTCAGGGATTTACTCACTAGACCCTTAGGTCTAACCCTCATTTTTGTTTTAAAAATTTGTATTCCAGGTGGTGGTACCAGTAAGAGTAAATGATTAATTTACTTGGTGGATAGCTATGTGGAATGATGATCATTATGAAGTTGATGATGCTTTTGTACTTAAATTTCAGTTATTAGCTACTATCAGATCTAAATGGAATCAAGTTTGTACTGAATTTTATATTGGTTAGATCAGACTTTGGGACCGAATGTGTAATGTGAATGATTTTGTTGAAACCCTGTTATGAATTATATGATATATGTATGTTTAGTTTTGCGGGATGTTACATCTAGATCCCTTCTTACCCTCTCACTTTCTTACCTTTAACTCTTTTTTCCCCACGAATCCACGATCCATTGTTGGAATGCAAAGTGTTTGATTTTATAAAGGACGATCGAGTTTGGATTTTACAAAGATAGTTGAAAATAACAATGTATGTCTGATTTATATTGCATCATGCATAATAATCTAATGAATATCTAATTATTACAAATCATACAAATTTAATCTCAACCACCCACCATGACACCACCCATGAATTGTATTTCTTACAAAAATTCATCTGGTGCATTTTAAGGGTGGAGATCATGTTTTACCGTTCTTAACGAAATCCATCCCTATATATATTATTTATAATTTGAGTAAGATTATTGAGAAACATACATTTTAATGTGTTACTTAATTACCATGAGAGTAGGTAAAAATTTAATGAAAATTGGTTAATTAATTTTTAGGGGCCGGATGAATGAGGGGAATTAGGCCATCAGTACCCCATTCCTCTATCTTTCAAAGATTCCAGCTCCACATCAGCGCCACATCAGCTTTTCTCAATCCCTCACTCAATCCCTAAGGCCTTCCGTACCCCAGGGTTCAAACCTTTTGAACCCTCAGTGCCACATCAGCTCCACATCAGTTTTCCACTTTGAACCCTCTTCAACCTTTTGAACCCTCTAATCCCGTACCCCAACCTTTTGAACCTTTTGAACCCTCATGCCACATCATCTAATTTTTTAATAAAAAATCATAACATTCATAAAAATAAAAATAAAATTACAAAATAAAATTAAAAATTACAAAATAAAAATAAAATTACAAAATAAAAATAAAATTACAAAATAAAATTAAAAATTACAAAATAAAATTAAAAATTACAAAATATTAAAAATCTACTCGTCGTCGTTGTTGGGTAGTCGGATATGCCAAATATGTTCGACCAAATCCGACCGAAGGTTATTATGAGTCTCTCGGTTTTTGACTTCTCGAACATTTGTTGCGCGTTGTGCCTCAGTGATTTGTGTTTCATCCGCTACCACGGCGTTTCCATCGGCACAAATGGCATGACCTTCGTCTTCGAGTATCATATTGTGTAATATGAGACAAGCGTACATAATATTCGCCAATTTATTCTTATGCCATCCGCGTGTCGGGTACTTAAGTATATGCCAACGTTGTTTAAGCACGCCAAAAGCTCGTTCAACATCTTTACGTGCCGATTCTTGTGCGGCCTTGAACTTTATTCGTTTAGCATCATTTGGGCATGTAAACGCTTTTACAAAAGTTGCCCATTCCGGGTATATCCCATCCGTTAGATAATATCCGTTCTTGTAGGTGACTCCATTAACCTCAAAAGGGCACTCGGGTGCTTTTCCGTCGTAGACATCGTTGAGGATGGGCGATTGATTGAGAACATTGATGTCGTTGTTGGAACCGGCAACACCAAAGAATGCGTGCCAGAACCATAGATCTTGGGAGGCCACCGCTTCTAGCATGATTGTCGGATGTTCATGATCACCTCTCATGAATTGACCTCGCCATGCTTGTGGTACAACTTCTGAATATCATCGTAAGTAGGCTTGCGTAAATATTTTCCACCATAGAGTTCAATAATACCTGTGCAGAAAGTGTGCAGACAATCTCGTGACGTTTTCTCTCCCATCCTCAAGTACTCGTCAAGTGCGTCGGAAGCTACTCCATACCCTCTTTCTATGTTCCCGGACCTCGGTCTTCTTGACGATGAGGCTACAGCTTGTTGCAACAAATCTGCATAACGATTTAATAGTTGACCGAATTCCTCGTCGGTGTCAATGGATGATGAAGAACCGGACGATGAAACGGGTGGCGAATCCATAAAGTTTATATCGGATTGAAAGAAATGAAAGAAAATATTTAAGGATTGAGATGAGTGTTTAAATTTTGGTGTGAAAAATGAATGAGATTTGAGGATGATTTATAGGGTTTAAATTGGAAAATAAAAAATTGATAAAAAAAAAATATGGCCGTTTGAATTATAGCCGTTTGAATTAAAAAATTATAAAAAAAAAAATAAACTCGTCGGGTATGCGGGCTGGGGAACCCGAGCCCCTTACCCGCCACCCGTACCCGCGTGAACCCGCCGAAGTCGTACCCAGAGCCCGCCAACCCGCCCTCCGAACCCGGGCCCGAAGCCGCTGGGCTACGGATGGCCTAAACACCCTTACCCCATTCCCTCAAACCCTTTTGCCACCTCATTTATTTTAATTCTTTTATTTATACATTTAATTATTTAACAAAATAAAAATATTTATATATTTTTTAATAAATAAAAATAAGATAAATAATAAAAATTCATACCATTCATTAAAAATAAAAATTACAAAATACAAAACACTACCAATTATGAAATTTTTGAATTTGCTCTTTTCTCGCTAAAGTAACCCTCAAAGCGTTTCCCGTAAGGTGATCATGCGGGGTCTGAAAAACTCGAAGTCTTTCTCAAATCGGTTTGAGCGTTCGATTTCGAGTTCTTGTTCCAACCTATGTCGTTCGAGTTTTGAGCGTTCGAGTTCGAGATCGAGTTTTTTCATTTTGTATTCCATTGTATCATCAATCTTGTCGTTGAACGTCGTCAACAACTGAATAACACTTTCGTCCGTATTCGTCCCGGACGTATTACTCGTTGATGTTTTTTTTGCCTTGTTTCTCCCGATGGGTCGTTGAATTTGCTCGTCATCGTCATCATCGGAAGGTTGGGTACGTTTTGAACCCCGCGATGAAGTTGTCGTCATCGTTGGAACGGCTCCCCATTTTGGACATTTTTTTAGGACGTCCCAAGCTTGTTCGTGAGTGAAAGCAACTTTATGGCGTGCTAGATACCGTTCGTGTGCCGTTCGGGATATATCGGCCTCACTCATCCCGCTTGATCTATTATTGAGCAAGTTGTTGTAGATGTCGCTAAACCAATTAATTCTTTTATTGAGGTCGTTGAACTTGCTATTGAGTTGATGGGTTGATCTATAACCTAGTTCACGACCCAAGCGAGTAAAGAACACATGCCCGATTCGGGCCCAAAAACTTCCTACATTTATGTAAAATTAAGTATAATAATAATAATAATAATAATAATAATAATAACAATAAAAATAATTACCACCGCTTTGTGCGTTACCGATAACGGGGTCCTCCGAAACGTCAACCCACGCCGACACTAACGCGAGTTCCTCGGCTTTACTCCACGTTTGTTTGGCGGCTTTCGTTGGTCTCGGATTTGATGGTTCCGGGTTGTGTCGGGATAGATTGTGGTGTGTTCGGGGTAGAAGGTTGGGTTTCCGGAACAATGTCGTCGTCGAGATTGATTGCGGGTGAAGGAAGATTGTAGTTGTCCGGAGTAAAACCTTGTTCAATCAAACCGGGACGTGTAAATTGGTAAGGAAATTGTTGGTGAAATTGTTGGGGAAATTGTTGCGGATATTGTGGCGGATTTTGTTGCGACCATTGTGGCGGAATTTGTTGCGACCATTGTGGACGATAACCTTGTTGTGTAAACGCTTGGAAACCAAGCTCTTGATCTTCTTGCGATTGTGGTGTATTCGGTCGGTTACGACGGGATGTAGGTGTTCTGTTTGGATTCATGATGAGAGATGTGTGAAAAATAAGAGGTTGAGAGAATTTGAGAGAGTTTGAGAGGTATGAAAAATAAGAGGTTGAGAGAATTTGAGAGAGTTTGAGAGGTGTGAAAAATAAGAGGTTGAGAGAATTTTAGAGAGTTTGAGAGGTGTGAGAAATAAGAGGTTGAGGGTTAAATATATAGTGGGATTAAATTGAGAAAAAAATTTATTTATTTTTGTTTAAAAAGAGCCGTTCAACGGCATTATTTTTAAAAATTAAATAATTTTTTTTTAATAAACCTTCGGGATGAATCGGGATCTCATCCCCGGAATCCATCCCGCCCCGCTAAGCCCGCAAGGCCCGTAGCCCACCCCCGCTGAGCCCGAAGGCATCCCGAGCCTGAGTACGGATGGCCTTAGGTGACTTGGCATGAACGTAAAGGTGAATTATAATATACACGACATGCCTCGTACGCAGGAGGCACAAATCAACGTACCTATCTATATATATTATACTCTTTGCTTAAACGGCCAATTAACCGACCTATACATTTACTATTTAATTCAACTTCTTATATATATACACGCAGAGGCGGATCCAAAAAAATTTTCTTACGGTGACACATTTGATGAACCTAAAAATTTTCCACATCGTCCGATGTTGTTTTAGCCTAATTCCACTGCTTTGAGAAAAAAAAAGTAATTTTTTTTCTCGATTTCAATGAACTTTTAAAAAAATCAATTTCGAGAGAACTTTTCGGGGTTTTTTGGTTGGTTTTAAAAGTTTTTTTGGAATTTTTGGTTGATTTTAAGAGTTTTTTTAATACGGTTGCACTCTTCACACGACTAAAATTTTTTACCCTTCGCCGGACAAACGATACGGTGGCACGTGCCACCATATCCCAAAGTCTAGGTCCGCCACTGTATATACGTCCAACTTAATCGTACACCATCAAATACATATATATCGCGTTAAATTAAATGAGAGCCACAAATATGTTACAAGTCCATAAGAACCGATATAAATATACTTTTTTACATGATATTTTTTCATCAAACGATAGGATTTATAATATTTTGCTTCACATATATTTGTTTCACAATATGATAGTTTCACATGGATTTGTTTCACCGTGTGAATATTTTTCACGTGTATTTTTCATTTCATTAGGTGAATAAAAAAAATCACATGTAATTTTTTCACAAGGTGAACATGAACATATGTAAAACAATATCTTAAATCATAGTTTTTTCATGAAAAAAAATCATGTAAAAAAATATTTTTATATTGTTCTCATGGTTTGTAACATATTTGTGGTTCTCATTTGATTATCGTCATATATAATATATATATATATATATATATATATATATATATATATATATATAAAGAAAGTACCGTATAATAAGTTAATGTTAACGTTAGAAGCGTGAGAAATGGATCTGAACCGTTGATCACTTTTAATCAAATGTCCTCCATTAATTGTGCTTTAGAAAGGAATTGATCTATTGCATCTCATCATAATGTGCGTTCATTTCTCATTTAACGGTTAATAACCACTTCTCACACTTTTTACGTTAACCTCAAATTCACAATGGAGCCCAATACATATATGTTTGGTTTCCGGTTAGAAGGGTATAAAATAATCTCCCCCTTGGATGTACTCCACCCTTGAGATGTATGGAGATGAGATGCACCTAGATGCATCATGGGGAAGTGAGATTAAAAGGGAACAAAAGTCTAGATCTTTCCTTATTCTTATTTTAACTCTTATTCTAACATGAGAAACTTGAGAAGTGGTTATCAATCGTTGGATGAGAAATGAATGCATATTGGAGGACGTTTGATTAAAAATAATAAACGGTTCAGATCCACTTCTCACGCTTCTCACCGTTAACCTCAACTTCCTACACGATCCTTCGCCTATATATATATACATATATAAGCTTAGATAGCGGTGAAAAATAAAAGTTATGGTAAGAAATGTAAGAAGTAATCTCCACCCTTGGATGCACATTCAGATAAGTGCACCGAGATACACAGGATAATTCCCGCCTCAAACGTGATTCATGAGATGAGCTTGAGATTAAAAGTGATCGAGGATCTTGATCCCTTCTTACCATCTCACCTTGACTCTTCTTCTTAAACGATTTTTCGTCTATATATATATATATATATATATATATATAGTCATAGGTTTAAATGAGAAATGCCAAGTGTGTGAAAATAGAGAAGTAATCCTAGTCATTCATCCGGTCAAGATCGACTTTGATTGGTCAAAAATTGCGGCTTTGACTGGTCAAGAATTGCAGCTTTGACTGGTCAAAAATTGCAGCTTTGATTGGTCAAAAGTTGCGGCTATTCCAAAAATAGAAGGGCATCTTCGTAACTCTTACAAATACACGGGACAAGTTCATATATGAACTTGTGTGATTCACAGATGAACTATATGTTCACATGTGAACCTATGTAATTCACATATGAACTCGTTTTAACTGATTCATATATGAATCTTTGTGATTCATATATGAACTAATTAACTGTAGGTTCATATGTAAATCAGTTGAACTAATTAACAAATTTAGATATGAATCTTTGTTATTCACATATGAACTAATTAACTGATTCTCATATGAACTAATTAACGATTCACATATGAACGTATAGTTCATATGTGAATCACACATGTTCACATATGAACTCGTCCAGCGTATTTTACAAAACTATTCCTCTATCTTTTGCAGACCATGCGAGGAATTATTCGGTGTTTCACAGTCAAAGCCGCAAATATTGACCAGATGAACCTCTCTATCTCTCTCTCTGTATATATATATATATATAATACAAACCAGATAGTTTGTACAAACTCGTACAAACCATACCTAGCTTCATGATTTTGTAAATTTGGCTTCATGAATATATCATTTGGCATTTTTAACTAATTTTTTTACAAAAATAAGGGTATTTTAGGGCTCCACCGAAAAAAATTAGTTAAAAATGCCAAATAATATATTCATGAAGCCAAATTATATATTAATGAAGCCAATATATATATATATATATATATATATTCATGAAGCCAAATTTACAAAATCATGAAGCTAGGTATGGTTTGTACGAGTTTGTACAAACTGACTGGTTTGTACCCGATACAACCCATATATATATATATATATATATGTGTGTGTGTGTGTGTGTGTGTGTGCGCGCGCGAAAGATCGTGTGTGAAGTAAGTTAACGTGAGAAGTGGATTTGAACCATTGATCACTTTTAATCTCAAGTTCATATATGTATCGTGGTTGATACGAGGATTGATCCCTTTTTCTCAAGGTTCTTTCTTAGTCTTAATATATATATATATATATAGGGAAGGGTTCAATTGAGAAGTCTAAATATTTTGAGAAATGGAGAAGTAAAAAAACACGGGAGTGTTCATATATGAACGTTCATATATGAACGTTCATATATGAACGTTCATATATAAACAGTCATATATGAACGTTCATATATAAACAGTCATATATGAACATTCATATATGAACACTCCCGTGTTTTTTACTTCTCCATTTCTCAAAATATTTAGACTTCTCAAATGAACCTAACACTATATATATATATATATATAGAGAGAGAGAGAGAGAGAGAGAAACTCCGTAAAATGCAAACCTTGCATTTGTTGCACACCTTATAAACCACAGTGTGCATATGTGCAGAACCAGTGTGTATATATGAACAATGTGCATATGCATACGTGTAAGAATATATATATATATATAATGAACATACATTCACAGGGCGGACCTACCTTCACTCCGGGGGGGTCCCGTGCACCCGCTCACTTGTTTACCGTAAGAGAAAAAATGTAGACCGTTTGACGGTGCACCCGCTTAATTTTGAGAGTGCTCTTAAGTATTTTTAAACTGAATATTTAACCAAAATGAACTTACAGTGAGATGGTTTGTGTTGACCTAGTTAGTGCTCTCGGTTTAAAGAGGTTTGGGGTTCAATTCCCACTCTTGGCACTTATGTATTAATTTTTGTTAAAACTAGAGAAAACCCATAACTCTTCTTCATAAATTACATTAAATACTCTATTAATGATGTAATTTGATCATTAACTCTCTCCAAAATTATAAAATTTTCATCTTTATATTTGTAATTAGTTTTTTGTTATTGATTTGATTATTATTACATGAAAGTCTATATGCATAGTTAATTTTGATTTGCAATGGATCTTTCAAGCTTACACACTTTCTCGAAATCAACCAAAAAATCAAAAAAAATCGCTTGAAATCAATAAAAAAAGCCCAAAAGTTATCTCAAATCGACACAAAAAAAAATCGAAATCGACAAAAAAAACTTAAAAAATTCCTCGAAATCAACCAAAAATTGGAAATAAATATCTTGAAATCAACTAAAAGCTTAAAAAGTCCCCTAAAGACATAATTCGGAGAAAACACACATCGACAACAATGTCTTAGGTTTTTCGTTGGTGCACCCGCTCACCTAAAATCCTGGGTCCGCCACTAACATTCATATGGGATAATGCATATATGCATCTCAAATTATGCATATATACAAATTGGTTTGTAAGTGGTGCAACAAATACATGGTTTGTATTTGATTTGTACCCTCTATATATATATATATATATATATATATATATATATATAATACTTAGACCATCCGTACCCGTTATGTAAAAGCCCAAAAGCCCACAGCGCCACATCAGCGCCACATCAGCTTTTCTATAAACCCTCTCCAAACCCAAAAGTGAAGTACCAATACCCAATACATAAAATAAACCCGGATGCCACATGTCATTTTTTCACTCGTCACCTCACACCCTCCTCTCTCTCACCCTCTCACACACTCGTCTCGGGCATTCGGGCTGGGGAACCCGATGGTGAAGCCAGAAAAAATGTAGACCGTTTGACGGTGCACCCGCTTAATTTTGAGAGTGCTCTTAATTATTTTTAAACTGAATATTTAACCAAAATGAACTTACAGTGAGACCCTCTATATATATATATATATATATATATATAATACTTAGACCATCCGTACCCGTTATGTAAAAGCCCAAAAGCCCACAGCGCCACATCAACGCCACATCAGCTTTTCTATAAACCCTCTCCAAACCCAAAAGTGAAGTACCAATACCCAATACATAAAATAAACCCGGATGCCACATGTCATTTTTTCACTCGTCACCTCACACCCTCCTCTCTCTCACCCTCTCACACACTCGTCTCGGGCATTCGGGCTGGGGAACCCGATGGTGAAGCCAGCAATAACCCCCCCCCCCCCCCCCCCCCCGGTACCGGTTGCATAAGGAAGCCCATGGTGATGTGGCATTTACCCGAAGGAAACCCGCCACCCGCTACGGGTGGCCTTAGGGAACCACAATGAGCGACCGTCCAATAAACATCGCATTTGGTCATACACAAAAGATTGATATATTGAGACGTTTCTTTTTCTCAACTTTATATATTTTTATCATAAGTTCATAATATATATATATACAACATTAAATTAGATTAATTAGTCTGTACTTGTGTAATGTCGATAATGTCCGTTATTAGTTATAATATTAATTTACTATTTTTTTTTTTAATAAATGTTGAATTGATATATTATGATAATGAAGTTTGAAAGCAAGGTTTTTGCTTTTTTTAACTAGTAAACGTTTGAATGTCTATATAATCAAAGGTAAAGATATTAAAAAATAATACTACCAACAAATAAAAAGACACAAGTTGTTGGTATATTTTCAAGAGTTACACTCTTGTGTGCTATTGAGACATGTATATATATCAGAATGACTCAATTCTTAAACGTTTCATAGTCATGATACTGGGTTAGAGACACGTTCTAAAGCTCGGGTTTGTTATTCACCTCTTGTTTTTTAGGTTTCTAAAAACTTTTGTTTTTGATATTAGAAATAAGAGTTCAATAATACATTAAAAGACATACTTTTACATCTTGTATAATTTAAGATGTCTTGTAAAATATAAGTGGTGAATAAAAGGATTTAATAAAAATCTAAAGGATTGTTTGCTTACCTCTTAATAGTTCCATTAAGAGGTGAATTTTGTTTGGCAAAAAAAAAATATGCCTCTTAATGGTTCTAAAACTCTAAGAAAGATTTTGTATCTTGGACCTTCCTTAACCATTTAGCACCCTAATTTCATTCTAAACAACCATATTTCATTTTGCAATATATCATAAGAGCCTTTTAATCATTCTGATCACTTAATCATTCTGCACCAAACCATTCAGCAACTGCCAAACTGTCCCTAAGGGTGCATTTGGTACGCAGACAAGATAGAACAGAACAGGACGGGACAGGACAGAACAGAACAGAACATAACAGTTATTCAGCGTTTGGTAGACAGAATTGGACATAACAGAACAGATAACATTAGACAAAATAAAAATTAAAGAATGAATAAAATATAAAATAGAACGTGTATTTGATGTTTTAGAGGATAATTAGATTTTATTTTGAGGTTATATTGGTAAAACATAAGTCTGTTTCAGTTTGTTCCATGTGGTGGGGGTGGAACAAGCATGTTCCAGCTTGTTACACTTTGTTTCTGTCTGTTCCACATAAAATGTCTGCCAAACATGAGACAGTGATCTCTGTTCTGTTCTGTTCTGTCATGTCCTGTCCAGTGTACCAAACGCACCCTAAGTATGCATTTCTTTTGTTAATTTTAGGTTTAACTAGAAATTAGAAAGGGATATTAAATTAAAATAAAATGTTTATACGAAAAGTAGTAAGATAAAAGCAAAGAAATGAAAAGAAAGAGGAGGCGTGCGGTGGATGGCGTGTAATTGAGAGCGAAGGGGCAAAAAAGTAAAAGGTGCATCATAACATCCATAGTCGCATGTCAAAGACCGGTCAACTACCATCAGTCAACCCTTTTCAATACTCCATGCACCACCTTCTCAAATATCTAAATTATATCTTATTTGTATTTGTATTTGTATTTTTATTCTTTGATATCTATATAAAAATTTAATTACATTCAATATTATCAATTTATTATTTATATTAGATCTTAATTATTTCCATCCCTTCATATATATTTTGTTGCATGTTTATACATACATATAACATGCATTCATATATATTTTATTGCATGATTATACATACATATATATATATATATATATATATATAAATATATATGTCAAAAGATCGTGTGATAAGTTGAGATTAACGTGAGAAGTGTTAGAAATGGATTTAAACCGTTGATCGATTTTAGTCAAATGCCCTCCCATGAATCGCACCTTAGGAAGGAATTGATCTGGTACGTCTCAGTGCATGTCATCTTAATTTGCGTCCATTTCTCATCCATTGGTTGATAACCACTTCTCACGTTAATCCATTTGGTTTCAAAACAATGGATATTGTGAATATATGTGGAACCACACATAACTCTTCAAAATAGTCTTTGAGTAGAGAAAGGAGGTTCTAACATATATAATGGAGATTGGTCCAAGTCTAGCCGATGTGCGACTCTAACACGCCCCTAGCTCCTATAGAGGCTAGACGGACCAGGGTGTTGAGAGTGAGCTAAACGGGTGAAGGGCCAAGAGAGTACATATTGCCCTATAGTGTTGAATAGCTAGAGTGGTAGACATTGACTCTTATACCAAGTAATATTTGTGGAACCCCCAGATAATTCTCCAAAAGAGTCCTTGAGGATGCGAGACTCGAACATATATTGTAAAAAATGTGTTAACATGAGAAGTGTAAGAATGGACCTTTGATCATTTCTAATATTAAAACAACCTATGAATGTAGTTTTAAAATGAAATTGATCATTCAGAACATCTCATTGGTATTTTTTTTTGGAAAGGCAGCATTTATTAAAAAGAGGGAACAGTACAAAGGATCCCGCCCTGAAAAAAAAAACTGCGAGATGCAGAATTATGAAGGGGGGAGGGAAAAAACAACCAAACTAAAAATACCCAAAAGGAGGACAAACGAAAGGCAACCGAAGGCGAGCTAAATAACGAAGTTCAAAAGGCTTGGTTTATCAACCCAAGACTCCCAAGGGATTGAGCCTTTCTTTAATCTTCTCGAGATCCATTGGAAGATACGAACTTGTAGTTCCGCGAAAAGAAGCTCCAAGGATGTGTACTTTTTTCTGAAGACAATGTTGTTACGGTTGTTCCAAATTAAGTAGCAAGTCGCCCAAATGGTTGCTTGCCATATGTTCTTCAACCAAGGCGAGAAGGAAGTATGACCTTGAGAGTTTAGGATCTCTTCCGTTGAGTTCCCGAAGTCGGTATCGATTCCCTACCATCTACGAACCATATCCCAAATCCTTCTAGCTTTATGACATCTCGCGATACAGTGATCTAAAGTCTCGGGCGCTTCTTCACAGCAAGGGCATAGGACCGAGTCTAGATCGATGCCTCGATTACTCAAAGCAACCCGAACAGGAAGCCTACCATGGAACAATCGCCAGACAAAAATGTTAATCTTTATTGGGATGAGAGCGTTCCAACGAGTTTCCGGATAGAGACCATCGTCGTCAATGCATTTGTCTTCAAGTAGGACTTTTAATCTTCAATCATGATTGATCCAAAAACACAATTCAATTCTTGATTTAAAATCCACTATTAAGTATTAATTCATACAAATATCTCTTTGCAAAAAGAATGCTACATATATATAAAAAAAAAATGGGATTATATTTGGAGGTGGCTTGGCTTGGAGTGTACACATTGCTCGGCTCCAAGTAAAGATTGTAGGAATTGAAGGGAAAAGGAGTCACGTGCGCCGGCGTGTGCCCGTATCTAACTCCTAATTCGAGATTCTCAATCCTAAAGAACTCATAGAATACCCCTTAAGCAACATCCTCTTTCAATTCTATTTTTTATTTTATTTTATTTTAAATTAAACATACAAAATTCTCATTTTCTTTAATATATACACCTCTCTTTCTTTAATTCTTTCTTTTTTGCAAATTATTCTTAGATACAAGTGCATTCGTGTGTTTGTATCATGAATAACACGTGTAACCATGTGTGTATCAAATATTTTCAACATAAGCGTAGATATTAAGAAAGATCATTAGACCAGTGTTATGTTGTTTGAGTTAAAGTGTTGGAATACAATGAATGATTATTAAAAAATAAAAATAAAATTTCAAAAATGGGTATACACACAAAGGTCTCTCGGGCGGTGTTGGGATCGGAGTTGCGCATATCATGGTTAAGATGAGAGAAGCAAGTTTGCGCTGATTAGTTCACGTTTATACGAAACAGATGGTGGCACGCACATTTGATAAGCAACTAATCGATGTTTGACATGACGACTATAAGGGGGCAACTGCGTTTGTAAAGTGCTTATTAACTTATTTTAGATGAATATACTAACTCATTTGGTTCAATTATCGACACAGTTGAACATAAAGATATTGCGTAATGGTTGTTGTTATTAAAAGCACAAGTCAGATTGTTGATTTGGTCCATATAGTCTCGTGATTATTACGGAATTGGTTCTTTAACTTCATTTATTATAAAAAAAATCCTCAAGATTTGCATTTTGTTTCGACGTTGATCAATACCTTAACATCTGTTCAATCTCTCGGTTAACTACGAGAACAAAATGGTCATGTTATCATTTCTCTATTGTACCATTTCATAAATAAATTTTTTATTTGAATATTTTTAGTTAAAAAAGTCAATTTCTCAATAATAATATTCTTATTTACATATATTCTTAATTTATTTAAGGATCATAAAAAGGTGTTTTAACTAAATGTCGTAGTAATTGGTAAATGCAAGTTATCGGTTTCATGAGTGATCGGGGTGCCGGCGGTAGGTGGTTGTGCCACCGTTAGCTGCCGTCCACCGCCGGTTGACACACGCCATGTTGTGATGAAGAAACAAACAAAGACGGCTAACAAATCCTCCGTCACGGTGGCTGGTTTTGACTTAAATTATACCGTACGCACGCATGCTTAATTCCCTGCCTTCCCCTCTACTATTCTGACGTGGACTGCGCATGCGGATGCCACAGCTTTGACCCAAGCGCTGACTCAGCACCTGGTCCCTCCACGTGCCACGTCACGATAGAAGCCGTGTTGCATTCAGAGGGATCAAACCCACCTGTCTCCTAACATCCTGACAAAATGTGGGACCCAATTTCTCTCTCATGGCCCCACTTTTTTAGACTTAGAACCAGCAAACAAGCTAAACATAAGCACCCTATACTTTGGATCCATGTGAAACCAACCCTCTTTAAAAAGACTAATTTACCCTTTTGATTTTGATTTTGTTTTTCTCAATATTGCAAAAATAAAGCATTCTTGTTTATCGTAATTCAAATTTCAAATGTAACTTATGCGACTTGTAAAGTGATCATTATAGATTGTAAGATGATCCACACACCTAGACATCATTCACATATATGTAAAACCAAACTTCTTTTTAAACTAATAAATTATAATATAAATAATATTAATAATTAATGTTTAAACAAACAAATAAATTAATTAAATTAAAAAAATGTTTTTGTTTGATATATATATTTTGTGAAAGACCTTTTTAATTTACAAAGATGAGGGTTGTTTTGCAAGGCCTTGCAAGCCACATGTCATGTCATGTCATTTTTGCAAAGGGTCTTGCAAGACATGTGTGGATGCTCTAAGATTTTTTGTGAACCATTGTATTTGTTTGGGGAGTGTAGTAAGTTATTTCCTTTTATTTTTATAATAAATATGACTTACAAGTATAAGTTTTTCTTATTATTGTTTTACAATTAATATTAGTTTATAAGTCTATGTGAAGGTATGCGTACCCCTGAGTAAGTTTGTATCCCCTACTTCAAAAAGCAAGAGACAAATCAGATACACAATGTTCTTCTATATGGTTGTCTTAAGAACTGAATAACCCCAAACAACTAAATCAAGGAAGGAATTGTAACTCTCACATTTCGACTCATAAACTCAAACTCTTAGGGGGTGTTTGGTTGGGGGTATTGAAGAGTAAGAAATGAGAATGATAATGAAAACTGCTGTTTGGTTGGGGGTATTGAAGAGTAAGAAATGATAATGATAATAAAAACTGCTTTTTGATTTGATATAATATAATGAAATCATTACCCAAACCCATTAATTTCCATTCCTGACCAAATTGGGGGAATGAAAATTTTATTCCCGCTTAGTCATTTTTTCTCATACGCCCCTTTATTTCTCGATGTTAAATGAAAAGTATTTTTTATTTTCACGTTGGAAGTCACATATTTGTATTAAAAAGTTTATATAAAATATTTTTTATTAATTATATTGGTTTAACCAAGCAACATCAATGGAATGTTCATTCCTACTCCCATTCTCTTGTATTCCCATTTTCATTTTCATTTTCATTCCATTCCTTAAAATGAACCAAACGGCAAACGGTCCCTTATATGTTTGTACAAGTATACTTGCTATCTTTGAACATACTGTTTTACACATTGTGTGCTTAATTTTTTAAGTTAGTAGATGTACGAGTGAATTTCCGTCACCAAATTAAATGATCTAAATTTGTCTTTTCATGAATATTATATATTGATTTATATCATCATTTTAATAAATAGTAAAAAGATGTTGATAATTCTTTGGTAGTTATACATTACAATTATTAAATTACTACAAGTAATGGATTATATTGTGTGTAATTAAATAACAAGATGACTCTATTTTGCACAAAAAATAAACCAATTTCAAAGTTGTACAACAAATAAAATCGAATAATATTTGATAAAGATGCTATATTAATTCTTTTAAACAAGAACAAAGTACAAGAATCTTATATATATTGAGTAAATATTTTGTATCTATTATTAATGAGTAAAGAAGAAGAAATTAAAGATTGTTATTGAAAAATAAAGGTAGTAATTGGAATTTGTATATATATTTTGGAAAATAGAAAAAATAATTGAAGATTTGTGG
Source organism: Saussurea involucrata (assembly GCA_033807775.1). NCBI lineage: Eukaryota > Viridiplantae > Streptophyta > Magnoliopsida > Asterales > Asteraceae > Saussurea > Saussurea involucrata. The sequence goes on along the minus strand of CM066315.1, from coordinate 9,089,850 downwards.
GGACTTAAAAATAGGGAAAAGGACAAGAGAGGGGAGGTCATGTGAAGTAAACAAGACTCTTGAAATGTACTCCAAGAAAAAGAAAGAAAGAAATAGTTATTAGTTGGGGAGCAAATTGCAAAGAAAGGAACATAGGATGGATTCAAAATTAATCTACCAATTTTTCAAGTTAAGTAATTAATTGGGGTTTACTTTCACTTTCCCCTCTCTTTAAAGCTTTCATTACTTAACATGCATGCAATTTTCTTCTTTTTTACTCCATTTCAAAATCCCAATTCCTAATTATAACTAAAGTATCTTACATTATAAGTATTATATCCAACATAATGAAAAAGAAAATTGTATACCAAAAGTGGAACAATTGTAATATGGTATTATAAGTACTATATTTGTTTGACATTATATTTGAGAAAAATAGTAGATATTTTCAAAAAGAAAATATATTTTTAACATTTAAAAAAAGTGAAGACACAAATACTTTTAGAGCATCTCCGATAGCTTCCCTATTTTGAAGAATATGAGGATTTTGAGCTCTAGCTACTTTTGCCCTAACAGTTTCCTAAAACTATCTCTAAAATGGAGAAAGTATGAGATTGAATGTGTTTTTCTCCAAATATGAAGATCAATCCAAAAATGATTACCATGTGAGAGAACCAATATGAAACTTTGAAAATAAATATGTAGAGAGAGAAAATAATATTTTAATAGATGAATGAAATATTTTAATATTATAATCAATGTTTTTTTTACTAAAATGGGGAATCTGTTGGAGATGAATGTAATTTTTTTGGTGGATTTTAACTTTTGGTTCTTCATTTTGGAGAAATTTTGGAAAAGCTGTTGGAGATGCTCTTAGATATTGAAAGATTTTATATGTATTAATCATTTATATTAATTCATACAACATTTGGTTTTATTTTTTCAAAAATAAAAAGGTTGTAAATGAAGAAAGGGTGGTTAATTATATATATATATATATATATATATATATATATATATATATATATATATATATATATATATATATATATATATATATATATTAGAAGAGTGAAATAGAAGAAGATGTTGGTAGCTAGGTAAGTTTAAAGTAGATAGGAAGATATCGGGAATTGGCATGCAAAAATGTAAGTTTGACTACAACCTAGTGTTGGTAGCTTGCTTGCTTCTTCCATTTCATTCCCCCAACATCTTTGGTACTACCCATGCATTGCACATTTGCATGGTGGAATGCAAATATTAGAATCTCTTGGTACCTACGTTAATTACTTTTTTAACCCCTATAATATATACATATATATATATATATAGAGTCGGGTTCAAACGAGAACAATACTTATTTAAAAGAACACGAGAACAAACAAAATCATTAGTGATTTTACATTAACGCACGAAAAAAAGACTTGGTCGCGGCTTCAGATCTGCGTGGTTTTTTTGTGCGTTAATGTAAAATCACTAATGATTTTGTTCGTTCTCGAGTTCTTTTAAATAGTTACTGTTCTCGTTTGATTCTCTTTCTCTCTCTCTCTCTCTCTCTCTATATATATATATATATATATATAGATAGAGAAAGGTTCAAACGAGGAGCGTAACAATTTACGAGAAACGCGAGGAGCACCGCCCATGTACAAAATCACATGTGATTCACAACAAAATCATATGTGATTAAAAAATGCAAAGCGTGCGGTTTGTCCCGCGGTTTGTGCTGTGAATCACATGTGATTTTGTACATGAGCGGTGCTCCTCGCGTTTTCTTAAATTGTTACGCTTCTCGTTTGAACCCGCATCTATATAGATATGTATATTTATATATATATATATAGATATAGATATATATAGAGAGAGAGTGAAACGTTCGATTGTAAAATCTTTTTTTCTGTTGCAAACTGTGAGATAAATATGTGTAATATATGCCTTATTTTTTTTTCTTATTTTTGATGAATAGAGCGTCATTCATCATAAATAATAAACATGACTCTTTTACGCGACACAATTTTCTTTTCCGGTTCATATTAAAATTAAAATTTACAAATTTAATCTACCATATGTATAAATAATTATGACAATTTTGTTTTAAATGTTTTTAGGTCTTCTCATTTTTTTTTAATTAGGAGTAAAAATGATTCAAAATTTATTGGAAGTGTTGTTTTTTTCAAATAAAAAGGGAGGAAAGTTATTATATTGAAAAAAAAAAATACAGGCGGCAACCTCGAGAGATGATAAAGGGGGTTGTATCCATCTTTATATTTGTGAAAGAAAAGGATATAAGCCAAGGTAAAGAAGCCATCACACATTCTTCAACACTCTTCACCATTGCTTCCATATCCAACTTGCTTCCATTCTATGATAATATATATATATATATACACGTACATACATATATATATATATATATAGGGTCGGGTTTAAGTGAAACCTCAAATAAACAGAAAACTAAGGAATACTTTAGTAGCCTTTCATCTAGACGGTATACACTTGTACATACAGATAATTTGTAACATGAACACGTACATATGTACAAGTACAAAAAAACAACTTAATTATTTGTATGCACAAATACATATCATCCAGATAAAAGACTACCAAGGTGTTCTTAGTTTTCCATTTTTTAAGGTTTTCCCTTGAACCTTCCTCTCTCTCTATATATATATATATATATATATATATATATATATATATATTATCAAGTTCATTTTATTTAATACCATTAAAGTGTTATCTTTTTTGGTAATGCTGACATGGCGTAATAAGATATCCATACGCCACGTGGACCCTCATCCTAATCCTGGAAAAGCCATTAATATCTTCTACTTGAAGCAATCACCCCACGCCTTTTGAAGCAAATATTCATGCACGTACTCACTACTCAAACCCTAACTTTTTGGTTCACAATATCTTTTAATTTTCATTTTCTTTTTCTTCTCCATCTCTTATTTCCCATATTATCAATTATTGTTTATTCATTTAATTATCAAATATATATATAATTTATTTTTTTATTTATGTAATAATTGTGGTAGCTAGCATTTAATATAAAGTTTGAAAACATATGAAGCAAGGACCCACGTCTAATAAATTGAAATAAAATTAAACACAGATCGAACGAATGTGTTGTACCAATATGAAAAGATTTAAGTTTAAAGTAAGGAATGATGAGATCGGCATATTAAAATCATGTATGTACGACTAGTAGAAGCCTTTCTTATAGTTATCTATCATCCATCCATCCATCCATCCATCCAATCGTACACATGCTCTTTTATGTATTGTACCCTCGCAACGATGCTTCCTACCTACCTTAACCAAATAACTGGTAGTAAGCAGTGGAGGTCATAGGATTTGTGTCGAGCAACATTTTTAAAATAGATCAAATGGAAAAACCCAACCAACTATCCAATTTTAAATGGTTAAGTCCTTAAACTATATTTTTGAATGAAAAAACACTTAAACTTTATAAAACCGGTTAAATACATCCTTGTGACCTATAAAAACAGGTTAATCCTATACAAATTTAAAAAATGTCTAAAAAACCTAACAAACTATTTAATTTTGAATGATCAAGTCCTTGGATTTTTTTAACAACATAATTTTTAAACTTTTTTCTAATTTTTTTACCAAATGTATTCTTGAACTTTTTTTAACAAATAAATTCCAAACTTTTTTTAATAAACAAATTCATGAACTTAATTTTGAACAAATAAATCCGAAACTTTTTTTTGAACAAAAAATAAACTAATCTTTTACTGACAACAAATAAAGTGAATAAATTAAACAGAGAAAAAATATGGTATTTTCATTACTAAATCTAAATCATTCAAACGTTATGCATAAAACATTTATAGATACATAAAAAAAAATTATATCCAACCGGCTATCCCTTCACAAAATATATCAATAAATTAATGAGCGTTTTCTTGATATATTTTGTGAAAAATATAAGCGTTTTCTTAATATATTTTGTGAAGGGATGACCGGTTGGATATAACTTTTTTTATGTATCTATAAATGTTTTATGCATAACGCTTGATTGATTTAGATTTAGTAATGAAAATAGTATATTTTTTTACTGTTTAATTTATTCATTTTATTTGTTGTCAGTAAAAGATTAGTTTATTTTTTGTTCAAAATTAAGTTCATGAATTTGTTTCTTCAAAAAAGTTTGGAATTTATTTGTTAAAAAAGTTCAAGGATATATTTGGTAAAAAATTAGAAAAAAGTTTAAAAATTATGTTGTTAAAAAAATCCAAGGACTTAATCATTCAAAATTAAATAGTTTGTTGGGTTTTTTAGACATTTTTAAATTTGTATAGCATTAACCTGTTTTTATAGGTCACAATGATGTATTTAACCGGTTTTATAAAGTTTAAAGGTTTTTTCATTCAAAAAAATAGTTTAAGGACTTAACCATTCAAAATCAGATAATTCATAGATGCTAGATAAGGTGCATTTTTAAAGTAAGACAATATCCATGAGGCTTCCTACCTACATTCATCGTTTTGAGGGATTTGTTTAAAGTTTTTTGTTTGATTTCGAGGATCTGTTTTAAGTCTTTCAGTTGATTTAAGTGACTTTCAATTTTTCGTTGATTTTTTACAGACTTTTCTAAAATTTTGGTTTATATTCTTTGTACTTGATAATATCTCATAACATCACTCAAGGTTCAACGGATGTATCTTTCATATCTAAAAATATATATTTGAGAAATTATAACAACCCAAATACTCAAAACCAAAGTTAACATAAAATAATGTCAAAACGACCCAAAATTCAACAAGTCAAATACTGAAATACATCTCATAAGTTTACGACAGGTAAACACCCCCACAACTAGAAATTATAACAGCATAGCTAAGTATGAGAAGTTCTAAACAAGAGATCACTAATCTTCAATCTATCATCTAGGCTTTGAGCTCACAACTTGCCCTGCCTTTGCTCGAGCCCTCACTAACATGTTTACATGAAAATGGTGTCCAGTTTTATAAAAGCAAGGGGTTAGACTGGAGATCTACCGAGTTCCCTCAAATATCAACATCACACCACAAATATCAACCAAAATGAGTTATAAAAATATTTAGAAATGATTCACACCTTTAAACGTTCATGCACACACTTAACACATGTAGATGACGCACACTTAAAGTCAGGCACACGTGCGACAACGTGTTCGAACTCACACCTGCTGTAACGCCCCAAAATCCGGGTTAATTTGAACCTTAAATTTCAACAAGTTATGATAAAATAAACTTCCACTTTCATATATATAGCAAATGAATTAACCACTAGGAGTATATTTACAAGTACAGAATTCTCCAAATAACCTATTAATCTAATTATGTCACTATAATCAGATTAACTAAGTTATCTAAGCAATCCTTCAAAAACTCCTTCTGTTAATTGACTTTTCCGCTAATCCAAAATGCTCGTCCCACATCCCTTTTACCTTCCCGATCTAGTACCTGGTAAGAAAACATCATTTGAAACGATTAGGCCAACGCCTAGTGAGAACATTCGTTTCCATAATAATATTTGCAAAATCAATGTAAACAAGTTATATCAAACATGATTACCCTTTTTCTTACCATACGTATAACTCTATTCCGTTAACACGATTTTTATCTAATCCCATGAATATGACTGACACACATTTCATCATCATATCATGTCCTAGAGCCATACTACGAATCTTCACTGATTCTAGATTAATACTCTTATTCCAGAAATCGCAATATACACATGCCCATTTCTATTCATATCCTATTCCAGAGCTACACTACGAATCTTTCTCAGATTCTAGATTAATGCTCTTATCCAATAAATCGCAATTACACATGCCCATTTATCGGAAAGGAAGTAGAGATTACAAGCACTTATGTCAATCCCATTTTCTTCCTTAGAAATTGGGAATAACGATTATTATCACACGCCTATTCCACAATTTCCACATACACACTGGAATAACGATTATTACCACACGCCTATTCCAGGGTTTCTCACACACATCGGAATAATGACTAACTTCATCTATTCCACGTGCACATAACCATTAGTACTACACACATCAGAATAATGACTAACTTCATCTATTCCACGTGCACATAACCATTAGTACTACACACATCACTGGAATAACGATTATTACCACACGCTTATTCCATGTGATTACCAAACACTAGTGCCTATGGATCCATTACACTACTTGCACTCATACCGGTATTTATTTAATATAGATTCCTCATAACAATAAGTATGAGCAAATCATATTTATACCTCCTAGATTCCTCCCTCATAGCATACAGTATGGGCCAATCTCCTTTACCTATACCAAATACCTGCCTAGTATCAAACTGGCACAGTCATCAAGCCTAACATACTACCCTTCGAATGTACGTATGTTCATGCTAAACTAATTATGTCTCAATCACTAAATCACAACGATTCACAATTAACAGAACTGAAAATTTCCCAGTCTGCACAAAGTGTCCGGACAACCCAAAGTTTCCGGATAACCCATCTTATCCGGACGTTTCCATTTTCCGGATACCATAATTTCCCCGGACAATCCCAACACCCGGACAACACATCCTTTCCGGTAAATTCATACTTTTTCGGATAATATTCAAATCCGGACAACATCCGGACTCTTTAGTCATCCGGATACCATCCGGTACTTACTTCATCCGGATTCTTTCAATAAAAGATAAAACTTACCCGGTATCTATCGCATCCGGAAACATTCATCATCAGGGTATCCGGATACGGCGATTCATCCGGACAACTCGCTCCTGCAGCCTAAAATTCAATCTAACTTCTTGTCTGTTCGATTCAGCTCATTCCCAGTACAACCACACAGTTCATAATCACTTTATACAGGTATTTCAAGGTTCAATTTAACATAAGCACACTGATTTAAGCAAAGTACAAATGAACTCACCTTAGGTTTGCAAAACCCACTTTAATCCTCAATCTGATGCTTCAAATCTGATGTTACTGGTATGTAAATCAAATCCAAAACATAATTTCGTTCATAATCTAACACATACAATAATCACAACTGAAAACATCAACAAATCCCTTACCAATTTGATGAAAATCTTGCTTTCTTCCCTTTTTCCTCTTTTCCTGCTTCTCTCTATATCTCCCTCTCTCTTTTGCCGACTCACACTTATAAAAATGAGATAGAATCTCAATAAATCAGATATTATCATATACACATTTGCTTATTAACAAAACACTCCCTCATGTTTCATTAATTCCAAAAGTAACACCAAACTTTAACCTCTTGCATTTTTAACTCTAATGAATTATAAAACTTCTATATACATCAAGGTTACACCAAAATACAAATACATCCCAATTCTCATTAAAACACTATTACTGAAATTTCAGGATGTTACACCTGCCCTGAGACAAATGACATGAAACAAATTCATGCAGTTCAAATGGGTCACACATCCCATAACAATCCATCTCATTCCTTACCCCAATGAATGCACACATTGAATGTCAATCCATAACCAAAACATGATATATATATATATATATACACACACACAATTGTAAAACAATCATTTCAATAACCATCATGCATAATCAAAGCTTGATTATAAAATGGGGTAAGGAAAACCCACATGTCATCCAAGCTTAATTCTCATACGTGAAGCTAAGGGCCTGTTGGGTTCGTAGAATTCAAAGGATTTTGGAATTGGAATGAAAAATTCCATTGACCAAATTCCTTAGTGGTGTTTGGTTCACGGAATGAATTGATACGATTCCACCAAATTGCACCAAATTTCACGGTTGAGAGATGTAGTAACCGTGACCAAACTTGAAGGAGTTTCAAGTCTTGGGTGGAATCTGAATAAAATGGGAGTTGAAGGGAGTAATTTGTAAATGAGGCCTAGGGTATATAAGGGCACAAAACACTAGGGAGAGCATTTTGAATACTGATTTGTGTGTTGTGACGGCTGAATTTTGAGAGAGAAAAGAAGGAAAGGTTGGAGCTCCTATACATATTGGAAGAGGAAGGATCATCAATCTTGGAAACCAAAGAAAAGGGGTATGTTGGAGTTTCGTTTTCAGCAAAGAATCAACCAGGTAAATCCCTCTCTCTTCATCTTTCAGCTGTGGATTTGTGGTTAGATTGAATATCTATGTGGGTTTTTGTTAAAATAGAGTTTGAGACTTAATGGGAGATTTTGGGCGCCATGTTGTGTTGTTATCGCCAAGGGTCTTGTAATTGTTGAACCTAGTGATCCTCTTATGATTGCTAATCCTTATTTCTCGAGATTTCGAGCTTGCCTGTGATTTCTCGACAGAAATAAGGGTCATGTCGACGTCCGGATAGCTTCCTGGACGTTCGGATACATTCGAGTGGTTGAAGGTTTCCGGGTGAGTGTCCGGATAGGGGAGTTGTCCGGATAAGGGTGTTGTCCGGATAGGTGTGTTGTCCGGATAGGTGTGTTGTCCAGATAGGTGTGTTGTCCGGATAGGGGTGTTGTCCGGATAAGTGTGCTGTCCGGAATAGAGTGTCGTTCGGGGAGTTGAGATGATCAGCTTATGAGTTTATCCTTTCGCCAGGTAGATCGTTTGGAAGTGCATACCAGAATAAGAAAGGAACGTAAGCGTAACAGGTGAGTTTTTCTAACTAAAGCTTGATGGTACTTGTTCATTTACTCGTACATGCGTGCTTACTTAATGTATGTTGCATATGACTTACTTATGCATGATGTGATGTATATGGGGGGTGTGTTCCATACGTAATGTGTGATGTATATGGGGGGGTGTCCCATACGTAATGGTGTGATGCTTATGGGGGGTGTCCCATATGTTATGGTATGACGCTTATGGGGGGGGGTGTCCCATACGTAATGGTGTGATGCTTATGGGGGGTGTCCCATATGTTATGGTATGACGCTTATGGGGGGGGTGTCCCATCTGTCATAGTGTGATGCTTATGGGGGGTGTGTCCCATATATTATTTGCCAAACTTTATATTGATTTTGGTTTCGCAAAACTCCTTAAATGCTATATGTGGTGTGGATGTAACTGTGGGACCTCACTAGACCTTGTGGTCTAACCCTCGCATTTTCAAAACTGAAACCCTTTTCAGGTAAGAAGATTAAGGGCAGTTCCTCTAGTGGTAAAGAGAAGGCGTGAGAGTGGGCGTGGCTTGGCATTAGTGGACTTCCTTTACATTTTGTTATTAGAAACTCTCAGTTGTAATTCGGGTTTATTCCGCAAACCCGAGTGCAGAATTTTGATGGTGTAAACCTTGGGCCAAGTTTTGGCGTTTTTCTTTTGTAATAAATGTCTTGTTTCGGCATTTTGGAGCGGGCTGTTACAGTTGGTATCAGAGCCGTAGTTTAAGGGATTTAGGTGACCGGATGGGCCTAAACTTAATGTAAAGCCCGTGTCCCGGTACGTTTTTTTTGTTTAATTATTTAATTAATTAAAATGTTTACCCTTATTTGTTTGTGGTTAGTGTTTGGTGTCAAAAAGGACCATAAATGTTAAAATCCACGTTTTTAGTGAAGATTGTAAATCAGGGGTAGTTTAAGGGGGCTAAGTGAAAAGTTGGAAGAAGTTGCATGGGTCACGGCCCATGGCCGTGTTCCCATCCTCGTTTCTTTTTCGTGAAAGCCAAGCAAGACACAAACGTTTTTGTTCCTCAACCCTACTTGATTTCGTCTTTGTGTGTGGTGCGGCAGCGAGAAAAGGAACGAGAGAGAGAGAGACGTAGAGAGAGAGAGTGATCTGCGGCAAGAGAGAGAGAGGCGCCGGAGCCACCTGCTGCTGCCGGAGCTTGCTGCTGCCGGAGCCTGCTGCTGCCGGAGCCTGCTGCTGCCGGAGCCTGCTGCTGCCGGAGCCTGCTGCTGCCGGAGCCTGCTGTTCGACGGAGTTCGTGAGGGTGAGAACCGGGCGCAATAACGTGGCGTCGTCGTAAGGTAATCACCTTTCATGTTTCGCTTTCTTTCCTTCTCGTTCCCGTCGCCGCCGTCGTTCGCCGCCGCTGTGGCGGTGGTGGATGGACGGCCGTGGCTGCCGTTATGGGTGCGTGTGCGTGGGACTGGTCGAGAGAGAGAGGGAGAAGGGTCGGATGTTGTCTCGTGCGATCGTAATCGAAAAACCACCGCCGGCCGCCGCTGGCCGCCGCCGGCCGCCGCCGGTCGCCACCGGCGACCACCACTGCCGGAGATGGCAGTGGGTGGCGCGTGGCCGTGACCAGACCTTAGTATCTACAGAGCCCTTAACCCGTGACTTAATCGTTAAGCCGAATAGTTTAAACCGTTGCTTCTAAAATCATTTTTTTTTATGCGAAATATGGTTCAGCCCCTGTTTTGTGACGGCAATAACCTTTCCGTCGTAACTCCGATTGAGCCGAAACTGGCGCCCACGCTTCGAGCTCAGGACCGGGCACGTTTTCTGTGTTTTAGCGGAAAACTTGTTCGGCCTCGAGTTGGAAGAAAAAGTGGTCGCAAGTTCTGCGGTTCGTCATTTCATGTGAAAATTCTGGAATCTGTCTCGTTTTTGCGAAAGCCGTAACTTTTTACTCGTAACTCTTTTTGAGGTGATTTTGGTGGCCATAGTTCCCTATTCGAGTTGGGAAGGTTTTTCGTGTTTTGCCGAAAGTCTGATTAAGCCCGTAGCTAGGCTGTTTTGGACTGTTTATGCAGGCTGGACCGAAACTGGCGGTTTTGGTAACCGTTCGTATTTAATTCATAGTAAATTGTATAAAAATCGTTAGGAGGCGTATAATATGTCCTTGGAACCCTAATTCAGAGGACTTTCTGGCCATGAAACAATATTGGGATTTTTCTGGATTTAAGGGGGTCGAAACGGGTCCCGAACAGACCTGTTTTGTGAGAGCGGAAATTAGTTTTAGTGACGGTTTAAGCGTGTGTCGTGTCATAGGGTCCGGGTCTCGTATTGACGCGTTTTAACATGCGTTTAGGTGCTGGAAGGTGACCGTAATTGTGAAGCTCGATTCGTGTTGATTAAGCTAGGCGCGCATTTGAGGTGAGTTCTCTCACTGTGTAGTTAGGGGTTGTATGCATTTCATAATAGTTTGCATGTACTACTGTCTTTGTGGTGTGAACTAGTTGTTGTGGCGTATAATATTTGATTGGTTTGAATGCTTGGTATAAATGTGTTACCTTACGTTTCGGTGAGACCGAGGCCTCGATGGTACTGAGGTGTTGGTTATATTACAATTCGGTGGGACCGAGGCCTCGATGGTACTGAGGTGTTGGTTATATTACAATTCGGTGGGACCGGGGCCTCGATGGTACTGAGGTGTTGGTTATGTTACAATTCGGTGAGACCGAGGCCTCGATGGTACTGAGGTGCTGATTATGTTACAATTCGGTGGGACCGAGGCCTCGATGGTACTGAGGTGGTTGGATACATAATTACCTGTAGATGTTTACTCGTTTTATGTGTCTGTGATGTTGTTGCTTATGTGCGGGTAGGGGTGATGTGTATATAATTCCTATCTGCGCATGTGTTTGAATTCACTAAGCTTCGTGCTTACCCTTTCCCAATAAACTGTGGTTTCAGGTACGAGTGGCTCTAAGGCGTGACGGGTACACACTGGCGCGCGGGACGAGCTAACTGATATTTGTTTTAATTATTGAACATTGTTTCCGCTGGTTTCTGATTACTTGAACAATACTTATGATCTTGCAAGTAATATGTTGGGATTATTTATTGAGTTTTTATATATAAAGCGTGCAATTAAAAATTTTAAATTTCCTTGAAATTTTGGGGTGTTACAACTTGGTATCAGAGCACAGCTTGAGTGAATCAAACGCACCTCGGTGTGTTTGGTCTCAAGTTGCGGCTGGGAAATTTTCAAGAAGAAATGTTGTAACGAAGTGTTGTGTAGAGTGTTATGAGTCGTCTAGAGGTAGATCTTCGTGGATTCGAAGAGGATGAATGAATGATGTCCGGGTAAGTCTCCTGTTGCCGGAGAATCCCAGTTCTAGAAATTGTGGGATAGACCAGTTCGAATGGTAAAGAAGGGCAGTGCCTAGATCTTGGAGTGCGTGGAGTCTAGTGGTGATCAGTGTGTGGGGAATATCGGCGGTGTGTAAAGTTTAACCTTGCCATGATGGCAACGGTTAGGTGTGCTGTGCAGACTATCCTCGGTGTGATTGGTGATCCTACCTAGAAGAAGCATTGTTGGAAGATTCGGTGTGAGAGTCTGTGTGAAGTAGAACCTTAGGGTTCTTAAGGAGGATAATTGACTGAAGGTGAGCTCCTAATCTCTAATGAGTGTTTATTCTAGGAGTCTCCGATGTCGGTGAGTTAAAATCCTGAGAGTTGCAACTCAAGGATCGGATAGGAGAGGTGTGCTTTCTTACTCTCTAGTTAGTGGAAGAGAGACAAGAGTGGTTGAGAAGTGATAAATGTGTGAATTGATATCACGGGTGTCGGTTAACTATTTTGGGACCGAGGTTAAGTCGTATGTTTTACAAATTATTAGTCAGGTGGTGACTGTGGGGAAGTACCGGTACCGAAGGTTGTTTCGAATGTAAGAACCTGATGATGTACGGAGAAGTAGGGTGTCGGCGTGGATTTGTTAACCCTGTTTGAGCGAGTAGCCTTCATGTAAAGTGAGTCATGCATTACGTTTTAAAAAAACCGATTACATAAGTCCTCCATGTCAAAAATGTGTGAATGTGTGCATGTGCCTTGTAAACTTCTGATTTTTGAAAATGAGTTGGCGTGTGCAAGCGTGCTTGAAGAAAAAGATAAATTTGCTTACATAGTGTAATAAATTTCGAACTTGGAGAAATGGTGAGTTACTTCAATTCTTTTGCGAATGAGTTAAACTTTGTTGTAAAAATCGTAATAATATTTTATCACATGATTTTATGAATGAAAGCGATATGAACACGTGGTTGACATATCAGCAAGTGTGGGAGTCGGTCGACTATCCCAGTATGAGTGATATTGCCGTATTTTTAAAATTTTTGCATAAAGGGAATTTCAGTGAATGTATTTCCAAATGATGACGAGGTCACGAGTGAGCGATCCTTGTGACCTGCGTGTACGGTTGTTCTTTATAAATGTGTCGAGCCATGTCTATCAAACCCTGTTTGTGGAAGGTGTCGAGTGCGTAAAACGATTTAAATCGGTGGGTTTTCATGCATGAATGCTATGAACTCGCTAGGTGGTGAGAGTTATCGCGTTTAAGAAACGGACAGAGTCTTTAAGGGTGAAAAATGTGGTTGAGGCGTCGATGGTCGATTCATGACCTTGGTATTACAGTTTAGGGAAGGAGACGTCTAATGATAGTCTCAGATTTTGACCTTAGAAAGACGTGTGTGATGGTAGTCTTTACTCTTGCTTAATAAGTTGAAGTGTGGTTGTCGACGGGAGGGGGTGTGCCCAGGGTGATTCGAAGTAGGCAAGATACTTCGAAAGGTAGCGTTGTAGTACGTGGATGAGTCGGTATCGGCGTAGAGCCGGAGTTGAGGAGAAATTTGTATTTAGGCTAATTGCCAAGATTTGGTGTTGAAGCCAATGACGGGTGTTGAGTCGTTGTCGGGGGGTGTGAAAGTTGAGAGGTTAGCCCTGGTGTGACCATGTGGTCAATTGTGTGGTAGAATGCATGTTTAATGTGTGTGAACGTGCTCTGGCGTTGTCAAGCTATGGGGGGTGTGTCCCATATTGAATATGCATCGTGTTCTGGCGTTGTCAAGCTATGGGGGGGGGTGTCCCATATTAACTATATATATATATATATGAATTTGTTTCATATATAGCGTGTGTGGTCTTTGGCGCTGTCACGGTGTATGTGACTATAACGTGTGCCAGTAGCAGGTGTCAAGAGGTGGTCGTCAGTTTAAAGTGTGTGCTGTTATGATTCATATGAACCCTCTCATAACTGGTTTATATTATGATGTTTATGGTGTGATACATGGGGGGTGTGTCCCATGTGGATTTTTTGTGAACGAACTCAGTCTATTCTCAAGGGCGGGTGTGTGCTCTAGATCAGGTTACAAGTGGGTACCAGGCAGAAATCAGTTATGTGTGTATGGATGTTGATTTGCAAAATTAATTATTGCTGGGTGTTTTCGCAAACTTTTTCAAGTCTATGTTGTGTTGGCGTGGAGGAGGCTTGGTCTAGGGTGTGCACAAATGATCGTGAGGATTGAACCCCTAGTGTGTGAGGATGTGTGGATAGGATGGCGATAACTTATAATTAGTAAGCATGCGAGGCATGGTGGCAATGAGTTGTTGTGAGGATAAGTGATGGACTGGTGTTGGTAGGGGGTGAGCGTAAATGGAGATCCTTGCTCGGGATTGTGTAACATCCTGAATTTTCAATAATAGTATTTATTGAGAATTAGAATTTAATTGTATTTTGGTTAAAACCTTGAATTATATAGAAATTTTATAATTCAATAGGGTTAAAATACAAGGGATTAAAGTTTGGTATCAATTGTGGAAATAATGAAACTTAGAGGTGTGTTTGGTAATTAATGGAAAGTATGTATGGATAAGGTAGCTGGAAAATCAGATATTATCCTTGTTTTGTTGGAGTCGGCAGAAAGATTCAATAGAGAAAGAGAGAAAGAAGAGAAAAGAGAAAAGAAAGAAGAAAAGCTAGATTTGTCTTCAATTTGGTAAGAGTTGGTTGTAATTTTCTGATAAAAACTTGTTGTAGTTGTATGATTGTAAACGAATTTGTGTGTTGGATTGATTTCCAGAATCATTCATAGCAGATTTGAGCAGCAGATTGGGTTTAAAGTGGGTTTTGCAAAATAAGGTGAGTTCATTTGTACTTTGCTTAAATCAGTGTTCTTATGTTAAATTGAACCGTGAAATAGTTGTATAAAGTGATTATGAACTGTATGGTTGTACTAGGAATGAGCTGAATCGAACAGCCAAGAAATTTGATTGAATCTTAGGCTGCAGACCCGAATTTTCCGGATGAATCGTCATATCCGGAAAAGTCCAATAATGAATGTTTCCAGACGCATGAAGTATCCGGGTAGGTTGTATTTTAAATATAAGAATCCGGATGATCATAGAGTCCGGATGTTGTCCGGATTTGGGATATTATCCGGAAAAGTAGGAATTTACCGGAAAGGATGTGTTGTCCGGGTGTTGGGATTGTCCGGGGAAATTAGGGTATCCGGAAAATAGAAACGTCCGGATAAGATGGGTTATCCGGAAACTTTGGGTTGTCCGGACACTTAGTGCAGACTAGGCAATTTTCAGTTCTGTTAATTGTGAATCGTTGTGATTTAGTGATTGAGACATAATTAGTTTAGCATGAACATACGTACATTCGAAGGGTAGTATGTTAGGCTTGATAACTGTACCGGTTTGATACTAGGCAGGTATTTGGTATATGGTATAAAGGTGATTTGCTCATACTGAATGATATGAGAAATCTGTATTAAGCATTGACTTGCACGAGTAGATAGTGTAATGGATCCATAGGCACTAAAGTTTGGTAATCACTTGGAATAGGCGTGTGGTATTTCTCGTTTAATCGTTATTCCAGCGTGTGTGGGAAATCATGGAATAGGCGTGTGGTATTTCTCGTTTAATAGTTATTCCTGGTTTCTAAGGAAGAGAGTGAGGTTAACATAAGTACTTGTAATCTCTGCTTCCTTACTGATAAATGGGTGTGTGTAATCGCGATTTATTAGTGGAGAGCATTGATCTAGAATATTTGAAGATTCGTAGTGTGGCTCTGGAGTATGATATGATGATGGATTTTTTGTCAGTCATAGTCATGGGATTGGATAAAATTGTATAATGAAATAGAAATATACGTACGGTAAGAAAAGGAGTAATCAGATTTGTTGTAACTTGTTTACATTGATTTTGCATTTGAAACGAATGTTCTCACTAGGCGTTGGCCTAATCATTTTATATGATGTGTTCTTACCAGGTACAGGCTCAGGCAAATAAAGGGTTGTGGGACGAGCGTTTTTGGAATAGCAGAAGTGGCAATTAACAAAGAAGAGATTTTTGGAGGATAGCTTAGATAACTCAATTAATCTGATATTAGTGACATGATTAGATTGATAGGTTATTCGAAGTATCCTGTATTGTAATTACACTCTTGATGGTTAATTCCTTTGCTATCTATATAAGTTGAAGTTTTGTTATCATAACCTGTTGTAACTCGAGGTTTAAATTGGCCCGGATTTTGGGGTGTTACAGATTGGTTGATAAGTTGTTCAATGTGGCAAAAGTTGTGTGTGGTGCTGTTATCCGAGAATAAAAGAATGGGGTGGAAGTTGGTGGCTACCTATGAGGGAAATGGTGTGATCTTGAATTGGGTAGTTCATAGTGGTTCGTGGTGGATACGAAATCCTTAGGAATGCTGAGCTAATCCTTGTACATAAAGGAAATGTAAAGGAGTGAGTTAATATCGTTTTAGAATTGAGAAAGGTGGTCGCTTCGAACATTGAGTGTGATTTCTGATTGACTTGGTGGAATTTCTCGTATGAGATGTAGTGAAACTGTTGGTTGGGCATAGGAACCGTTGAAATTGCGTGTATGGAGCGGTAAATGTTGGATGAGAATGTCCGTGGGTAATTGGGACGGTAGGTTGGAATGAGTGTGTAAGCGGGAAGTAGAAAGTGTGGCAAGTGGCGGAAAGTGGAAGCAATGTTTACAGAACGTCACCGTCGGGTGCATGAACTTCCAGTGGGAGTATGAGGAAGAGGATTTGTGTGTAGGCGTTTGGTTTACAAGACAAGGAAAGCCAGCTTGTGCGGTTGATCAAGGGTGTGCATCTTTTAGTGAGCCGTTCTTTGGAAACGCGTTTTATGTTGAAAAGCAAGTGGCAGGAAGTAGTCGAAGGTAGTGTTCCGGAGAAGGACCATTAGATTGGACTTGGTAGTAGTGTGATAAATATTCCCAGTAAACTCTGTCGTTCAGCGTTAAGCTAGTAGGAACAGTGTTGTGTGAGCATGGTTGCTCCTTTCTGTTGGTGGGTGAAACTTGAATTATTTCACATGTGGATGGACGACTGTTGGATGCAAGGAGAATTCAACGGTGTGTCTTCAAGATTGGTTCGGACTGGATTGATGGGTGCTTCAAATGTTAAAGTGTGGAGGTTTTCTACTTTTAGCTCTGTTTAGTGTGGGGATGTTGTTGTGGTGGAAGCATGTGAATTGACTTTTATCGATGGATCGTGGGCAACACATTCAGGTGAGAAAGTGTTATCTGCCTTAGACGTATATTGTGATGGGAAAGCGATTGTAGAATTGTGTGTTATCTATGGAAGAGGATCATATATGTGAGTTAAGGTGATAATCGAGGTTGATCTTGTGCTAGGTTGGTGAATTGAGAGTTCGTTAAGGAATTTATGTTGTTGTGACGTTAACCGTTGTAAACTTGTTCTGTCACGGAAGAGAAGTTGTGGATGAAAATTCTAAATTCGTTGCAACCGTGCGTTTAGGTGTGTGGACGGTATCGTGTACCGTTGTCCTGAGACGTCATAGTTAGGGTACGCGAAATTACCTAGGATAGGAGTTTTAATTAATCGAAAGTGTGGAAAGTGTTGGTGTAAGCTTTGTTGTTGAAGGGTTATGCAAAGTGGAAGTAAGAGAGTCCTTAGAGAAGCAAAGAGGTTGGCATGTGCAGTTATCTGCGAACCTTCCAGGAGTAAAGATGCATCGCGGGAAAGAAACGTTGTGAGACCGGAGGTCGCGAGGTCGGCCACTGTTAAGCCATCCAGGTTCGCAAGAAGTTAAGGGTGGCTCTAGACCACCAAAGGAGACGTTTGGCCGAGTCGGATGTGACTACTCCGTTAGAATATGTCAGTGTCGACGAGAAATTGATGTACAAAGAGGAACCAATAGAAGTTGTGGACAGTAAAGTTGAAAATAGGGAATAGGGAGGTTCGTCTGGTTAAATTCCAGTGGAGATCATAAAGGAAGAGAGGCTGCGTGGGAAGTGGGATAGGATATGATGTTCAGGTACCCTCATCTTTTTGAGAATGGAATTCCGGGGACGGAATTCTTTTGAGGAGGGAGTGTTGTAGTAACCGTGACCAAACTTGAAGGAGTTTCAAGTCTTGGGGTGGAATCTGAATAAAATGGGAGTTGAAGGGAGTAATTTGTAAATGAGGCCTAGGGTATATAAGGGCACAAAACCCTAGGGAGAGCATTTTGAATACTGATTTGTGTGTTGTGACGGCTGAATTTTGAGAGAGAAAAGAAGGAAAGGTTGGAGCTCCTATACATATTGGAAGAGGAAGGATCATCAATCTTGGAAACCAAAGAAAAGGGGTGTGTTGGAGTTTCGTTTTCAGCAAAGAATCAATCAGGTAAATCCCTCTCTCTTCATCTTTCAGCTGTGGATTTGTGGTTAGATTGAATATCTATGTGGGTTTTTGTTAAAATAGAGTTTGAGACTTAATGGGAGATTTTGGGCGCCATGTTGTGTTGTTATCGCCAAGGGTCTTGTAATTGTTGAACATAGTGATCCTCTTATGATTGCTAATCCTTATTTCTCGAGATTTCGAGCTTGCCTGTGATTTCTCGACCGAATTAAGGGTCAGGTCGACGTCCGGATAGCTTCCTGGACGTCCGGATACATTCGAGTGGTTGAAGGTTTCCGGGTGAGTGTCCGGATAGGGGAGTTGTCCGGATAAGGGTGTTGTCCGGATAGGTGTGTTGTCCGGATAGGGGTGTTGTCCGGATAAGTGTGCTGTCCGGATAAGCTTGATGGTACTTGTTCATTTACTCGTACATGTGTCCCATATATTATTTGCCAAAGTTTATATTGTTTTATGTTTCGCAAAACTCCTTAAATGCTATATGTGGTGTGGATGTAACTGAGGGACCTCACTAGACCTTGTGGTCTAACCCTCGCATTTTCAAAACTGAAACCCTTTTCAGGTAAGAAGATTAAGGGCAGTTCCTCTAGTGGTAAAGAGAAGGCGTGAGAGCGGGCGTGGCTTGGCATTAGTGGACTTCCTTTACATTTTGTTATTAGAAACTCTCATTTGTAATTCGGGTTTATTCCGCAAACCCGAGTGCAGAATTTTGATGGTGTAAACCTTGGGCCAAGTTTTGGCGTTTTTCTTTTGTAATAAATGTCTTGTTTCGGCATTTTGCAGCGGGCTGTTACAAGAGATTTGATTATTCTTTAGCATACGTGAAGGATTTGAATTCTATTTCATGGCAAATTTAACATAATTTCTAATTTCGATAAATTCGTTTTAGAAAAACAAAAATAACTTTTGCATTCAATTTAACCAGCCTTACTCTACCCTTGCCCACCCACCGCTTCACTTCAATTTCTATTAGGTATGCACGTTGTAAATCAAATATTTCATCATATGATCGATATTAGTTTACCTAAATTTATTTTCTAACTTTACAACATATTTGACATAAGTTTGACGTTATATTTTGCAAACCAAAATACCAGGTTATGTAAGCATTAGCACGCCTGAATTTAGATATATATATATATATATATATATAACAAATTGTATTCAAATAAATAACAGTATGAAAGTGGAAAGGGGCAAGAAAGCCCAAGTTATTGGATGAGTTTACATCATGTTTTCTAATCATGTCAACAAATACACCATGCTTCTACTACTTTAATAATTATTGTCAACCATAAATTCTTTATTTTAATCAAAAATTACAAAAGTTGGCTTAAATTATATAACAATTAAATTATACAACAAAAATTACAATGGTTGATTATATAAAGTATTCTATATTAAGGGTTCTTTTCTTTTATTAACCATATTAACCAATCATGAGTCATGATCATTAATCTTGAAAATCAAGGGTTAAGATTAAAACATATTTTTATTACATAATTAACTAAATTTCACGGTTGAACAATAAAAATGCATATATATGAAGAGGGGTAAATATGTCAATTGCCAAATAAGCCTAATTCATAGATAAGGAAACATTTCTTATCTCACGACACTTCCAAGAAAACAAGATACCGATTCCGTCTTTCAAGGAAACCGTTTTTATTTCCAGTTTGTGCATAGATGCACATCATGTGCACAACGTTTCATACTGTGCATAAGTGCACATTGTTTCCGGTATGTGTATAAGTGCATAAGTGCACATTATTTTCATATTGTGTAAAAGTACATAACTACACATTGTTTCCATTTAAGTAAATTTCATACAACGTTCTATTATATTACACAAGATTTATCATATACGTATAATTTATTAATACATTTAAAATCTATACAGCTAATTCATAACTAACTAATAACAATGTTAAAATAAAAGATCAATATCTAACCCTAGTTATCTCACATTCTTAAACCACACAAAGTGATAAATAAGATCGAGAGATACAAAATAAATATATATACTTCGATATAAATAAAGAGAAATTTATAAAAAAAAATAGACTATATAAATAAAGAGAAATTTATTTAAATAGTCATTCTATACATTTGAATTGGTCTACTAGTTATTATTTTTTCGAATTAACCCAAATGTCACTACATCCGCAATTACCAGCTTCGTAATTCGCGGACCTATCTTAAAAACAAAACAAAAAACGATTCTCGTCATTTTTCTTAGGTACATAATTTATGATTTCGGCCTGAAAATTACGGATGTAATGACATTTTGGTAAAAATGAAAGATGAATGACTAAGAGTGTCTAAGAGATCAATATACATGTGTAAAGTTAACTATCTATACTATATTATAAAACATTTATGAAAAACTCTTAAAAACAACCCCTAAAGTTTATGTACCGTTATTTAATGCTAATTACTTAAAATCTCTTAAAACAACTAATGAAGCTTTATGTATCGCTTTTAATGCTAATTATTTGATTAATACTTATCTATAACGATCTTCAAATCCTTAAATCCTGGACTCTTATTAATTAATCTTTATCTCTAACCACTTTCAAATCTTCAAATCATGAACTCCTTAAAAAACGTCATTCTCTAAATAAATTTATAAAAAAAACATGATCGTTTTCTCAAAATCACACATTAAAATCGAGATATATCGCACTACATTGCACGGGTAGACTTCTAGTATACATCAATTTCTCTATAAATAAATTAAGGCTTAGCGATAAGTTAAAAATCGTAAAGATTCAAGAATCCAAACCTAAAAGTCAAATTATGGATGATTAATATATCATAATATATATATAATATAATTTGATTTTAATCATTCACGCATAACCCGACATCAACCTTATATTTAAGTAACAAAAATGGTCGTAATCGGGAACAAGTTAGGCTTCGCATACGGCGGGTGGGCGGCCATGAGTGACATTTGCATTCCAGCTCCACGACTAATTTATATTATAATTTCCTTTTCATATGGGTATATCATCTTTTTATTAACTTTTTTATATGTGTATTATTAGATTATAACTATAAGACGTTAGTCTTAATGGGTTGGGTTCCGGTGAAAAGTGGAGGTTAACGTGAGAAATGGTTATAAACCGTTGGATGAAAAATGGACGCACATTAGAATGAGATGCACCGAGATACACATATCAATTCTCTTCTAAGCCACAATTCATAGATGGGCATGAGATTAAAAGAGATCAGTGGTACATATTTACTTCTCACACTTTTCACTGTTAACTCAACTTCTTACATGATACTTCGTCTAGCCTTGATAATGTCTTGTAACTATAGGTAGTTAGAATTGTTGTGAACGTTTAGAAACGAAAATAGGACAAATGAAATGTTCCACCATGGTCTCTTTCTGACTCAATCATTACGTTACAGTCATTGTGTTTTTCTTTAAAAATTGTTCGTAATAACCATATTAACATCATTTGTATTATAATGTGTTAATTTTTTTTTTAATTATAATGTGTTAATTAGTTTATATATATATATATAGAGAGAGAGAGAGAGAGAGAGAAATGGGTGCATACGAGAATGCTAATTATTTAAGAAAACAAGAAAACAATCGCTATGTACAAAATCATATATGATTACACGACTTTTCCCGCCACTTCAAGTCACGACCAAAGTCGCGCATGTCCAGTTTTTGCAGTTAATGTAAAATCACATGTGATTTTGCACATAATTTGTTGTTTTCTTAAATAGTCAACGTTCTCGTTTGAACCTTCCTCTCTCACTATATATATATCCTATATATATAAAAGATACAAATCAAATACAAATCATGTATTTGTTGCACCACTTACAAATCAATGTGCATATGTGAACAATAGTGCATAATCTGAGAGACATATATACATTATCCATATGAATATATGTCCATTATGTATATTCTTGCATGTATGCATATGCACACTATGGTTTGTAAGGTGTGCAACATGAGAATACCGTTTATAGTTCGTTCATTTGATATGGTAATAATTAAGCATATCAGTCAAATTTGGTTTATCCCATACGGAAAAAATGGTGTAGGACCGATGTATGAAAGGTAAATTTGTACCAACATTTTTGAGTTTCAAGAGACATATTGAAATATATACAAAGAAACATAGGATCTGTGAAAATAATGGAAAACATGGTTATAAATCACGATTTTACAAGTTTTACGAAGCAAATAATGCTTATAAAAAAAACATTGTAATCCTAAAATATATTATTTTGTTAAGAAATTTCAAAGTTGTCATTTGATTTAAAAAATAAGGGACTGTTTACTAAATTTTCTATTAAGTCCTGTATGAATAAATTTGTCTGGATGGATAAGATGTGCATTTAAAAAATAGTTTACGCTACAATCCTTCAAACTATACTTTCAAACAACTTTTGTGATGGCTTCAATTTTTTTTAAATATACATTTATGATGTGTAAAATGTATATTTTTAAATTTCTGTTTTTTATAAATTTAAATTTAGATGAAAAAAAACATTAAATAACTATTATTTATGATTCAAATTTTTATAATAATTAGGCTATGTTTGGCAAACTAACTGATAAGCTAGCTGATAAATAAATTATGTTTAACAAAAACTAACTTATAAACATGTAAATGATAAAAAATGAC
Source organism: Saussurea involucrata (assembly GCA_033807775.1). Lineage (NCBI taxonomy): Eukaryota > Viridiplantae > Streptophyta > Magnoliopsida > Asterales > Asteraceae > Saussurea > Saussurea involucrata. Next base: position 9,066,873 of record CM066315.1, on the reverse strand, counting down.
ATTTTAAAAAAATCATCATTTACAATATTTAATAATATAATTAAACGAATTTATAACAATATAATATGTTAATTAATACAAACAAGGTAGTAAAGAAAAAATAAATTAATGTAATATGTTAATTAGAAGAATTTAAAATTTATTATTATATATATTATAAATTTTGAATTTGTTAAAACAAAAATCTACATTAACTTTTGATTTTAAATAGGAAATTTAATTAAAATACCCAAAGTTTGACTTTGACTTACCAAAATACTCATTTTTTCTCTAATTTTACCAAAATACCCATTTTTCCACGAAAGGGGTCTGCGACCGCGGACAGGGACCATTTTTGTAAATTTTCATCCCGCGATCGCGGGGAAGTGTCCCGGTTTTTTGATTGTTTTGATTTAAATGTTACACTTTCAACTCCTATACTTATTTACTTACTTTACTTTATACCTTTTACTTTCATAATTTTAATTTTACATTTAACATATATAATCGTTTATTAACTAAAATACGTTAAAAATACGTTTTAATTTTAACAAGTTACACCATTATAATCGTCACTTCGATACGTTCGAAATGAGCCCAATATTGAATATTTTTGTATTTATTTATTTTATTATATATCATATATACCACATAAAAATATTTTTATATTTAAAATTCATATTCTTATAGTTAATTATTTAATTTATGGTACTCTTATAGTTAAAATACGTTTTATTTATTTTATTATCGATGGTCCAAGTGTAAGTTTATTAAAATATGGCGAAGGCTTTGTGATGGACAGACATCAATTCTTTTGTGCATACTCTGTAACTGCAAATACTTCAGCTTCAAACACACATGAATCATCATTCGCCAAATACCCATTTTCACAATTCTTAAATGAGTCCAGTGATACCAACTTGTCAAAACCCCATTTCATATTCTTCTCGTGAAACCTTGTCCTATTGTCATTCACAATATCTATAAACACATACAAATAATAATAACTTAAAACGATTTAATGAATTAGTTAATATATGATTATTATGTTAATGCGATAGGAGTGTAAAACAAAATTGAAAAAAATAAGAGATGTACCATAAATTAAATAATTAACTATAAGGGTATGAATTGTAAATATTAAAAATATTTTTATGTAGTATATATGATATATAATAAAATAAATAAATCCAAAAATATTCAATATTTGGCTCATTTCGAACATATCGAATGGACGATTATAATGGTGTAACTTGTTAAAATTAAAACCTATTTTTTAACGTATTTTAGTTAATAAACGATTATATGTGTTAAATGTAAAATTAAAATTATGAAAATAAAAAGTATAAAGTAAAGTAAGTAAACAAGTATAGGGGTTGAAAGTGTAACATTTCAATTCAAAAGTCATCAAATTGAAGGAATTGGGTGTGTCGCGGGACACTCCCCCGCGATCGCGGGATGAAAATTTACAAAAATGGTCTTGTCCGCGATCGCAGACCCCCTTGTGGAAAAAATAGGTATTTTGGCAATTTCAGGAGAGAAATAAGTATTTTGGTAAGTCAAAGTCAAACTTTGAGTATTTTAATTAAATTCCCTTTTAAATACCCATTACATCTAATATGAAAAACAATCAAATAATAATAAAAAAATTAGTAATAAACAACTAAAATATATTGATTAATATTAAAATTAATCTATACATATAATAAATAAATAACTAGCATGCTACGTGTCATTTTCTGGTGAGCCGACTTCAGTATTTTTCCACCTAAACATGTATCTGGACGCAGTTTACATTATAAGTTCAATTACCACACCCACATTCACTCCTCCTTAAATCTCTCCTTAATTCAATTTTTTTAATTTATACGTTACAATTTTCTACCCTTATAATTAGGTATGTAGTTTACTTTTAATTCCTTACTTTTTTATTTTTCATTTTAGACTCTTATCATATAAACCTAAATAATGTATATGAACTAAAATGCATTACAAAACATTTCTATTTTTTACAAATTATACCATTGTAATCGCTTCGTCAATACCTTCGAAATGAGCCCAATATTGAATATTTTGTGATTTAATTATATTATTAAATATCATAAATATATACGAATTAATGTGTCGAGATTAGTATGGATTTGATACAAATAATCAATAAATTGTCGTGATTTTCTTTTTGCAATTTCATATCAATTTTTACTTCAAAGTCGAATTTCTTCGACAAATTAGAATTCTATCAAATTCCATTATGTCAACGAAAAACCCTTAGAATTATCATAAGAGATTTAATTACTTGGAAAAAAAATATATCACTTATCAACTGACTTTTGGATTATGAATTCGAATTTTTTCAAAAATATGAGTTTCAATTGTTGTATGTTTTGCCATGACCATAAATAAAAGTCAGGGACAATCATTATCGAAGGTTGGTTTGTTTCTGAGACAATCAGTCTTCACTCATGGTTAGTTGTATGTTGCTTTATCTCGAGTAAAAAGTAGGCAAGGTTTAAAAATATTAATTATAGATGATGAAGGTATAATTAGCAATAGAACAAAGAATGTTGTATATAAAGAAATATTTGGTAATTTATGATATGTGGTTCTTATTTTATTAATATTTTAACTATGTATTTTTCCATAATTTCATTTACGTTATATTATAAATTTTGTTTTATAAATTCTTAATATTTATTCATATTTTTATTAATTTTTTGCAAAACATCCTTTATGAAACTGCCAAAAACAAGGACATTTTGTAACCACCTGCAAAAAAACAAATCTGAAAGGAAAAAAAGCTTGGAAAAGTAGTATCGTCTTTTCGATGATCATCCATATCTGTAAGATAAGTTTTCTAGCATGATTTTTTTTTTAAATTACCCCGTGTAATACACGGTTCGAACCTAGTAATAATAATATAAGAATAACTTATATGATTATGCTAAATAACTAAAAATTAATATCAATGTATAATTAAAATTTAACTATTAATTTTCAGCTAATATTAACTAATAATGTTTAAATGTTAATAATTAATATTTATTGATAATTAATAGTAAATAATATAATTAATATTAATTATGATATGACTGAAAAAAGTTATAAAAATATTTCCACAAGCTATTTTAAGTAGTTTATCAAAAAATAATTTATATATTTGTTTATAAAGTAGTTTATATCCATTTAAACATGTATCCAAAAAATAAACTAATTTATAATTTACTAGAAGAGTACTCGTACAATGCAGCGCGATATATCTTAATTTTAATTTTTGTTTTACTTTTTATCATTTTTGATTTTATAAAACGGTTTTGTGTAGAGATAAGGATTAATCAGATAACTAATGAGGATTAAAGAATGATGTTTTTTTAGGGGTTTACCATTTGAGAATTTGTAGGGAGTTAGAGATAAGGAATAAAAAGAAGAATGCAGAGATAAAGACTAATTAAGTAATTAGCATTAACACCAAGGTTCCAAAAAGAGGGGTCAAGGATAGGGTAGTGTGGGCGCTAGACAACATAAATGGTTTTACGGTTAAGAGAATGAGGAACTTGTTAGAAGAGAAAAGAGGGGAAGGCGAAAGTAGGGTGGTGGAGACTAGTTGGGTAAAATCCATCCCAAAAAAGATTTACATGTTCCTATGGAGGGTAAGACTTGGAAGGATACCAATGAGAGAGGTTTTGGACAAGGTGGGAATTGATTTGGAAATCGTATTATGTCCAAGGTGCGGGAACGCGGTAGAAACGGTGGACCACGCTTTGGTCAATTGCGAAGAAGTGAAAACTTTTTGGAAACAAGTGGCTAGATGGTGGAACATCAACTTAGATTCAATAAGTTCGGTAAACGGTTTATTGGGGGTGTGTGGAAAAATGAACAACAACACAAAAGCTTTGAGAAGATGGACGGCGACGGTGTGGAGTTTCATCTACTTTATTTGGACACATCGCAATAAAATGGTATTCGAGAAGGATCAAGGAAAGATATCAGAGCGATTTTTCACGGCACAACTAAAAACTTTCGAGTGTATCAAACAAAGAGACCGGGAAATAAGCACGGACTGGAATAATTGGTTACTAAATCCGGGGTCGATGTAGCAGTTAAGGTCATCAGGGGAGGTGTGGGTCTTACGCAAAACAACAGGGAAGGGGTGCAACACTAAGCAAACAGGGGTTGTCCACATTAAGCCAAAACAACGGCTGTATGCGGGCAGCCCTGCACTTCGGCTTAACTGTCTTCTCAGAGCACATTTGTGCATACAGTAAGGCCTCGGTGGAGTTTTCGGATGTGCAGACAGATTGATCGTGCAGCTGTGCACAAGGCTCGCGCACAGGAGGTTTGTGCCTCACAAACAGACCTGTGGGTTTGGTAGCTGTGCATAGGGCTGAATACTGCAACATAAAATGTTTAAGTTCTGTTTTGTTATTGTTTTAAGTCGTGGGTCAGTTGTTTAGTCGGACTCTCGTGTAATTGTTTTAAGTTTTTGATTTCGTAATGAAATTCCTGCTGTTCAAAAAAAACCTTTATGAATTATTTGAAGAGTTTTTTCATAAATGTTTTATAATATAGTATATATAAGTTAGGTTATTTTTACCAGCCTTAATGGTAATTTATAAAATATACGTTAATGAAGAAGAAGAAGAAAAAACTCCCGAAAACTTGGGGAGAGAAAAAAGAAAGTGAGGAAGGGGTAAAATGGAGAAAACATAAAGTTTTGTTAGATTACTTTTAAAAACGGGATACCCGCTTTTAATCATTTTTTAAAATTTATTCATTTTTAATCATTAAAAATAATTGAAAGGCCAAACGGTGTCCGTTAACCGCTACCTCAGCAGACAAGTAGGTCCCACGTGGATTGACATTACCAGTCTACGTCACTCCTATCTCCACGTCATCATCCAATTTTTTTTGTTTTTTATTTTTTGTGTTTTTTTTAAGGAAAATACATTGTACTGAATCAGTCGTTGATAATGGTTATAAAACGACTGAAATGACATTAAAATCTAATTCATTTGCTCCACGTGTCTTTTAATTATATGTTTTAATTTATTACATAAAACTTCTTATATCATTTATTTTGAATCTGAAATAATTGATAACTCGAAGTAGCTATATTAAATGTCAATTATAGTCCCCAAGTAATTAAGTATATTTACCAAGTCACATTACCTTACTTGATGAATATAACGAAGATTATTAATCTTACTCCGTAAGAGCGAGACAAAGACCGAGAGTCAGTGGCGGATCTAGCAATTTTAGAGATGGGGGTCGGAATTTAAGTAACATATATATAAGGTAAATAAAAATGTATATAAGAGCGTCGCCAACTGGCCTATTGTGCTTTTTTTCCGGCCGTTTTTCCCGAACCAGCCGGTATAAAAACCGGCTTTGGCATGAAGATTGCAAAATATGGTGGGTTACTATTCATAGTGTCGACGAACTTTGTGTGAGAGTGATTTTGGTGTTTTAACTATTAACCAACATCGGTAAATATTATTTTTGTGCCAAAATAAGTGTCCATATTTTTTTAGTTTGAAACAAAACAAGTGTCCATTTTCAAAATTAAGTTTCTACATTTTTCTATTCTATCTTTAATTATCAAATAGTGAAATTTTCTTTATCTATTCTATCACTAATTAAAGGTAAATTTTCCTTAATTAACGGTAATAATTACACTCTTAAAACCGTGTGACTTTTTTATAGTAGACATCTATTTCGGGATGAAAAAAGTAATAAACAAAATAATATCAAGCAAAAGTTATCAAATAGTTAACTCAAAAGAATTTTTTAAAAAATAAACAAAATTAGGTTAGACAATTAGATTAAACTAATAATTCTTATCGGTCTTAGCAAAAATAAACAAAATTAGGCTGAGTTATTTTAGTTAGAATTTCGATTGCGTTTGAATTTTAGGGGTCAAATAAATTTTAAATGGGTGTCAATGTTAAATAGATTTGTAAAAAACAATTAATTAACCAATAATAAAAACAACATTTTAAAAGTATTATGGGTGTCATATGACTCCCATATCTCCAACCTATGTCCGCCCCTGCCGAGAGTCTTACCCGGTAAATAAGTGCGACGACTCTTACCATGGTTAGCACATAACGGGTAAGTTGTTGCATACGATGCATTTTAACGGACTAAAATCTTACTCGATAAGTAAAAGATAATATTTAATTTTACCGGTAAGCACTTACCGGGTAAGTGGGTAAACGGCCCCTAACTAAAATATCTTATGGTTATTATGTTACTGATTAATAGAACGAAACATGTATTTGGATCAAATTCTTACATGTAATATTTGGCATCAGGAAACACATATTATCCTTCTCCGACCCTGACTGCCCAACCTGACAGCGGATAGCAACAACTGGTTTTATTACGGGACAACTCATAATGTTGCTCAGGATGGGAAAAACATTCAACTTTTACAAATGTTTCTTTCTCAAACTTTGAACTATTTATACATTTTTTTTACCATCATCATAAAATCCAAATGGAAGAAGATGCCCATATGACCATATCTTATTGTATGGTCAAAAGAAGTGGCAATTAAGTCCAACAATGTTATCAAACATGCCTCTCTCTTAGATACCATTCCACTTATAAATCAAAACCTTAGAGTGCTTAGTTGAATTTTTTTTAGCCTCTTAACCCTCAAAACAACAAGGGGTACATGCCAATAATAATCAAATTTAACTTATTTTCAATAGTTTAATACGCGTTTTTATTATTTATTCACACTAATAATACGTTATTTTAATATAAATCTAGATAACGATAGACTTTAACACTTCTAGTTGCCATAATAGATTATTTTTTTTGAACAACAAGTTTTTCATTAAGAACCAACCAAACACCTTTTCAAACAGAATCTACCGCCCAAACAAAATATCAACACAAAATCCATGAACAAATTAAGAGCCAAGTCAGTTTGCGAGAAGCAAACCCACGGTCCGTGAGATCGAAAGTCCTTATCGAATGAGTGATGATCTCAATCAACCCCCGACCCGCCTCTGAAAACACGCATGTCCTCGTCGAGACTACCCCCTACCCCGACGGATTCGATAACCACTCAAACCAACCCAAATTCGTACCGTTTCATTTTCCAATATTCGAACTCTCGTAAAATACGTACAATAATTCCAATAAAGTTTTATATTTTTCATTTATATATAAATGTTGATATATGCTTCTATTTATATTAAAATCATGTTAAATCTTATATTAAAAATGTAAAATGTATGCTATGATGTTAATTTTTATGAAGTGGAAATTTGTAGTTAGATGTACATGTATGATTTAATCTGCTATGTTCAGATAACGTATTTTAATTTTTCGTACCAAAATATGAATTCAATTCTCATAGTATGGGATTGTTTGGTCTGTTTTTAATTAAGTCATGTCTCAATAAAATTGTCTGTATAAATTGATATCTCTGTATAAATTAAGAACTTTTTTTATTTCATTGGATTTTTTCATAGATAAAAAAATGTTTTTAAATTACAAAAAACAAGTTTGAAAAAACGAAACTTATTTTTTTTAAATAAAACTCACCTTTATAAACTTATTGAATAACTGAGTTCTATTTCTTATCAAACAATTGTATGTATAAAAACATCTACATCAGCTATGTTAAAGTTTTTCTAAAATAAAGTAAAAAAAATCAAAATCTCTAAATTTTTTTGCATCAAACTCCAACATCTATGCTATTTTAGCAACTCTAGTATTAATCATCTTATTAAAATATTTAATTTATTTAATTATATTATTAAAATATTTAATATATAGAAAATTGTAAGGAAAAAAGTTTTTTTTTAGGTGAATGAGTAGTTTTGGAGGAAAACCATCTATTTACAATCTCTCTCATATTTTCTCTATTTTAACATAGAGAATAGATAGTTGTTTGAGCAACAAAAATGCTTAAATCCTACTTTTTCCATTTTAGCATAGCTGTTGGAGATGCTTTAAAAGCATCCACATCTATCTTGTTAGCGATCTTGCAAGATGATTTTTTTTTTAACATCAACAATTTTTTAATATTAGAACCAAATGTCAATGGTACAACCATACAACAGCCAGAAGGCAGTAACAAACATTGCCAAGCACGACCCACAATGGAAAGTTAAAATATAGGCTACCTCCTCGAGAACAAACACTAGCATGCCCAAACAATCAGCTATTTACGAGGGGTAAACAGCACCTCATTCGGCAGTTTACACCTGACCCACTTCGGTGCTGTTATCAATTTACCTCAAGTCGCCGCTGGATCCACGATCCATTGTTTCCAATCCCATACGTGCTTATTTGATCTTTTGCTTACTCATTCAAATATATTTCGTTGAAACTCAAAGAAACGTTCTATGATCTTCCCTTTATCCGCTTCGAATACCATTTTGTTCCTTTGTGCCCAAATGAGATACATTAGTGCCCATTTTACCGCCGTCCATATCTCCCCTCTCTTGGAGTTTTCCTCGCTAGTGCCATTATCTTGTAGTACCTCCTGAATTGTTTCGACTCTCTCTAAATTCTTTCCCCACCACCTTCCAGTCAACCTCCACAAACACTTAACCTCCGAGCACGTAACAATTGCATGATCCAAAGACTCTACCGTATCGCCGCACCTCGGACATAGCAACGTATCCATATCTATCCCCATTCTATCCAAGGTCAATCGACACGGTATGCGTCCCAAACGGACTCTCCACATAAACACACATACCTTCTTCGGGACTATCTTTAGCCACTTTGTTTGGAAGTTCGAGTCACTTGGTTGTTCGTCTATCTCTTCTTGAAGTTCTCTCATTCTCTTCACCTTATACTCCTTCGAATCGTCGAGGATCCATTCCACTTTATCTTTCTTTTCTGTAACCGGTGCCAATCCAACAAGTCGAGACGATAGATCTTCGAGTTCTCCTATTTCCCTTCCGCGCGGTTGTCTTCTCCACGTCCACTTCCATCTCCATGTGCCGTCCACCCACTCTCCTCTCTCCGCGATCGTAGCATTCTTCTCAATTTCCAATCGAAAGAGCCTTGGGTACTTTACTTGAAATCTCTCGGTACCGCACCACCTGTCCGTCCAGACATTTACTTCCTTTCCGTCACCGATCGGCGATCTGCATGCCAAATGATTGCGTGAATTCCAAGCCTTTGCTGTCCAATTCTGCACCTAGCTGAATTATGCTTGACCACGTACTACCTGCACCATAAAAACCGGTTTGTTTATCCCATCCCCCCCCCTTCCCCATAGAGACTTTTTATTACTTGGACCCAAAGTGATTCCCTTTCGACAAGGAAGCGCCACCACCACTTACCCACAAGTCCCCGATTTAAAGTGTCTAAACTTCCAATATTAAGGCCCCCATTCCCGAAATTTTTTAGAGTTTTTATCCATTTTACCCACACCAACCCTTTTTTGTCACTCTCCTCGGACCCCCTCCCCAAAAGAATCTACATCTCACCCTCTCACACTCTTTTAACACTCCTCTCGGGGCTCTAAACATCGAGAAAAATTACAATGGCAAACTTCCCAATCCGATTTGACCAAGGTGAGTCGACCGCCGAACGATACAAGTCTCGATTTCCAAGAGGCTAGTTTCTTTTTTAGTTTCTCAATTGCCGGTCTCCAATGGTCCGTTCTCTTCATTGAGACTCCAACCGGGAGTCCTAGATATGTAAACGGTAGCATTCCGTGTCCACATCCTACACTTGTAGCCCAACCGCGAACCTCCTCCTCCGACACACCCACACCGTAAATTTTGCTTTTTCCCACATTCATCTTTAGCCCGGACATCTTTTGAAAACATGCAAGTATCTTCAAGAGATTTTTCAGATTTGTGATACTCCATTTACCGAAGAATACGACATCGTCCGCATATTGCAAATGCGACACCGAGACCTCTAATTTGCCTACTTTGATGCCCTCGAATAGACCTTTCTTCTCCGCTTCCGTAGTGATGATGTGAAGGGTCTCGGCCACGATAAGGAAGAGGAATGGTGCTAGAGGGTCCCCTTGCCTTAAGCCCTTCCTCATTTTAAACTCCTCCGTCGGTGACCCATTTATTAGTACCGACAACGATGCAGAATTAAGGCATCCTTCAATCCATTTTACCCATCTCTCGCCAAAGCCCATCTTTCTTAAGCAATCGATCAAAAACGACCACTCGATACTATCATAAGCTTTCTCGAAGTCCACTTTGAAGATCAACCCACTTTTTTTTTCTTTCGCACGTAGTCAATCACTTCGTTTGTCACCAAAACACCGTCCAAAATGTAACGGCCTTTTATAAAGGCGCTTTGGGGGTTACTATTGATTTTCCCCATCACTCCTTTTAGCCTTTCCGCCAAAATTTTTGCAATGGTTTTATAATACACACCAATGAGACTTATCGGTCGGAAGTCCCCGAGGTTTAACGGTGAATCACTCTTCGGTATTAAGGTTATAAAGGAGGAGTTGCACCTTCCACTAATCTCACCATTTGTCCAAAACCATCTTACCGCTTTTATTAGGTCCTTTTTCACTACATCCCAAAATCTTTTTAAAAAACCAAACGTAAACCCGTCCGGACCCGGGGATTTCGTACTCCCACAACTTCTTACCGCGTCTAAAATTTCCTTTTCTTCAAACGGTTTTTCCAATTCATTTGCTCCCCCCTCTGAAATATTTGAGAAGAGTTCTCCACTAAGCGTTGGACCGTTTAAAAGTTGAGATGAGGAATTACCTTTGAAGAATCCGAGAGCGTGCTCTTTTATTTTATCCGGGTCTTCCGACCATCCCTTGGCAGTGTGCAATCCTCTAATCGTGTTTCTCCTTTCCTTATATTTGATTGCCGCATGGAATAACTTTGAGTTTTCATCTCCATCCGTTGCCCACTTTGCCTTCACTTTTTGCTTATCCATCTCCAACTTTTTCCTTTCCAATTCCAGCCATTTGCTCCTAGCGTGAACCCAATTCTCCCTATCCGCCCCGTTCCACCCGTTTGCATCTGCCTCCGCTTCCTTTTTGTTTGCTTCCTCTCTAGCCTTACCCAATTCCGTGTCAATATTCCCAAATTTACCTTTTGCCCACTCCTTGAGACCCATTTTAACGTTCATCAATTTGTCACGGAAAGTCCCATCCGGGCTTTTTGAGAGCACCTCCTTATGCCATGCGTTCCTAACTACTTCCTCCACGTCATCCTCGCTAAGCCAGGACTAGAAGAATTTGAAAGGTTTCGGTCCGAAGTCCATTTTGTCTTCATACAGCACGATCGGAAGATGATCCGACCACTTTCGTTCCAAAGTTTTAACGCCCAGGTTCTTCCATTTTGCGCCAAAATCACTTGTTATTAAGAAGCGGTCGAGCTTGCTAAATTTTAGACCATCGTCACTGATCCTCGTAAATTTCCTCCCAACCATCGGCACCTCCAAGAGATTGCTTCTGCTAACGAAGTCGTTGAACTCATCAGCCCCTTTCAGATTCGTTATCGAGTTGCTTCTTTCGGCTTCCCCTCTTACCTCGTTGAAATCGCCGAAGAAACACCACCTCACATCTTCTTTTTCGGCTAGCCTTTCTAATTTCTTCCAAACTTCGATCCTCTCCTTTAACTCTCTTGGGCCATACACGTTAACCAGCCCGACAAATCCGTTATCCCCCTCCCACTTTCCGACCACCGCTATAAAGGAAGTATCCTTTAGCACTTATTCGTCGCTAAATAATTTTTTGTACCACATGGTTATGAGGTCGCCCGACTTTCCCATTGCCTCTCCTTGGTTATAGTTCACATCGTCCCCTCCCCACAGCTGAACAATCTGGTTTATATCCCATTTTTTACCTTTGTTTCCTGTATGCCAAACGCCGTCGGTCGCATTTTTCTGCAGATTACCTTTACCCAGTTCTTTTTTTCCCACGACCCTAAACCTAGGATGTTTAGTGAAATTATATTCATTGGTCAACAGATTCGGATCGACACTTACCTTCCACTGGATCCTTCTGTCCGTCTCCTTGCTTCGTCACCTAATTCATTCCCAACATGCTGCCAAATTCTTTTAGGCCTTCCATGGAGACCTTACTCCCTAATTCGTTCGCGATTGCCGTCTGACTCACAAAATTAGATGAGCCCTTTTTGCCAGCATTGCTTATCGCCTTCTTCTTCCCCATCCCGCTAGAAGTTCTGCTCCCCCCTTTCCTTGTCCCTGGTCGCTTGTAACTCTTTCTCACCATTTGTTTTAAGAGATGGAAACTCACATTTCCACCCCCTAAATTTAGACCTTCTCCTTTTTTCCCTTTAGTTTTGCCGATTGATTCTCTCAACGTTGTCTGGTTTACATCGATTTGTTCCCCTTCGTGAGACTGTTGTGTGCCGACCACAGGTGCCGTACCTGTTCCTTTTTCATTCTCCACTTCGTTATTTGAGTTGTGGTCATTAATTTCCAAAGGCCCTGCTTCCTTTCTTTTATCAATTGTGCGTTCCTCCTTTTTTTTGCAGCCCAATTGTTAGGCCCATAGGATCTGAATTAATTCCTTTTTCCTCATGCCCAACAGACATAGGCCCAATGTTTTCTTCCCCAACCACATTGCATAATGGGTTTGGGTCATCCATTGTCACCGTATTCAACCCGCCCATATTGTTTAGTGTGTTGACCCAAGAATTTTGAAATCCAAAATTCTCGAGACCACCAAACCCATGATTATGATTACGATTTTCCCCATATTCCATATTTCCCATGCACCACCCTTCCGGCCACACCCCCATCGACTTCATCTTCCTCGCCATTGCCTGTTTTACGTTCCATCCCCTGATCTCCGTTACCTCCCCTCATCTGCTCCTCTCTTCCTACCCATTGATCGTCCCCTTCCCATGCATCGGCGTTTTTTCCCCGTCTTCTGACCAAATAGACGGGGCCGAGGATCCGCCTTCTTCGTCTTCTTCCGATTCTGCTACCGTAGACACCCCTTCATCTCTGTCCAGGATACCTAGCAGGCTGCTATCCTCATCCTCTATCTTAATACGGTAGTAAAATGGTCCTACCTTCATACTTTTTAGTTCGTTGATCGTAGATTGGATTGACGTGCATATCAATACTTTTCCCCACGCCAAATTTTCGCTATCTTCCAATAGACAATTGAAAGTTTTTATTATCTTACCCCACTTGTTTGCTATATCCGTAAAGACTTTTTCTGTCCAACCATGCAATGGGACCCCTGCAATTTTTAACCACACCAGCCTCTCGGAGTTCTGATATCCCTCCGACCATCTTCGTATGTCCTTTACCCAGTAATGAAGTCCGTGTAGTTTGTTCTGCAGAATTTCGTTGAGGGCTTCCTCATTTTCACACTTCAATAGGATTTGCTGCCCTCCCAACATCTTCAGTTCTGTTACCCTCGTCCCAATTTCTTTCATTAGGCGCCTAATTGCTCCTATGTTGTCTATTGATTTCACTTTTTCGATCAGGCAAAGCCTAAGGCTTTTTCTCGTATTTTCGTCCGGATCCCACTCGCCTAATACCTCTTCCTTTACCACCTCCCTTACTAGTTCTTCCTCCTGCCATTGTTTCCCTTCTTTTACTACTTTTGCGTACGACCGCCTATGCTCGGTTTGTATCCCACCTCGCTTTCCATTGCTTTTCAGACCACCACCTTGTGGTTCCCCCCACGTTCTTTCTCGACTATATCCATCCTCCATATACTTCCCTCTCCTTTGTTCAGTCCTCCCATCATTTGTGTCTGCCCTATAGATTCTAAGTTTGAACGATTCTATCCAGATGTTCCTCAACCGTCTCTCCAAATTCCAGCTTCCATTATCTTTTCGGAACCTTACAAACCCAAATTTCCTCCCGCACTGCAGTCTCTTCCTCGCCATGTACATATCTGATACCTCCCCATATCATTTGAATATCTTCCAGAGGCTTCCCAACTCCATTTTTTCCGGGAAATTGAAGAAAATGAACGATATTTCGTTCGTGCTGTAAACTGACCTCAACCTTCGACTTGGGTTGCAGCCATTGATTTGTTTTTGACCTGTTTGAGCCCTCTCGCCGTACCTCTCTCCCCCCGCTCTCTCTCTCTCTCTCTCTCATCCCACCGCTTCTTCTTAGATTATAATCTGCAAGATGAAATGATTTGTCATGTAGATAACAAGATCAACAAAATATACTCTTACACTAGCTAAATTAGCAAGGTTTTACAAGATGTGAGACCATTAAATTTTAATAAATTAATACTATTATTTTTATAATATTGGTTTATTATACATTTTTGTTTCACCAATTTATTTTATTATATTATAATACTAGTCTTTGGCTCGCCCATTGCGCGACGATCAAATTTGTGTTTTAAGTTAATTATTTGATGTTTAATAGTTGTTGAATAATTTTGTGACACATACAATAATTGATAAAAAGAAAACAAAAATTCCACAAATAAGGAATATTATCTTGAAGATAAAAATATGTCTATTAAGTTTGATACCTATTATAAATGTTACTAAATGAATTTATCAAATGAATACACAATAATTGCATATTTATATTTTTGAAAAAATTTCGAACTCATAATCCAAAAGTGAGTTGATAAGTGATATCTTTTTTTTTCCAAGTAATTAAATCTCTTATGATAATTCTAAGGGTGTTTCCATGACATAATGAAATTTGATAGAATTGTATTCATCGAAGAAATTTGAGTTTGAAGTAAAAATTAATATGAAATTGCAAAAGGTAAATCACGACAATTTAGTGATTATTTATATCAAATTCTATACTAATTTCAACAAATCTCATACTAATCACGACACATTAATTCGTATATATTTATGATATTTAATAATATAACTAAATCCAAAAATATTCAATATTGGGCTCATTTCGAAGGTGTTGACGAAACGATTACAATGGTATAATTTGTAAAAAACAGAAATGTTTTTTTAATGCATTTTAGTTCATATACATTATTTATGTTTATATGATAAGAGTCTAAAATGAAAAATAAAAAAGTAAGAGATTAAAAGTAAACTACATACCTAATTATAAGGGTAGTAAATGTAACGTATAAATTAAAAAATTGAATTCATGAGAGATTTAAGGAGGAGTGAATGTGAGTGTCTTAATTGAACTTATAATGTAAACTGCGTCCAGATACATGTTTAGGCGAGAAAATACTGAAGTCGGCTCACCAGAAGTCGACACGTGGCATACTAGTTATTTATTTATTATATGTATAGATATTAATAATAGAGACCACTTTAAAAATGAGTTTTGTCTAACGTTTAACAGATGAGATATTATTGCAAAACTAGTATATCACTTTAAAAATGACTTTGATGTTGCATTGATATTGTTACTTTAAACGTACTAATCTATAGTTCTATACTATCTTATAAAGCATTCTAACAAAAAAAAACCTCTAAAACTTGTACGTACAAGCAGACAAAGCGTGAAAGGAGGAGGACGACGGACGGAGGGATCTGGTCAACGGTGTTGACCACGTTTTTCTCTCTAAACAGATAAGGACAAAACTGAGGAAGGGTAATAGTGTAATTAAGTAGATGTTTTCTGGGTTATAATCTATTTTAATCGTCAAATCTTTAATTAAGTGTTCGGCGGCGTCGTTTTTGCTGTTGTGCTTCATCTTCTCCTCCCCTCTTGCCAGTTGCCCCTTCTTTAATTCGATAACGTCTCTTGCTATATATATAAGGCCTCAGTTTTTTCTTAACACAGGAAAATCACAACCTATACATACACATTTCTGTATCTATACGTGTATATAAATATATATATATATATATATCTATCCACCTATATATACACATTAACACACATCTGTGCTTTTAGAGAGAAGAGAGATAAACAGAAATGAGAACAAGGCGAGGAATTTCTTATCCTAAAGTGAATAATATGTGTTGTGATAAGAGAAGAAGAGATGTTAATATTGTCGGAGAGAAGATGATTCAGAGTCGGAAAAGGTCGAAATCGTCGTCGGGAACACCGGTGGCGACAATTTCCGGCCAGTGTGATTTTCTTGATACGCTTCCAGACGACATCGTTTTGTTTATTCTTGCCAAAGTTGGCTCCACCGCCGCGTGTCCCGCCGATTTCATCAGCGTTTTATCAACGTAAGAAACGAGAAC
Source organism: Saussurea involucrata (assembly GCA_033807775.1). Classification (NCBI taxonomy): domain Eukaryota; kingdom Viridiplantae; phylum Streptophyta; class Magnoliopsida; order Asterales; family Asteraceae; genus Saussurea; species Saussurea involucrata. Next base: position 9,050,791 of record CM066315.1, on the reverse strand, counting down.
ACCTTTTTACGTGTTCAATTTGTGCGGAGTTTGTTAATTTCGTAACTGATTCTTTGTGTTTTGAAAAATTGAACAGATGCAAGAGATTAAACGACTTAGGTGTTCACTCTCTTGTGTTATCAAAAGCATCTCCGAAAGCGTTCGCCGTTAAATCTAAAAACTGGTCGGAATCATCTCATCGGTTTCTTAAACAGTGCTCCGACGCCGGAAATGTTGAAGCTTGTTACACTCTCGGCATGGTTAGTTTAATTTTTTATGTTTTTTTTTTAATTTATTGATTGACATTCTGTTTTGCAGTATTAATAAATTTATTTTGTTGGACACAGATCCGCTTCTACTGTTTGCAAAATCGAGGAAGTGGAGCATCTCTAATGGCTAAGGCGGCGATTAATTCTCACGCTCCGGCGTTGTATTCGTTGGCCGTGATTCAGTTCAACGGTAGTGGTGGTTCTAAAAATGACAAAGACCTACGCGCCGGCGTAGCTCTATGTGCTCGTGCGGCTTTTCTCGGCCACATCGACGCGCTCCGGGAACTCGGACATTGTCTCCAAGACGGTTACGGCGTTCGTCAGAACATTGCGGAAGGGCGGCGGTTTTTGGTTCAAGCCAACGCGCGTGAGCTCGCTACCGTTCTCTCAACAACTCCATCGTCGTTGATCTCCGGTAACTGGCTGACGTGGAATCCTCTACCTCATCTCCGCCATGGGAACGTGGTGGGCCCAGGGTGTCCGTTACTTAGCGATTTCGGATGTAACGTACCGGCGCCGGAGCCTCATCCGTCGAACGTTTTCCTGACGGATTGGTTCTCCGGTAAGGTTCTTAGTCCAGGTCTCCGGCTATGCTCTCATGCCGGTTGTGGTCGGCCGGAGACTAGAAGACATGAATTCCGGCGATGTTCGGTGTGCGGAGCCGTGAACTACTGCTCGCGCGCGTGTCAAGCACTGGACTGGAAGATGCGCCACAAGATGGAGTGTACACAAGCTGAGAGGTGGGTCGATGAAGGCGACGGCGAAGATAACGGCAATGTTAACGAAGATGACGGAATGCTTGTCGATAGTTGAAACGTTGGTCGGAGACAGCCAGACAGGACACCGAACTTAACGGAACGGTAACGGTGTCTATAGCGGCAGTTGAAGCAAAGTTTTGTTGGGGGTAGTATTGGAAATTCACAAATATGCTTTCTTTTGACGTTCGCCGGAATCTCGACGTTAGTAAGAAAAGTTATTCTCTTTTTTCCAAGGGTAGCAATTTTTGTACAATATATTTCAATATAGCTGCCTTTTTAATTAAAAAGGAAAATTAATTAAAATTATCGTAAATTATAAGAAAACTCTTAATTTAATATCCTTTTTTCTACCTGGCATCTATATCTCTTAAATTAGATATTTAGTAATTGTGTGTATAGACATGAGATTAGGTGAGAAGTACTTTTAAATCGTTGATCACTTTTAATCAAATACTCCTCTATGAACTGTGGCTCAAAAGGTAATTGATCCGGTACGTCTTATCTTTGTTCATCTCATCTTAATGTTCGTCCATTTTTCATCTCACTTCTCACGTTTTTCACTAAATTTGTCACTTTTCACCGAAACCCAACCCCATGTGTGTATATGTACAAGTTAGAAAATAAATAATGATTAAACCTTTTCCTTTTTGGTTTAAAACATTAGTTTGAAGTTTTGGTAAAATCTCGACTTTATAAGTATCTTTCTTGGATTTGATTCTAGATGGGTCTTAATCGGCTATCCCTGCTTTAGCTGTTGTACCTTGTGTACTACGGTTAATACCACTGGGGTAATTTATGCCTCCCAGTGTCACCACCGAATAATAAGTTTCAAAATGGATTGTGGGTCGTGGTTTGTTATATAGAAGGTTGGTCATGGGGAAGATGTTCTTTAATGTTGTTATTTTGATGCTACATATTTTCGGTTCGTTATTTTGTTAACAAACTCGTATCTTATAATTGATGAGTTGACTTTATGAGTTTATTGTCTTTCCCGGCATCAATGAGAGTTCTAGCAATTTTATATCAAACGTAAAACAATCTTTAAACTCATTATGATTATTTAAAACACTATTATTTTTTGTGGAAATATATGTCAAGATGTATAATTTTCTTTATGACGAATAAAGTGATGTTCGTTTTGTTTCGTATGACATTGAATCAGGTTGATCGATTTAGATATAAGTATTCATTTGTACTCTTTATTTTTTATTTTTTATAATATGACTATTTTATATTGATTATTATGTTGTATTTTTTTCGTTTAGAAAAGAATTATTATCACAATTTTTGATAAATGGTTAAAAACATGTATGTGTTACATAAAAAGATAGTTTGTATATTTGTACAATTTTTAAAAAAATCATTATGGGTAATGGGTGCATGAATTTTCATGAAAAAATATTCGTAAATAGAAAGTAAACACGCACAATGAAGAGATTATTTTTCAATTAACCAAAATCTAAGCTATATGAAATTCTCATTCAAACCAAACAAACAGACAGACTTTTCGTTCAATACAATAGTATCATTATTTTTAAATATTCGTAACGTGCTGAATTATTCTTGTTTGACTTTGAAATCCATTCAAATTGGAGAACTGAATTTGTATCATTTTTGTCGCTTACTAATATAAACTCGAATATAGTAGTAAATACAACCCCGATTAGGATACTTGTTAAGAACAACAACATTACAATTTGTAGAACTCAAAATAATTTATTCTGATTTACAAATAATTTAACTCGACAAGATCCGGTTGCATGACTCCTTTTTTGCTTTTATATGTGGTGTGAAAGGCAAAGGGAGTGGTTATGGCAGGAAAAGGGATCCTAGGTCATTTATTTATGATTACCACCATCCCACCACTTGATTCATGATACACACTCCTTTTGTTTTAGCCTTTAATTATTAAGTTGGTCATAAAGGCCACAATTAAGGATTTTGACCAATGCATCAAACATCAACAAACCACAACCACCATTTCCCATCCTCTAAATCACCATCTTTTATTAAAAACAGTTTAAAAAAGGGTTTGTAACTTATAATTGTCAAGTCAATTCATATCGTCCCGTTTCAAGACCAACATCGTGTATGATATGAATTAGGTACACAATGAACCACTGTGTGATTGGCTTAATAGTCTAGTATCCAAAAGAAACTCGATTCTCAAAGTAATTGTAACTCGCCTCAAAACCCTCGTTTGCTTGTACATGCATATTCTCACATGACCAACTTCTTATGCTATGTCTATACGAGTCGAAATTCTTAAAAAAGAAAAAAAACTTGATAACAAAGATGGGACTTGACTAAAACCAACATACATGAATTCAAAGATGCAAACAAGGGGATATTTTCAATACATATTACTTTAATTTCAGAAAATATTTATGATTTAAGAGAATAGTAAATTCAAAAGGAAACCAAAGTAATGGGGGGATGTTGATGAGCAATTGCTTCTTTATTTACTTTATTTACATGTTTTTGAATTATTTACTTTATATATTTATTTTTCTAATTTAAATTTGTTAGTGGGGAGGAATTTTATTGTTGCTATAGGTGTATGTGCTTTATGCCTCCATTAGGGAATTTCTTTTTTGAAAAAAACTATGGTGAGATAATCCCACATCCAAAAGGCATCTATGGTGAAAATACCATCTTTCCTTTTTATAAAGCCACAAAAATTGGTAAATTTTAATTTACTGATACAACTTTTCTAATTTACTGTGATAACAAATTTAACTTAATGCTTAAAACTAATCATAAATAACTTTTGGAGGTAAAGATCATGAGAGAACTTGAAAAATAAAAGAATCGGAAAAACTATGGAAAAACGGATGAAAAAATATATCAAAGTGAATGTCAAATTAAAGATGATAAAATGGTCGATTTTTTGATGTAATTTGTTTCGCTCCAATCTTTTTATAATTCAACGATTTTCGATTTAAAAAGATAGGGGTGATTTTTTTTTTCTTCTAAAAAGTGGTTGTAACCATCTTTTTAATCATATCCGTTAGATCATCTCAATCTAACGATTTGGATAGATTCTTCGGTTCTTTTTTTCCAAGGTTCTTCCCTGATCTCATCCCTAAGTCTTGGTGTTCTTAAATATTTGTTTAAATAACATGTTTGGTTATATAATTTATTGTTTTCGAAAAAATAGGTGTAAATGTAGAGCTAGAAAAAGGAACTTAATAGGTGAATGAAATGGTCCAAGACCAATTTATTTAAAGCCAAATAAATTCTTGTGCTGAGATGCGATTGCTATTTGCTGCATCCACTATGGTTGAAAATATATGGCACCACCAAGCATAGTGCATTTCATGCGATTCCAATGTTTATACCAAACAATTATTACATATTTTGGGTCTTTTAGGAGCATATCTAATAGGTTTTCTATAATTTTTCTAAAATAGAGAATCAAATGTTAAAATCTCTAAAAAAATACATTAATCTCCAACAGATTTGTTATTTTAGAGATTTTAACCCAACTTATATAAATATAATATTCTTGAATTTATATTCCCAATACATTTTAAAATAAAAACTTAATATAAAATGATAAAAGATTTATGTTATTGATGAATTGAATAATATAATTATTTCTCTCCCATATTTAGAGAATTTCCATGAATCTCTATTTTAACAAACAAGATATCAATACTGTTGGAGAAGAATAATTTTTTTTTATTTTAGCAATCTTATTTTTTAGGAAACGTAATATCATAGAAATTATATATTTTTATAAAAAGTTTTTAAGAGTGATGAAATTTTAATGTTTATTTAGGTGATGCACAATTTTCCAAAATGAATATTTTGGCCGTTGTTTTATATTAATAACTTCAAACTTTTTTTATTTATGATTAAGTCAATTTACGATCACAGAAAGTGTTTGATATTTTGAAGTTCAAAATGAATTTTCACCAGAAAAATTTATGATGAAACACACTTGATGTAACATGTAGCTCAAAGCATTTAATGACTATTTTTTGTTTTTATTTTTAAATTAAAACTTTAGATATAAATGATAAACGGTCCAAATAATTAAGCCTTTATATTACAAAATAAATCCCACATTACTTACATAAATAAAAATTGCATGGTATATATAATTTTCTCATTTTAAGATAATCAACCCCAGTATAAGATATGTTTATTTGGTATGGTTAGAAGTGTAATTAATTTGGTATGGTTATAAGTGGTTTAACAATTAATATGTAATTGCTTAGGAATAAGATTAGAAAACGGTTATAACTGATTTAAAGGCTCTAACTTAGAAGTAACACGTCAGAAGAAGCTTAAAGCTCTGATAAGAAGGACCATAGACTCTGAAGGTCTAGAGGCTCCAACAATCCAGAGGCTTTGAACATTGTCACCTAGAATATTTGGACGAAGACATAGAGCTCTGAGTTGAAGGCTCTAAGTACACTACCTATGAACTATACTAATACAAATTTTTACCATGTTCAAGAACAATTTCGAGAAGGTTTCCAGCCTTGGACCTCACTATGGGCGCTTCTCTTAGGACCCAACAAGGGGGTGCGGCCCATTGAGCCCCACCTATGACGATCTAGAAAATAGAGGAAACGTTTGTGAGTGTGCGCTTTGCACCTCCTAACTTATGTTGTTTGTCTTGTCTCCTTAATTGATATTATGTAAATCATAATTACACCAAATGAATGATTACATCAAAATCACCAATATGCTTGAGGGGTTGGGTTCAAATGAGAATGAAAGTTATGGTGATAAATGATCTCCACCTTTGGATGCACATTAGGACGATGTGCACTAAGATGAGATGCACGAGATTAATCCTCATATCAAGCGAGATTTATGGATAAGTTTAAGATTAAAAGTGATCAGTAATTCATTTTTCTATCACGAAATTGGTTTTTATATATGTGTATGGATTCACCATTGTTAAAAGTGGTTTAGTTTGTTGATATTATCAGCATTAATTTTTTTCAATTAAAAACAATCTCATATAATACAAATAAATATGATGATAAATTAGGCTAAGTTTAGGCATATGGAAAAAAATGTAGATACAAAGATATCCCACTTCAAGCTATTTCCCCACATGTTAGTAGAGCCTAAGCTTAGGTTAGTTACTAGTCACTCAATCTTAACTTTTTTTCAATTATTTCTTTAACAAGAAACATTTAATTACAACTATTAAAATTAATATTTTGCTTTTTCAATATCATTTTAATAAATACATGACAAAATATATGTAACAACCCAGTCTAAAATAAGCATTCAGAACATATAATAAAGCATTCCCAAAACCGGGTCCCAAAATTTTCATTACATCTGTCTCGAAATTAGGTTGGCGGAAACAACTTATACACAACTGAGAATGAACTAGCTACTAAAAGTATGAGTGACACTGTCTCTACCTGCATTCGTACTCTATCTTGCCCTTGCTCTCTCACCAGAGCCTCTTACTAACTGCTTACCTGAAAAGGTTTAGTTTGGAAAATACGAGGGTTAGACCATGAGGTCTAGTGAGTCCCTCCTGACAGTTCTCAAAATCATTTAAAAACTTTTCATATTTTTCATATGTAAACTTTCAATAATAAACTTTCACATAGCTGAACATTTCAAACTTCCACGGATAAATCCGCTCCTGTAAATGGCACCCTGAAGTCACCCGAAAGTGACAACGAGTCAGTATCACGCTGCCTTGCTGGGTCTCACTTCCCATGGCATAAATGAAACCTCCCCTCGGCGTGAGTACTGGCGGAACCTCCCCCCGACTTAGCCAATTTACGTCTACACAATGTATGCATACATCTCACATAAAACTTTAAACAACTTTCATGCAATAAAAGCATAAGAACAAAACATGGCATTTCTCATCATGGGTCTACTTTAGAAAAAAAACACGTTAAAAGGCACGTATTTTAGTTAGAAAACTCACCTGGTGCTCTTACTGTCTTTTCTCACTTTACTTCTGTCTTACTGTCGATCTACCTGGGAAATGGATAAGATACACACTGCTCAGATTCTACACACCTTCCGGATACTATCATACCGGACACAGACTGTCCAGACACAAAGGCTTACCGGATACCAAGGCTTTCCGGGAAAATTCTTACTTATCGGACACTCCTTACTTTCCGGACAACACACATTCCGGACAACACTACTTTCCGGACATCACACATTCCGGACAACACTACTTTCCGGACAACACACATTCCGGACAACACTACTTTCCGAACAACACACATTTCGGACAACACTACTTTCCGGGTAATCCCTACTGTCCGGATGACTCTACTTTCCGGATGGCTCCATATCCGGATAATTTCTACTTACCGGGAAAATATACTTTTCGGACGCTTAAGCTTACCCAGACATCTACCCGGACACCTTCATAAACTGAAGCTTTCCGGACGAAACGCTGGACAAGTTTAGAAGCCGAAATCGTCAAATATACTCCTCAAACGGGACAATAATGCGATAACAATCCACATAAACATTCTATAATCAATTCCCTACAATACTTTACTAACTAAACACGATTTAGAGGCGTTTAAATCCCCTTTTAGAGTCTCATTTAACTTAACCAAGAAAGAACCCTTAAATACTCCAAAATCAACATAACAGCAGCAAATGGATTTTAGTTTAGGAATTACCTGATGGAATCACTTGTAGAAACACACCCCACTCTACTTCTCTTTCCAATTTGCTGATTTGTGGTTCTTCCTTCAACCTTGAACTTGAGCTCCAAAATCTCTTCTCTCTGCCTTCTTTTCTCTATAGTCGCCAACAACCAAGGAGTAATTTCTCCTAGGGTTTGTGCCAATCATTTGGTCATTACTCTATCTCTTATTTACATAATAGCCCCTCAACTTTCAGCTTTATTGAATTCTTCCTCAAAACTTGATATTCTTTCCATTTTGGTCCCGGTTACTACAACACTCCCCCCTCAAAAGAATTCCGTCCCCGGAATTACATTCTCAAAAGATGAGGGTATCTGGACTTCATGTCTGATTCTACTTCCCACGTAGCCTCTCGTCCCTTATGATATCTCCACTGAACTTTAACCAAACGAACTTCTCTAATCCTTGTTTTCCGAACCCTTACTGTCCACCATTTCTATCGGTCCCTCCTCGCAAATCAACCTCTCAACAACGTTGATATCCTTTAAAGGAACAGACACAACTGTTTCTACCAAACACTTCTTTAAGTTCGAGGCATGAAACGTTGGATGAACTCCCTTTAATTCCTCGGTTACTCCAACTTGTAGGCTACTACTCTTACTCGTTCCATGACAACG